>VXBA01002745.1:49066-98250 GCA_013399895.1 Serilophus lunatus
TGGGAAGGAAAGAAAACTATTATGAATACACACAACAAAATAAAACAAGACAGAGCACAGTCAAAACAGCCCGCTATACTTTTTGAGTCAGAGATAAGTAGAAGAAAAGTCACTGAGATGAATGAGTCAGTTTTCATCACTCTTTAGTTATATGGGTAATCTGAAAAAGTGAATTAGCTGTTCATGTGATTACTTGAAATATTTTTCATGGATAAAGCAATAGAAAATGTAGTTCTGAAAGAATATATTTAAGTGCACATAATTTTGTTCTCCTTTGAGACATTTGAATATTAATGTAATATGTGCAGTCTAAGTGGCTGTAGATCTTCGATAAAGAACTTTTTTCTTTCTTATGCAAGATATTTTTTTTAATCATTGTTATTATTAGATGAAAATTTAGAATGGACTACAAATCTCAGCTCTGTAAGCTAACTTTTTTTTTAATAAAAAAATATTGATTTCAGATTTTTTTACTTTAAAAAGCAGAAAAAAAAAAGAAAACAGTAAAACTTTCAGTTTTGCCTTTTTACAAAGCCTAGTGCTTATATCTGAATTCAAAACTAGCTAGTTGTCCCAAATAGATTTTTCATGTAATTTTTTATTTCATTCAATTCATCCAATATGAGTAAATGTGGCAGAATCTTGTATGAATGATTTACTCGTCCCATTTTGACAGTTTCCATAACTAGTAGAAAACATTTAAGATTTACTAGGAGTTGATGACAAGACCAACAGACTTTTTTGAAAATATGACTGGAAGTTCATTAAGAAATATGTCTATGGGCAGCTAAAATTGATTGGCCAAATATTTAATAATAAGGTGTACTGCTTTACTGGAAAAGATGAAGGTGTTTGGCTGATCAGAATGTTTTGCACTAGTGCAATTGGTCTTTAACAGACAAGTTTTACTGTGGGAATAATTGTCCCTTTAAAAAAGACTCACCAAACATCTTCAGCCTTAAATCAAGCTTAAATTTCTGTAATATGAAAATTAAAATTTAACTCCAAGAAGTTATAATTTAGTATTACAATTTATTATTTAACTTAGCTGAAAATAAAAAAAAATTGAAATAAAGAAGGCAGAGTTTGTATGTTACACTGAATTTCAAGAGTCACTGGATTTTTGTGGTAGCAATTTGTCTCATTATAAGGTTATTACTATTCTATGTGTACTTTCAGTTTTTAAAATAAATCATATTTTATTTGTGTTGTAGAGTTGGTTAGCTTTGAGTTCTCTTTTTTTTCACACACTGACTTGTATTTCCTGTTTAATTTTTGTGTGTTTACACTAGCTACACCAAAATCTAATTTTTATACAAATATTGTTTAAACTATGTTGTTTTCTCCTATTGAATGAAAAGCCTGCATAGACGTCCAAAAATCTCCTTTTACTATCATAGCAATGACAAATGTATTTTTTAAAGACATCTTTCTCCAACAGGTATTGTTCTGTTTCCTTTTAAGTAGACAGAATATGATAGTAATAAAATTTTAAAAAAACAACAAACAAAAATAAAAAAATCTATTTTTCCTTAAAAATGTATCGAAATCTAAAATTCTAGCAATTAATAAAATTGGTGAAGGAATGATAAAAAAATCATGGTCACAAACACATCCTCTACTAGAATTCACTATATTTAGGGAAGGTTTAGATTGGATACTTGGAAAAAATTCTTCACCAAAGGCTTTGTAAAGCCCTGAAACAGGTTGTCCGGGGAAGTGGCTGAGTCACCATCCCTGGAGGTATTTAAAAGGCACATCGATGTGGCACTGAGGTACATGGTTTAGTGGTGGACTTGACAGTGCTGGGTTAATGGTTGGAGTTGATGATCTCAAGGGTCTTTTGCAATGTAAATGATTCTGTGATTCATCACAGCACAAGTTGACTAAAGCTGTGTATTTCTATAGTAGTGAAACCCGCAAATCAAATGAGAATGAATTTGGATGCTTATGAAGTGGCTTGCTCTATGAGATAGCTTGTGCTACATAGGAAGGACAGTGTAACAGTGATTGATGATTGACCTTCCATGCTGGACTGCTTTGTAAGTTTATGATGGAAGACTTTTGAAGGGCAGTGTTTCATTGCTTAAATTCTGGCCTTTCAAATATCTCATGGGGAAGTAGGCGAGCTTTATTGTGCCTTACCGTATATTAAGGTATATTAAGCAGTCTGCTTCAGCAAAGATGTCTACATGGTATTAATTCATCCAACCTAAAATTACAACATAAAATCAGAACATAAACCACATGCTTTGTCAATTAATTTCTATTTTATTGCTTAATCAGTCATAAAGGCTTTAGCCCACCAAGTTACAGTTCTGTTTCTACGGACAATGCAATTCTTTCAGAGAGCATACTGAAGAAATCTGCCAGAAGCTTCTTTCTTTCTCTTTTTTCTTGTCCTTCCATTGTATCCCTGTAAAATGTTAATGTGATAATTTCACCAGCACAATTTCCTAATCAGTAAAGCGTATCCTGAGACAGTTGCAGAGTTTGTCTGGTCTAAACAGTTTGCATAGCCTGAACTCCACAGTCACATTGGGACTTTGCAATGTTGAGTTTGTTAGTTTATTTTGGCTCTGAGTTGATCATCACCGAATTCTACCTTCTTATAGTAGTGAGTTTCTGAGTAGGATTCACTGTGATCCCACTGGAATTTTATATTCTTGCAGTCAAAGAAAAGTCTTTCGCTTATATAGGTAATCTGTGACTGGTAATAGGGATGCAGATAGAGTCAGGTCCTGCAAATAGAAACTTTTTTAAAAAAATTCTCTTTCCTGAGTAAGAGATCATGTCATACTGCCTGTTAAGTTTCAGGAATAGATGGGACACTCTGGCTCCTCTGTATGAGTAGGGAATATGAGAAGAGAAAAAAGTGGTTGGATTAGATTTGGGCTTGAGTAAATGTTGATCTTTCCTCACCTGCTATGCACAACATTTCACCTCACTGAACATTTTTATTAAATTTTAATCAAAAGCACAGAAAAGATTGTTGACTATAGAAATGTCTAACCCTGCTCTAAGATTCTCTGTTAGGCCAGTTTATATATATCAACAGTGCCACACTGACATCAAGGTTAATGTTGTTTTGTAGTCTAGGTGTCCTACAAATTGTCACAAAACTCAACAGCATTGAAAAATTCTTTGGCTACATAAGTCTGACAGACCAAAGAGACCAAGCTTCTATGAGATGCTAAGGATTGAATTGTGTTCAGAAGGTTCCCTCTGCATTTGTTGTTCCTCATGCCAGTCTTCTATGAGATCACAATTTGGTTAGATGAGGAGGGGGGAACTCGTGCTGAGACCCCAATTTAGGAGCCCATCAAATATATGATTGGGGGAGTATAAACTTGCATCTCATCCATGAGACCTTTGATCACAAATAGATGGCCTGCCTCTTTTTTGGAAGTCATACATGATCAAAGAGATCTTTTATTTAAAGATACAAATGCTGCTGTCAAGCCTGTAAAATACACACAAATGACAAATTTTTACAGTCCTGCACTGTACTTCAAAAGAGTGCTTCATTTTTTAAAAGGTCATGACCATTTTGATATCAGATACTGTTATTTCCAAGCAGAAAGATCAGCAAAGTTTTCTTCTTCTGACTTAACATCATATGAATATGTGTATTAAAGCAAAGATTAATGTCTCAGAATGAGGAAATGAATTTTTTAGCAGATGTTAAAAGGCTAATAAGTTCACAATTCTCAGCACCCAGTGCAAACATCAGATTTTTATACTACAATAAAATTTACCAGATTTCTGAAAGTATGTGATCTCTTAAAAAGAAAAATCATAAGAAACTTGGATCAGATGTCTATTATTTAAAAAACTTTACAGTTCGCTAAAGACTGCTTTTGGCAGGGAAGTAGGAAATGAGTTGGAAAGCATTAATAAACTAAAAACATCAGCTTGTGGTACTTGATCTGTAAGTGAACTCTAGACTCTAGATTACTTCCATTTTATTTTTTTTATTTTTTTTAAGTACTCCTTAGAAGGACAGCTTATCTAAGTTTAAAAAAAAAAAAAAAAAGACAGAAGGAGGGGAAAGAAAGTTTATTTTGGACAAAAGCTAGAAAAGACAGAAAATTAAGTACTTGGAAATTTTTTTTTTCATTTTATTTCAGGAATTCTACAGAAAAAAAGAGCCCACATAAAATTGCACTAGAGTTCCATTTTAATTTCACTTACATGTTACTGAAATCCATTTTACAATTAATTCCTAACAAAATATCATTAGCCTGGTACAGCAGCACAAGAAAGGTATGTTGACTAGTTGATAACAAGAAAAACAGGGTACATATACTTTGGGGATCTAAGAATTTATTCCAAAACAGAAGTTTGTTCCACTGGCTTGACAGGCACGAATTTTTTTCGGATCTTAAGCCAGATCTACTTCGCTCGTTTATAAAAACATTAACCACTTCAAATTCAGTACCACATTATACAGATTGAGAAACCCCAGTGAAAAAAACTAGCATCTGTAAAGCACTATTTCTAAAAAAGGTAGCAAACTTTGGAGACCAGCCTGAGACTTTTAAAAATTGGTGATTTGCTTCTTTTTTTCAAAAGGCCTGAAAGCTGTTTCTGTATATTCCTGGAGTGCTTTGTTTCTTTTTTTTTTTTTTCCAAAGGACCCAAACAGACTTCAGAAAGTCTCTCTCCTTTTACTTAGCATAAATTTGTCAAGACTCAACTGGTTCTCTTAAAAGCTTTTTCTGAGGATTGGAAAGCCAGTTTCGTGTGAACTCAAGCACCTTAATTGAAAGGTGTCTATGAGTGTAGTGAAGCCTTAATAATGCTGTGTTTTATCCAGAATGTTAATTAGGTGTTGTGCTAGATGGGTACTAACAAGAAATAAAACCAAAACAGTTTTCAAAAGTATATTTATAAATCCTCTACCTTTCAGCTTTCCTTCCTGTGATCTTTCTATCTGTTCTTCGATTGCATGAGAATTTTGTAGAATCAAAAAGATATTCATCATTAAAAACAAAACAAAAATAATTTTCTTGAGAAAAATGTTTCTGGATGACTATGCATGTCAATAATAAACAGAATTACAAGATCAGGGTCAGCAGCTTGTTTTCCTTTTGCTAAGTGTCCCTAATATAACGTTCATAGAGTCAATCTCTGTAACTCTGTCAAAGCAGAAGCCAAAGCAGATTTGAATAGATAAACTGTGCAGTAGATGCACTTAGGTATAGCCTTATTTAAAAGACTAAAATAAACCCCTTTTTGTGTATGCTGATACAGTAGATATTGGTCTGCCTAGATAATTAGATCCATATGACTATTTTCTCCACTGAGTAGAATGAACTCAGAAAAAACATTTCTAAAAGGTTTGAAAAAGCTTCCAGAAAATACTGTAACAAAACACCTCTAACGGCGCACTTCAAGTAGAACGAGAATCCATTCCACTGGAAGGAATATTATGCTCAACTAATAATTAGCAGTATTTGCAACACTGGAAAAGAAGGAAAAGTTGAGTGTAAAATACTTTAGGTGACAAAAAAATGAAGAGATGCAGGTTGTCACCCTTCAATGAACACCTAATGCGTACTGCTTTTGGTTTGGTTCATCCCATTAAGAACCTCACAGTCAGTTAGGAGATACTTTGGTTAACATTTTCTTTTACGTT
Organism: Serilophus lunatus; assembly: GCA_013399895.1. Classification (NCBI taxonomy): domain Eukaryota; kingdom Metazoa; phylum Chordata; class Aves; order Passeriformes; family Eurylaimidae; genus Serilophus; species Serilophus lunatus. The sequence goes on from VXBA01002745.1 coordinate 54,708, forward strand.
ACAGGTTGCTTACTAAGGCCTTGAAAGTTTGATTTTAAACTGATATAGGGAAAATAAAATGAGTTTTAATCCAAAACAAAGATCGTTAAAGCATCACATACCTGAAAACAAGACTATGGAGTACAGAAGTTTTGTGTTTGTCCTCTGTAATTATTTAAGACAAACCACTATCATAAAATTTAAAGATTTAATAGTGGTGTGGGGTTATAAATTGAATCATGACTGACTTATATTTGACAGTGCAGGGCCCCGTATGATTGGTGCTACTGAAGACATTGGAGGAGCAGACTCTTAATGGACAAGTTGACAAGGACACATACAATTCGATAATATGGTGCAAAAATCTTTGGAAAGGGCAGGCAGGTGGACAGACAGGAAGAGAGTGAGAGACTGATTTGAGAGCCACTGCTACTGGAAAAAATACCAGTGGTTTAATAATTATACCAAACATCTCTGCTTGTCATCTTAATAGCATTAGTGTAATTTTTTCTGTGCCACTTTGTGAAAACTTGTATTCCCAAGGCCATGGATTCCTTGTGCATCACTTAGTAGAAGGCAAAAAATGTATTAATTTTTTTTAAAAGTCTCCATTTTTTCTTCAGAATGACAACTGAGACCAGAGGTGACCCTTATACACAATTGCAGTTATTCAGGTCTAAAAAGCCAGCAAATTCACATGTAACTATATCTTCCAGCTTCAACAGTAGGGCAGACTGTCAGCTCCCTCATCTGTCAGCACTTGTTCAGGCTAGTAAATGAAGACTGGTGCATACTAGCAATATCTATTTGCTACAGGATGTGCACTCCAGAAAGTCACGAAAAGGAGTTTCAAGAAAGGGCCAAAACCAATCAGTCATTTTCTCCTGTCAGTGATAAGAAAAGCAACATAAAAGAGAGAGGTGCTTGTCCCAGAGGTGGTATCAGTAGCAAACTGTCACCAAATAAAAATAGTTAAAGTCCTAATGACTGTGCTAATTCAATACAAATAGACAGGTTCTAGTTAGCTTAGCATTTCTTCTTGCTAGGCCTCAGGCAGGAAAAACAGAGGTCTTACTGTTCAGAAGACAAATTATGTGTAACTTGCTTTGCGTGAAAAAAGATATGCTGAAAGGGTAGGACAATCAATCCCATCTTATTTCCTTGGAGCTGAAGTCCTCGAAAACCATGCTGTATCTCATTAAGTTCACAGAAATCTTCCTGCCTTTTTCTTCCCCGTGTTGCGGAAGACTCAGTCAGAGCTACAGTCCTTCCCATGCTCAATATATATTTCATAAGCCCTGAGGCAATGGAAAGCTGTGCCAACACCAAGGAAGACTGGAAGAGGACAGCGAAGTAGAAAGGGTGCAATGCAGAGGAGCTCTGCTCAACAAACAATCTCTTCCAACAGTGGCACTGGCTGCTTATTGAAAGCTCACCTCCCTACTGCCCAGCATCATAAGTTGAATCTCTCTATAAGAAATGCAAAAGTATCAGTAAAAACATACTACTCTGACCTGATATGATTTTATAACAGACTTCTATGATTCAAAAAGGCAACAGTAGACAGTGGAAAATTATGTTAAAAGTCTTCAAATCAGGGTGGATGTGTTGGGAATGACTGACTAAAGTTCCACTGATGCTGCCCCATCTGACATGTATGATCCCAATCATATTATGTGTTGTCGTATGTCTCCTCAGATCTAGATAGAAGATGTTTCTGGCTCTGTAAACTGACTGTGCTTTTCCAGTATCATATATAATGCTTGATTCAATGTAATCAGATATCTGAAAAGGAAAGATGCTTTGATAGTTGCAAACCTTTATGAATACAGTGTTATGTTCTAGTATTTTAGAAGTATTTTGCACACACAAAATATAAAAAGGGATGCCTTGATTCTGTGAATTTTATTTATATATTTGCAATCTAAATCCTAAATCAGCCTGCACTGCTTATGGCTTTATAAATCTTTCCAGACCAGTCCATTGTGATGTCATATGGAAGAAGCTGAAACAGCTATGCCTGAGCTAACATGGTAATGAAAAAAATGGACCCAACTTAGTGCATCTCCCTGCCCATGTCAGTATATGTTGGATCTCCCTCAGGCAAGTCATCTAAGGAACAGCATATTATGACTTCAGAGCTCTTGACATGGAATTAGTTCACACTGTCCTTCAGCTGAGTACATTCAGAATTTTACATACAAATAACCATAACAATTTTTTAAAAAATGTAGAAAATATACCACCCAGAAATTGAAGCAATTTAAAATATTTGAGTATTCTCCCCCATTTCCAAAATAACTATAGCTTTCTATGATAATTTTAAATTAGAAAGCAGCGAGCGTCCTCATATCACAGCGTGTATCACAAAAGAATTGTTTACATTGGTAATCTGTATCTGGAAGCATAATTTGATAAAATATATATAAAGACAAGGGTTCTGTAGCTGACTTTAAAACAAAAGATTAAAAAAGCTCTACATAGTCAAACTTCTCGTAGCACTTTTTCTAACACTATCTTTGGGTCATTAAAAAAAAATCAACACCAAAACCTTTCAAGTGGGTGCTCTGTTGAATTTCCATTCCTGTTTCATTTTTCCCTGTCAGCTTCTTGTACTGATTTCAGTAATTTACCTTAGATTTGCCTTGCTTCTCATGCTGCCTTTCTGAACCCTTACACAAAAACTGTTCAGAAAGAGACTGTGGTGTAGTGATTTCATTCAGTCTAGATGTTTGATTTCCACAGCTCCTTCAGTTCTTTGCTCAGAGAAAGGATAGTTTTGCTTTACAGACTGCTGCTACTGTCATCCTAGATACAAAATGCTTCCTGCTGTGTTTCCTCTTTCAACTTACAGTACACAGATGGCTCATAAACTGTGGCCCTTTTTGTCTCCCCTACATTTTTTCTTCACAGGGAACTTTGTGGTGGACTTATTGCCCTGCTCTGAAATATTAGCCACCTGATTACAGCAGGTAGCCCTGGAGAGGGGATGAAGGTTACTATATAGCCATGTTCCTCAGAACCTAGATCCACTGGTGACAGAAATAAGAATCATAATAAGCATATTGTGCCACAGGTACTATGCCTCCACATTTTTCTGCAGCGTCACTCTTTATTCAAGATAAGCTATAATATATCTGGAGCATTTCAGGTATAGTCTAGAAGAGCCACATCAGAAAAAAAGACGTGAGGCATAGTTTTTAAAGATGATTTTTCCACTTCACTTTCACTCTTCCAGACAGGAAGAAGCACAAGAAAATCATTTATTACACTGTCAAACTAGCAGATGTTTTCAAGGTCTGCACTTCTGTCTGGTGAAGTTATGGAAGTGTTCTTTCAAGGTGTTTGAGATTTACCAATCACTTTCACAGAGTAGGCGATTTTGCTTTTAGGGGTTTGTGAGCCAGTGAAGTGAAATATCAGATATTGTGATCAATTAGTCTTATCATGTACATAATACAGCCAGACAACCACATTGAATAAATTTTTATGACCACTCAAATCTACAGCAAAACTGATAAATTATTGCAGTAGTAACAAATCCTAATCTTAAGTCTGATTCTGCCTTTTACTACTAAGAAATAGATCCTATTCCTTCTGCACAGGAATGAGGATCAATCTACCATTGTGTTTTCCCATTTCATGTGAATGAGCCCAGGCTTAGCTCAAGTCATCTAAATTTTCTCATTGATACATAGACTGCTGTAGTCCTTCAGTAGGAAGAATGTTTTCCAGTCTTTAAATTATTTTCACGGCATGACTCAACCCTCTCTGAAGCCTTTCTAGTTTAACAACATTCTTCTGTTACGAATGCAAGCAGTAGGTCCAGGGTTGTAGGTAGTCACAGAATCATAGAATCACAGAATAGTCAAAGTTCAAAGGAACCACAGTGGGTCATCTTGTCCTATTGCTTGGTACCTGCACAATAAAGAATTTTTTCCTCAAATTCAGGTGGAATTTCCTGTGCATTAGTTTCTGCCCATTACCTCTTGTCCTGTTGATGGGAACCACTAACAACCTGACTCTATTTTCTTGTCATGCTTCCTTCAAATACTTGTAGACATGGACATCTCATCATCCACTAGGACCACCAGGTCCTTCACCACAGAGCTGCTTTCCAGAAGGTTGGTCCACAGCCTGTGCTGGTGCTTTCTGAAAGGGTGCACAGCACTCTGGGGTATAGGCCACTCCTTCACAAATAATAATGGTTGTGTGAGTAGACAAGTAGCCAACAGTGTGCCCTTGGGTCCAAGGAGGCAAATGGAATCCTGGGGTACATTAGAAAGAGCATTGCCAGCAGGACAAGGCAGGTGATCCCACCCCTCTATTCAGCTGCAGTGAGGCCACTGTAGTGCTAGAGTACTGTATCCAGTTCTGGGCTCCTCAGTTCACGAGAGACATAAAGTTCCTGAAGATGATCTAGTGGAGAACATCGAAGTAAGGAAGTGGAGCATCTGTCTCGCAAGGACAGGTTAAGGAACCTAGGCCTGTTCATCCTTGGAAAGAGATGACTCAGATGCCCCCAAGTGTCTGAAGCGGGGGTGTCAAGGGGATGGAGTCAGGCTCTTCTCAATGCTGCCAAGAATAGCCAAGAATAGCAGAGAGACAATGAGCAGAAAGTGGTGCACAGGAAGTTCCACCTGGATATGAAGAACTTTTTTACTGTGCAGGTGATTGCACACTGGAACAGATTGGCCAGAGAGNCAGGTGATCCCACCCCTCTATTCAGCTGCAGTGAGGCCACTGTAGTGCTAGAGTACTGTATCCAGTTCTGGGCTCCTCAGTTCACGAGAGACATAAAGTTCCTGAAGATGATCTAGTGGAGAACATCGAAGTAAGGAAGTGGAGCATCTGTCTCGCAAGGACAGGTTAAGGAACCTAGGCCTGTTCATCCTTGGAAAGAGATGACTCAGATGCCCCCAAGTGTCTGAAGCGGGGGTGTCAAGGGGATGGAGTCAGGCTCTTCTCAATGCTGCCAAGAATAGCCAAGAATAGCAGAGAGACAATGAGCAGAAAGTGGTGCACAGGAAGTTCCACCTGGATATGAAGAACTTTTTTACTGTGCAGGTGATTGCACACTGGAACAGATTGGCCAGAGAGGTTGTGGAGGTATTCAGGAACTGTCTGGACACAATGCTGTGCAATGTGTTCTAGGATGACCCTCCTTGAGGGGGGAGGTTGGAGTGGATTACCCACTGTGGTACCTTGTAGTCGGGGTCGGCTTCGAGTCAAATCACAAGTCTTCACAGAAGTAATGGTGAAATGCTCGTTTATTGCAGAAAAGGTGCAGTTTAAATAATAGTTCATTTTCCCACACACAAAGCATGCGCCCCAACTAATAGTTAATTGGTTATACATTTGCATATGCACACCCCCTATGTTTACATTCTTCTCACCTTACTCTTTCTATTTTTGTCTAATTATTTTTCTAAGTTCCATCTTCAACTTAGCTCAAGGCCGAGCCATCCTTGTTTTTGAGGTCCAGGCACTGCTTGAGCATGTAGGCATTGCTGTGCCCTCTCTCTGTTAAAAATCCCTCTATAGTACCTTCTAGCCTTACTCATTCTGTGATTTCAAATTCACTGTTCTTAGATCAACGAATTGTATGGATTTGTTTTAGTCACCATGTCATGTAAATGACCAGTTTATTATAATCCATGATAATTTATTGACAAGGCCAGGTTCGGACATTAAGAAAAAAAATAGCTTCTGCAGTTGGGCCAAAAGCATGGAAGTGTGTTCCATCACCTGTGAACCAGCCAAGGAATGCTCAAAGACCTTCAGTCATCAATGCCCACATCAGCACTCAGTATGTTGATTTTTACAAATCAAGTTTATAAATAGGTAAGGGGTGGAAAAAATTTTATAAATGTATTTGTGCCCTTTTATTTCCAAATAATTTTCTACTGATAAAATTGATCTAATTGATATTCATTGCTCTCTTTTTTTTTTCAAATAACTTGTTTATTGTTTGTGTATTTGCCATATTTTTATAGCTGCTGTCATTTATGCCCTAAACTAGCTTACTGCTTACTTTGAGTTTTGACCAAGTTGAATTTTTGCCAATAGCATTTTAGATAACTAGTTAAAAATTATTAAATAGTTTACAATAAATATTTAGTCTTTTCCACTTGAGTTCTGTCTCTCAGTTGATTTAACTCACCAACAAATCTTCCTTTGTTAAACTCTTTTAAGTATCATTGGTGTGTCTTCTATTCTGTTTGTGTATTGTAGTGAAATGAAGCTGTAATCATTTGTGCACCCCTTTTGACAGGCATAGCACATACACATTTTTTTATTTTTTGTGTCCAAAAGGTGTAAGGAACAACAGAAAGTGTAACAACATAGAAGTTATTCAAAATTATCAATCTATCTCTGAAAAGCAGATAAATAATACATTTGTTTTGAATGTATATCCATGATAGTTTATTATATTGTCATATTGATTCATGATTCAAAATTATTTGCCTTAATACAATATCATTTAAATCAGAGGAGACTGTTTTTCCTTCCCAACAGTGAAATTTTCAGTAAAAAGAAGATTGAGTTCAACTGCATTCTGGAAACTTGGGGCTGAGACTTCATTCCAAATGTTTCCCTTTTTATTCACAACAGCCTTCCATTTCACTCTCTTTGTTGTCAGCATCATTGCTTTTCCCATTCTCTCTGACATCACTTTACCTTCCAAACTTGATTTTTGTGTCTACTAACAAACTAAGGGCTTGGTTGGGTTATTTCTGTTGTGTTTTGTTTGTGTGTTTGTTTTGTTAAGGTAGGCAAAGAAGTATAAAAATAAAACAGGAAATAACAGCCCAAAATAAAGAGAAAAAACATAGTAAATATCTAAGGAATTTTAGTCGTCTGGGCCTGATAAACTACATCTGTGGCTATTTAAAGATGAATAGTCGTAGAAGTGGTAATCACATTGAGATGCTGGAAATTTGTGAATGATTAATGAGATGAAGTATTGAAAAACTTTAAAACCAAAAATAATACTTGACATTGAATAAGTAGATGAAGATAATTAAGCAGACTCAATTCCTTAAATTCCACTTGTAGAAATGGGATTCTTAGGATACCTGCCATTCTGAAAGCACCTAGGGAAAGGAATCAGCTAACATGGAGCTGGCAGGAGCTAACTCAAGACAATTTAGTTGTTATCACAATTCTATGCCCATTCTCTGAGGATTGCTAAAATAAAATTAAAAATGCAATCAAAAATAAAAAACTTCATTGGTCAAGTTTGCATAAAAAGCTGTATTTTGAACTAAGCCACTTCTTTTTAAATGTTCAGTGAGTGTTGCTGCAAGATGATGTCCATTTGGAGGCATATACTAATTATGCCAACTAAATACTAAGAGAGTAACATAGCTTTACATAGTTTATCAAATCTTTTAATTAGAAATAGAATCAGAGAAATTTTGGAATAGGATTTTTCCTAATAATGAGAATCATCACTTGGGATTTATGAATGAATTGTAAGATTAAAATGATGGAAATGATAGTTGTATTTGAGAAATTAAACAGTTCTACAGTAATAGCTACATAATTTTTAAAAATATCAGGAAACCTTTGCCCTGTTGACATACCCAAAGAAAAAACAATTTTCATTTCCTGTTCTTTTTATTAAATTTTTAGTTCTTGAACTGTGGACTCATATCATTTTACTGTTTATCAAAGGTCACATGAAATTGTGTATGAAACTACATGCATTGTACTGGCTTTAAATTTGCAATTAGAATGGTATGTTTAAGTTGAAAAGTAATATCTGAAGCTTAATATTAAATGGAGAAATGATAAACAGGTGAAAACTTGCTAAGCAAATTATTAAATTAGTATCAAATTGTACATTCCTTGACTATTGCAAAGGATAGTAAGTAAACCAGTTGGTGAGGGTTGTACAAGTCCTCCCGTATGCATATCAATTGGGCATAAGGGGAGGGAAATTGTTAAGAAATGGGAAAAAGCCAAAGAAAGCAGGAAAAAAAATAGGAAAACAGAAGGTTGTGCAACATTTTTTCACGTGAAAGTGTGAAAAAGTATTTAAATGAGTAATAAAAAATAATTTTGCATTACAATGATTACCAATCCATCTCTGTGTAGAAAAGCCCATTAAAGTGCTGTAGTTCTGGAAATAAAATTTTAAATATCGAAAATCCTTTACAATTTCAATTGCAAATGAGTTGCACCAGTAGCTGTATTTGAGACTTGAAACATAAGTTGTACAGGATGCTTACTACGTTATATCTGAGACATATGTCCTGACCTCCAAGTTCTTTTTTTTGAGAACTCCATGACAACTGAAAGCAGACCGGTATTCCACTCAAATGCATGAAGTCTCACTAGGAAGGTTTGCTGGAAGCAGGCTTGACTACAAATGCTATTAATGCCACTGCTTAACATTTTTATTTCATCTGATTCAAAACAGTGAAGCCTACCCCACTCTCCGTGGCATTTGGAGCAATATGCACCGCTGAGGAAAGAATGATGCGTACATTTACAAAGGAATCTGGTACCAGAACTTTGTAATAATATCAGAAACAATAGTATTAAATTACATTACTTTATGATAAAAAAGGCAAGAACTTTGTGCTGTGATTGGCAATGAAATTACTGTAGAAAAGAGCTGAATCATGCTTATTCTGCTATTGCTAGTTGCCTCAAATCCCTCAGATTTCAGTGTTACCAAATTGTTTCTTCTCTAAACAGTGAGAGATCAATATAGCAGCAGTGTGCATTTTCTACAGAACTCCTTCAAGACCTTTCCAGACTACTCATCTTGTCTATTACACCTTTCCCTTCCATGTTCAATTCCAAATATTTTTCTTAACCTTCTGGCCTGCAGCTTCTTGACACAAACTGCAGAGAAAATCTAGAGCTCTGGCTCCTGTTAACCATAGACATGACGTAATCCTGCCTACATTTCTTCATTATTTTTTTCAATACATGCATGTATATACATATTCTGCTTAACTAGTCATCTGGGAAAGGATATGAGATCACTTTTTAAGATTGGACCAGAATGGAATTTAAGGGTCGTTTTTATAAGCAATCCGGCAGCTGCAGTAAACTCCATATGAGGAACCAGTCCCAAGACATTGTCTGAATTTTAAATCCTTTGGGTGTAGTATTGAATATCTATGTATATGAATATTTATAATATATAAAAGGATAAACAAACCAAATAAAATTAAAGATAAGATGGTACAGAAGTACTCAGTTATTGCAAGCACTTCTAGGCTTCCAAACACATCCATTAAGCCCATGCGCATTATAAATCTGCATGGGTCAGAATGTTACAACATTTTTACCATAACCTTTCACACCGGAAACTAGTCTTGGCTGTTGAAAATTAAGCAACTGGGTTAAACTTTTAATTAGTCCATTTCAAAGAGAAATTCCAAGTTTTATAGCTATGGATCTTTATTGCATTCCTGTTACTTATACAGTTACAGTACATGGAGAAGGCAATTGGTTTCATCTTATTTCTCAAGTGGCAGGAAAGAAGGTTGAGAAGCCATCATGTAATAGAGTTAATATGGCCCTTCTCTGCTTCTAATCCCAGTGAGGCACAAACTGAGAGCATTAATTTGTATAAGCAGCTCAAGCATTTGTCTAATGTTTGGTCAAGTAATACTGTTAAGTATCCAAGTACTACACATATGATACAGCACATACATATTAATTGGTGTCAAGACATTGACCTTCTACCTCTATATTTACTCAATACTTATCCAGACAACAATTATTTCATTCTTTATATATATATTATTATAATTAATATGTAATAGTATGTGCTTAACGTAATTAGTTATATTAAGAAGGTACACACATTTTCTGGATTTTGTGTATCCAGCAGGACTTTTGTTAATGATAAAAATGCAGTAGTTCCTTTTTTCATTCTTCAGTATCTTGCTCTGCAGTCCAAAGATCTATCAGAAGACAATATGCCCTGCAGAGTTTTTCTGCCTTCTAGCAAGCTCTTCTGACATTTGAAATGGAGTTGTGAAATACTTTAAATAAGGAGCTCCAATAAGCTTACTATAAAACAATTTTTACTTAAATAAAAATTGCTTATGAGAAAATAAATACATTTTTAACCCCTATACATCTAAGACACCTATGTGTTACAGCTGTTGCTGCAATTATGAGTTGTTACTAGTAAAACTCTTTAGAGTTGTATACAGAATTCACTTCTTTTAAAACCCTCATATTAATTATAAACCTTGTGTAGGAAGTCATAGGAGCTCTCATTGTATCTTTTATTTAAATTTCCTCATAGATATATTTCTTTATGACAACTTTTAAGAATGTCTTAGTGAGGATATATTTTACAAAGACAGTTTTAGCATGAGCCTAGGCAGAAATTATACACTTTATTCAAGCAAATTAAAAGAAGAAAGCAGAAATTTGCAAGTAATCTTCTTTTCATTGCATTTTTAAGAACCTCAGGAGTAAACAAGTTGTTTCAGTAGAGCTGGCCTAAATTGAAAAGCCTCCACATGCTGATTTTAGAGGTACTCTAAGTAGCCAGACATAATTTCAACAAGTCTATCATTAGCCCTGATTTGTTTCTCTTGGTTTCAACTGTCGCTATTAATTTCTCAGCCTGTCAACTTTTACATACAACAAGTTTTGTCATAAGAAAATATGTTTTCACCCTATTTTTTTTCTCCGCATATTTCAAGTTGTGGCTATAAGGAGATTTTTTCCCCTTAAGTTTACTATATTCTGTTCTGGTATTCATTCAGAGAAATGCCAGCTTCTTTTCTCGAAGTACATGACAGTTATAGAGTCAAAATGTATTATTTTTAGTATAAACATCTTGGTCCTATACCTCTTAATCAACAGTATTTTAAAAGAAAATAAATGTTTAAGCGAGAAATTACACAACAATCCTGTCTCTGTGTCCTTTCTCATAAAAGTAAAATAAACCTTTTACATTATTTTCAGATCCACTCCACTTTCTCTTATCCCCCCACCTTTCTCTCATATTCTGTACATATTCTTCATGTACATACGGACACATATATAAATTATTAATATGCTGTACACTTTCTCTCTCAGCAAGGCTCAGGGACCTGGAATTCTTTTTCATTGTTTAGCTTATGCTCCTCATACTATGCTTTTTTCAGTTCTAATTGTAATTCATCTATATATTGAAGAGATAACATGCAACATTTTCCTGAAATTTCTGACAAGACTAAAAAGCTTGTGCAAAAAAACCCCAAAACAACCCAAACCAAAATGTCAGGAAGTAATACATCTCTGGAAGCTTACGTAGAATGGAGTGTGTTTTCAGAACACAATTTAGGCTTCCTACAAAGTTCTGCTGCTGCTCTTTTGAGCTTTTAAACTTTCTGCATTGTTTCATGACATTATCTGTGAAGACACCATTGTGCTTTATTTCTGTTTAATCATCTATAGATATTTTTTTCATAATTACTTTAAAATCCGCAAAGTTCATCTTAACCTCTCAAAAGAAAAAAGAGCTATAAGGAACAGTGAGAAATTCGGAACAAACACACATAATAAAGAAAAATAAAATTACAAGATAGGATGGTTAAATGTGTTTGTCTGTTGTCTGAAAAACATTACTCATCCAAAGGAAAAAAGTGTGGCAAAATCCAAAAGTATTTAAAAAAACCCCCACAACATTATAATTATATATATTTATAAATATGTATTATATAATAAATTAAAAAATAGTATGACTCAGAGTAGTGTGTGTTTACAAAATTCAAATAATTTGAATAGTACATTGACATTAAAACTTCTTCAATGTGTACCATATACATATACATATGTGCTCAAGATTCAATCCTTTGTAATACTTGTGTTCATGAAAAGATAAACCCTTCTTAGTACCAAAAGTAAATCCATGTACACATTTTAATATATTTGGGTGCAACATAAAATTAATTGTGAGCAACTGCAGTTTTAAGTACCATATGCAACTTTATAAACAACAGTTGATATAAATTGTATAATATTTGACATTTAAATTTTTGAAAAGGAATACTTAAAGACTCAGTCTAAGGATGAATTAATTACATGAAATAATTGCATTTTCAAAATGTGTCAGTTATTGACCTCAAAGTCATCATCTTTCTTTTCTATACAATAGACTTAAGAAAAATGGGTCAAATTAAATAAATAACTTCTCTATCTTTAGCCTCCATATGGAATCAATGTTTAGCTTTCATAATACCTTTAAAATTTTATTTGATTTTTTTTTTAATTGAGGAATTTTTTGGCTTCTAAAAAGAGAAAGGACTAAAATTTGGTAGGTCCCGTGTGTGTTATTTGTAAGTCTTAAAACCAATACATAAAACATAAAAAAAAGTTTGAAGATAGCTTGACTTCACTATACTAATTTCCCCTACAAAATTCTAAAACTTTTAAAGCATGACCTTTTCTTATTCAAATATAGAAATATTTTTAAAACTCTCAGTGTTGAACATTGCAAAATAAGGTCTTCATCATTGCAAAAATGTCATTTTGCAGAAGTATATGAGTATAATGTTAACAACTTAATATTAAGTAAAGCATATACTGAAATGTGGAAGAAGCATACATTGTTGATTCCTGAAACATGGAGATAGTATAGCTGCATGCAAGCTAACATAATGATTTTCTGGCCTGTGCTCTGTAGAAGAAAGTGTCTTCTACAATGCTTGTGAAAATGGTGAAAGTCTTTCTTGACTGTTACTTGATATAATCAAAGTGTAAATCTGTTCAAGTTTGAATTTTCTTTGACTTTCCTATCTTCCCACACTTCCATAAATTTACAAAAAACACAGGCAGTCACAAATGAGTATGAGTATTCAAAGTGATTCAAATATTACATGTGAATATACACTTTCACAATTTAACCTTAGAATTTCAAATATGCAAGTGCCTTCTCACATAGATGTTGCCTCCAGTTCATGAACTCTATCTGTAGGTGTTGTATTTTGTTTGTTTGTTTGTTTTAATTCGGAGCAATAATGTATTGTTAATAGATATAATTCCCAGGATATCTCTGGGCTAACACTATAGGTTCTGTTCTCAATCTTTTTTCTGAGGCTTCCAAGTACATTGTGATTTCTCTGCACTAGACGCTTCTGTTACTGCCTGGCCCTACAGTAGCATTTCTCAAAGGTGATATCACATTCCAGAAAGACTCAAAGTCTTGAGGTATTAGTTAAAGCAGTTGGAAGTATCTCATTTCTTCCATGGAGAATGTCTAATGTTTTTGATTGTTTTAATGGCTGGGTGAAGTTCCAGTTCCTCCATAAGCAAAGAATAAATGCTTATATTAATTTTTGTGATTAACCACTAGACTCCTCTTTTATTCCCTCCTTTGTTACTGATTAAGAAGAACATATCAAAACAGAAGATCTAAAAGTATATCTCAAAGGGGACTGTCCTAAACCACAAGTTTCCCTATAGTTCTTTCTATCTGTGATTGAATGAGCCAAGACAGAGCACAAAGCTATTTTGGAACAATGAAGTGAGTAAGCTTAACTACACCTATCATTTCATGGAAGGGAAGTCTATGTATGTATGAAAAAGGTTTAGAAGTACAGGGATAACTTTTCAAGGTGCGAATGTGTGCACAGGTGCTAAAGAAGGTGAACTGATGTATTTTTTTAATGAAGCTTTGCAACACTGTAATGATTACCTATCCACCAAGAGAGCTCTACACTTGGGATTGGGAAAAGTAATACCCACACCAGCTGTTAGGAAGCCTGTGTTACAGGGCCTTAGTGTTTTACACTGTCAACTCAAATAGTTATAAAATTATGAATGTATTCGAAAGATTTAATCTTTCTTTAAAAAAAAATCAAAAAACAACAACACAACAGAGGACTGACAGACAACATCAATATTTACACATACAATCTGAATATTCAGATTCATGCCCATTATCCTTTCATTTCTATCTCAGATAAGTTCTTCCAAGATGTGAAAGGATAGCTTCATCCAGGACCATACACACGCAATAAAACTTTAATAATAGGCTCCTTGATTATATAAGTGTCTTTAAGAGTCATAATGGTCATGTTGGGATTAAAGTCCATGCTGTTAAAACCAAACCATATACTACAAAACTCCAACTTCAAAAACATCAGCACTTAGCAAAAGCAGGAGGTATTTAATATCATGAGATACGATCCTGTATTGAACCTGTAAGGAGCAGCAGGTGGCAGGGAGTGATTTTGGTAAAGCCTGTCTCCATAAAGATGGTTGGAATGCAAAAGACAGTTGCTCTTTTCTGTAAGTAATTAATCTAATGAAGAGATGGATTAGTTTAATGAATCATAGAATCTTGTTACCCTAACCAGTGTATGTTAAAAAAGTTTCCACAAAATAGAAATTTTCCCACACTTTGAAAGTCAAAACAATAATTCATTCCTAGAATTGGAATAATTTGATTAACAGTGACAAAGATTTTATGCTCCTTTTGATTTATAAGTGGAACCAGCTGAATTAAATGAAATAAATTTGCAAGTGGAGTAACTTGAAAAAATTACTTCAGTTTGGTTCACCATGGCCAGTGGTTCTCCCACGTGTTGAGTCATATCAGATCCATGGGAATGGATCAGTGTACAAAGACCTTTCAGAGTCAAAGGGGCTCTGGACTACACCCAAGCTGCTGATTTCTGAGCTTTACACATACCAAAAATGTGAGGAAGGATATGTCCATGTGTCTTAGAAGAAAATGGAGAGGTTATTTAGATTTGGAAACTGGTAGCAAGGGATGATGAGCAGAAAACTGAGGAGCATATAGATAAACAGCACTTAATAAATTATAGAAGAGGCAAAGGATCTTTTGGATAACTCAGATAGGCAATCAAGCTATAGCTGGCTATAAATATGAACAAACTAGAGTTCTGATCAATAAGGTTCCTCTAAGAAGTTTCAAATGGCAGTTTGACAACCTGTTTATCAAAAAAAAGGACTCACTACCATTATTCCCAAAATAATTTATATTACATTCCTTTTTGCTATTACAGTATTGTTTAGATCTTCATTTAGTAATGCAATGGAATTTAAGTTTAGTTTAGCTTTTTAAAGGACAAATTTTATATTAAGATCTAACTGCTATCAAATGTTTCACAAACGAGATGCCCTATATACAGATGTACTTCAATCATTTCACACAAATCTTAACCTCTCTGAAAAATATATTACTGAAGAAAAATCCCTATAGAAATATAAAAAAAAGACCTTTCTAAAGCATATTTAATAACATCAGTTGGAAAAATTAAAAACAGGTTTAAAAAATTCTGAAAAGCAACTACTGTAAAGATTTGAGTCTGCCTAACTGGTAGGTCTAGACTCATTAAATGTCAAAATACTGTCTCTTTTTTTCAGAACACAGAAATGTATATTTTTCATGTCACAGATACTAGAGGTGAAAAGCAATTCAATTCCAAGCTGGCATGGTATTAAAAAGAACTGCTGCAGAAATTTCAGGAACAACAAATCCAGTTCAGACCTAAGGGAAAGCCTGCAGAGAAGTGTCCCTGCTAAAATTTAAAAAGAGAGGCTTTGAACTACAACACAGAAACAAATATAGGAATTTTCTGTAAGCTCAAAAAAGAAAAAAAAAGAAAAAGAATATATTATTCCAAAATGGAAATAAGGTCCTGGCACCTCAGCAATAAAAGCTCACAGAACCAAGTATGTTTAGTCTCTTCTGTTCATGTTTTGCTTGAATTTTGACTAAGAAAATGTTATCCTTTCAGATCAGTAAATCTTGGTGATGACCTCTGTAGAAGTCAATTTCCACTTTACTCTATACAGTAGGGAACACAATTTGAGACACTCGAGGATTTATAAAGCATATTGTGGGGCTAGGAAGAACTGCGGGTTAAGTGCAGATCTTACCTCTTGAAACTTCAAAAGACAGGGAAAGAGGAGTGAAGGAAAATTAGGGCCAAAAGGAGATGCTAATCAAAAAGATCAATTTAGGATCTTCCTTCTTACACTGAAGGTCAAAGAACCTAACACTGGTTCATTAGAAAAAGAACACTGAAGTGAATTTAAAGCTGCAATTGTAATCTTGTTTGTTTGTTTGATGATGGTTTTTTAAATATCAGGCAGTACTCCCGAGGCTTGGTACATACCAGTCGGCTGAAGACCAGCAGCCAGCCATATAACGACTTACCAACATGAAATAAGGACTTCACAATCTGGCTTCAACTTAAATGGCGCATGTCTACCTCCTCTTGTTTATCAAGCTCTAATAATATCCACCTCGTCTTCTATGATGTTTTCATGTGAGATGGAACATGACATCACAGAACTACGGGGAAGTGTAGACTTGGGCCCCCATACATATGGGGCAAATGGTCTTGTTGAGAGAGCGTTAGCTGACAGTAAAATGTTTTGCAGCTAGGCTTGGATGAGCAAATGACTATACAATTTTGCTGCAGCCTGTCAGAGTTCTATCACAGTTGCAGTCAGCGCAAATGGCATCCTCTCAGATGTAACTGGAGCTGACTTCTGCAGCAGATCAGGGCTAGTAAGCACTGTATATGAGGCCTCATGCTTTAGACTCAGAAGAGAATTTGCTTGTGTGCCACCCACACTCTGGATCAGAGAAAAGGTGCTGGGCATTTTATTTGCAAGTATATGTGAGCTGTATAGCCAAAGGAGTGAGGATAGCCCCAGATGGATCAGTGGGAGCTGTGGGAGCCTGTAGGCTTTAAAATGAATGTTCTCTGAAGGAGACCAACTGGCTCCAGAACACCACACAGAGAGTATCCTCCTAAAGTTGGAACTTTGGGTTCTAAAGGCAGTTGTGTGGGGATTTACTGAAAAGACAGCAAGGTAGGACTACACAGCTGGAGGCAGATGTTTAGGTAGCTGCAGATTAAAAAGTAAAATAAATAACATTAGATAAAATAAGTTCTACCTGATCTTACCTGAATGTTAGCTCCTGCACTAAGTCGGAAGGTTAGTGGTGGGCTCTTATTTCTCTTTCTGTTGGCCATAATGAATGGAACCAGGTGATCTTGAAGGTCCCTTCTAACCCAAACCATTCTATGATTCCACTTGATAATTTCCCATAAGTGGCAATGGAGCTTCTGGAATGTCTGTGTAGTGATCTGCACAGCTTCCTGGGGTCCCGCATCTCCTCCAGCAGTAGATGAGGTGACAACGCAGGTTGCCCATGGGGCAGAAGGCCAAATAGGAATGAACAGGAAGATTTTGTTGATTTCCCGGATAGTATCTGCTATTGATTGTCCTGATATGTTAAAATGAAATTGTTTGTATATTTCAGTAAACATGCTATAAGTCTTTAGGACTTACTGTGCAAGTTTTATTTATGTGAAGAAACAGTGACTAGTCCTGTTAAATTACTGGTATGCTCACATCTGTGCAAGCTTTATTCATATTATCAGGCTCTTTTAAGCTATATTTGCATGGAGTATTATGAAGAATATCTTTGCAATTCTCCAAAGGGGATACATGCACTTTCATTTCTCTTTTGCAGACATAAAAAAATGGAATGAAAGAAACAGTTTCTGTGGGAGAAACTACTATTTTGCTTTTTTTCAAAAAATCTAAGAACACTTATCTTCTTACTTCTTACTAATCCTAAATGTTTATTGCAAAGACAAAAAATTTAATTGACATTAGATTTTATCACTGTAATAAAATATGGATTACCATAGAGGCAACATAAAACATTATTCCACAGAGCTGTTAACAAGGCCTCCTAATGGCTCTACAGAACAATTTAGCACACCACACTTTATGCAGGCATATTTTTTTGGGTTATCCTGGTGGGTGACCCAAAGCAGAGGACAGCAAAGAACTTACAGAAAATGTTTCTATGCTGTTGAGAATGTAAAAAGACACTTAGGTCTGGCTTCATTTCTTTCTGTCTTAATAACCAATTCCCCATGATTAAACTATGCTAGCAAATTATTAAGGCAGTTATCTTCCTAATTCACAATGTATTTGTGATAAGAATGTGTAAAAAAATTTACCTAGAAAGTGGAGAGGAGAAATTGTTTTACAAAAAAGATTTACCTCAAAGATTACTCAACCAATTTTATTCAAAAAGTAATTTTTTTCCTTTTTTATCAAAAGAGAATCTTGGAAGACTGCTAGTACCTTTCAGAAAGTTACAAGCATTTGGAAATATGATAAAATTTTAAAAAAACACAAACATAATTCCAGTGTACACTATGAATTCAACTCCTTTTTTAATTAAAAATATAGTTATAATAACAATTTTCACTGCTCATGAGATATAGTAACTTGTTTAACATTGAATAGTGATGCAAGACAGGATACAAGGTAAAACACAGTCAGTTAGTTTTCAGAAATACTCTTACTGTTCTTGACATGTCACCATTATGAAGAGTAGACAAACCTAGAGAAAGGATTTAATACAGAAGGACAAGGAAAAGAATAAAGAAAACAAAAGTAGTAGAAACATAGGAAGATGTATTTGAGAGATATATGGACACTAAATGATGAAAACATGAATTAACCTTGTATTAGCTCACATTAATTAGAAAACTAATAAAATTTTCTAAGTATGTAGGTCATGTATTTTCACTTTTACATTCGCAGTCAGAAGTAGGACTGCATGTTAATTTAATTGATGATGTTATGAAAGGAATATGTACATTTGCAATTTTGTTTAAAACTGTACTGAAGTACATATATTTATTTCTACACTGTGCATGAGCCAGCAAGAGCTAAGATTCCTTCTATGTTATGAACTGAACTGTGCATTATGTTCAGAGCTGAAGGTAGACTCCTTTTGTTAAAAATCCTGTATACTGTGCAAAGACGGATCAAAAAGCAAACACCAAGTAAAATGATCGATATGATGGTAACCCATATCAGCTAGACAGCATGATTTTGGTGGAAGGAAAAGGTATAAAGAAAAGGGAACTACTTAAATGAAGCAGATTTAGACAGACAGAAAAAATGAGAAAGTTAAAGAGAAATTATGGAGGTGAGGTGAGGAAATCGTCAGTCATTTAGTCTGAATGACAGAGTGGGTAAACAGATGATGCAAGAGAAGTGGTAGTGCAAAATGTGGTACATATTTTGAGTACTTAGGAAGTTAAAATAAAACTTACAGTTTCTGAGTAGCTTTTCCTTGATTTTCCCTCTGAATATTACAAGGCTGGAGAAGATATATCATATGGATCCAGTCACCTCCCAAGATGATATTTTTTCCTGTACAGCGTAACACAGGAAAAAGCATAAGAAACAAGCCTCAAATGATCCTATTTTATCCTTCTCTGTATACAGTGCTATACAGATAATTTTTAGGCGTTTTCACTATATATATAGTGGAAAGACTAAGGAAAGTGGTTTTCCCTTTTGTAGAACCATTGGAGGAATGCAGGGATCTGTCTCTCTGGTAGAGCATTACACAAAAAACTCATAAAGCACATTGTTAGAAAAAGACAGAAAAATAATAGAATTGGAATAAGCAGAATTAGGTTTTTGCCTTAGTTTTGTCTACTTAATACTGCAAAGGGTAAGCAGTAGTATGCTTTACTTTTAAAAGAATTATCACAAAATAAAATCCTCACTCTGCCTGAAGGTTACCCTCCTTAAGGATGCGTCATATTTGATTGCAATTCCTCCAGTGGACTATCACAGACCCTTCACTGTGAGGTTGGTCACAGGCGCTCCATTTTAAGTTATATTTTTTCTGTTCCTCTATAACATTGTATTATGCAAACTGTCTAACATATCTGTGCTTCATCCTAATTGTGTACTACAAAGGAACACTAAAAATATAAATATTGGTTTGTAAATTGCATTTCTAAAGAACCTCTGACTTTTGGTGAATGCAAAGATATTTAAACTATGCTTTATCTACCCTTTCCACTCACTTCAACTTTCTCAGCAAATGAGAGAAATAAGCTGTAGTTTTATTTGACTTTTAAAAGCCCTTAAGTTTCTAAAAATTCAGAACAATGGAAACAAAGTCTACAAGTAATGAAAACTACATATAAAATGTGTTCCAGAATGTATGCTCACTAGCATACTTCCAGAAATAGCACTGGACTGTCCCATTTCCCAACAGTGTTAATTCATTTATCATGTAGTTTTCCTTCAACTTTGAAAATTAACTTAGTTCCTTTTCTACTTGTATTATGATGTCATACCACAAACTGGCTAAGACAGGACATCAAAGAAATTAACAGATCACCTAATTCTGTGATCTTGACAGGAGTGTGAAGAAGATTTTTATTAGTCCTCTGCTTCTACTTCATATGCAATGGGGATTGTCTGACATTTTGTAAATGCTATCATCTTGATTTCCAGAATTCTTTCAGTAGTAGCAAACCATCAACAATGTCACTGTTTTTCCATTTCCGTGCATAGTCAAATTAAAGTTTGATCTTGACACTTTTGCAATCACTTTACAGAAGGATGTAGTGTTTTGGGGGGAGAGGTTGTTTGTTTGGGTTTTTTGAATGGGTTTTTGTTTGTTTGTTTGTTTTGTCTGTTATTGTTGTTGGTTTGGTTTGTTTTTTTCTTTCTACAGAGATGCACCACCTGAGAAAGATGAGTCAAGTTACTGAAATCTTTAGACTATATGCACAAAGCAACAGGTTTTCTTTTCATGGGCCATTTGAGCACCGTCTGCAAACTGAATGATGCTCATTCTTCCTTGTTCCAACTTTGCAAGCCACAACCTGCTTCAAAGAGAAAAGTAACATTGAGTAAGTCCTTCAGCATTTCCAAAGACTTTAAACAGAATTTTCATGCTACTTAAACAACGATAAAGTCACACGCATATTTTCTCTCTTCTTTGGAGAAAATATTCCACTTTCAGAAGAAGGATTTGAAACATCTAGCCTCAAAGGAAAAGCAAAGGAAAGTATAGTTCAGAAAAGTACAAATTTTTTCTGGTTTTACAGTCTATTGGTGATTGCCAGCACCTGCAATATGGGCAATAAACAGTACCTGCAATAAACACTGAGCAATATGATTATCTGCTCAATTTGATGAAACCAAATCAATAGAAAATCCAAATTTAGGTGCCATAGTGTCTTGAGTAGAAGAATCACACAACTACACATGGCTCCCCATTCTGACTGATGCTCTGGGAATGTGAAACAGGCAAGCTCATAGGTTTATGCTAAAAGTTATGACCCTGCTGGCCCCATATTTTGAAACATGCCAGAAGCCTCTGTACAAATAGCAATCTTTTCCTCACTTCACAAATTTCAGCAGTTTAACAAGTCCCTGAAGTGAGGCAGAATGCAAAGCCTCATCCAAAGCATCACAACAAGAAGCTGGAAGCCCTCTGGAGATCTGCAGTCCGCCAGTGCCTCCACTCTGCTGATCTTGTCTAAGCTGTGCTGCATGAAGGTCAACCTTTCAATTAATGCCTATTACACCATAGAAAATTGTTTTGGTTTTTTTTTCTGAATTGATATGATATAGGAGAATTTTTTCATTATTAATAATTTAGAGATTCCATCTTTATTCTCTTAACCAATGCCCTGCTTTAAAGCATTAGTGGAGAATACTAATAGGGCTACTTTCACATGGGAGATGTTGGTGTAAGAGATAGTACCTATAATAGGGTTCAGCATGAGGCAAGGGTAATCCCTAGGTACTTTGTGATATTTTATTTGATTTGTGGTCCTTTGCAAAAGAGGCAAAACATGCTTGAACCTGATAAATGTCCTGTAAGAAAAATAAAAATATCTATTGGCCACAGAACAAAATTACTCTCAGGGGAATATATTGTTTGAAGAAAGAATATTTTCCATATCCAACTTATTGCTAATAACATGATGAGCTAGAGGAAGAGACAGAGAAAGGTCAGCTTTAGATGATTCTTCAAGCTCCTTGTATTTAGTCTGTAATAATGCAGTGTAATAAAATATTATAAAGAATAAAATCTTCCCAGTAAGTATCTCATTAAGTATCAGGTTTGGAGTGGGTGAGTTGAAACACAGCTACCTTTATGCTTATCAGACATATCAACAGACTTCAGAACATTTTAGTTCTATTTTCATTATATATTTCCTTGAAAGAAGCTATATTTTCATTTTAGGTTGATAGCACCTAAAATTTTGGTATACTACCCTTGCTTGCTTACAGTTAAATTATTGCTATGAACAGTACTGCAGCTAATGCAGCATGACTTACGATTGCACTCTTGAAGGGTTAGACCAATAATGACAGACGATACTTATATAAAAGACACCAGGCAATGTTTTTCCGTTTCTGTTGACCTAGCATCCAAACTCTTGCAATGTGATGATCTTGTGAAAGAAAAAGTGGGGCAACAACTTGAAAATTCTTAGCGTTTCTCAATTAGAATTTTCTGTTCTCCCTGCCTTCCTGTTTGGCTTCAAGTACCTCATACTTGTGGATGCTAAAACACTGCATTCCTGGAGAATAAATACTGAAACATCTAATAGTGTAATTTTTTTTTCATTCTAATACAAGCCTTCTTGTCCACAAGCACAAACAATTCTTTTGATTTTTTTGATGTCTCTGATGATATGGTCTTCAGTGCACCCATCAAATGAGGATTCTAGGTTCTGACTAAATCAATTTCCCAGTTATTCAGGTTTCATTTAGGCAACCATCAGAAGTATCCTTCACTTGTAAAGGACCTCCCCATTATTTACAGAGATGGAACTAGCTGAATATTGGTGAGACTGATGCAGTACAACACATCACAGATGGTGAGTGAAGAGGACCCCAAAAGTAAGGAAACATTCCGGATATGACAAATAAAGGAAAAGTCTTGAAAAGCATCTGTATGATTTGCATACCTGGCCTATTTCGACTAACTATTATTCAAATTTTAAAGCAGAGAAACTTCTAGATGATAAAGTGCCTGAATGTTATAACACCACTGGTGGTGAGACAGTATATCCTAAAAGAATATAGGACTGAAAAAGCCATGACACCTCAGAAATGAGGTGTCTGGTGTTCAGTAGACTGCCAGTATTATCACCCCTAGGGTAAACCATTGTATTTTCCCCTTTTCATGAGAAATATCACTAACATTAATTATTTTAACTAATGAATGTGTTTTTGTGGGAAATGGCTAAAAAAGCGATGAAGTGCGTAAAAACTGTCAGCCTTGACGTCTTTCACATCATGGGGAAAAGAAACGACACTGCTTTTCCTATCTTCCTGGTGAAAGTGGCTGACAGAAGGACTTCATCATGCACTCACACACCACACACAAACTTACATAAATGCACAGAGAAGGCTTGCACTAATCTTTCTTGTTATCGCCAGCACTGAAATCACTGCTCTTCCTTTTATTCTCTTTGATATAAACTGCAAGCATCTCCAAGCTTTTCTCATTAACCTCTCTTTTCTATACTTATCAGCATCTTTTCCACATTGTTGGGGCCATTTTCCAAACAATTGTTTGAGGGGAGGTGAAAAGCCAAAGCAATAATAGGCTCAGGGTCACAATTGAAACTGCTCCATATAATAAGCAAACCTGAAACAGTAAACTGAGAAAAAGAGAGGGAAGGAGAAGGAGAGAAAAGAAAATGCTGACTTGGGTCAAGGGTCAGCTCTCTGATCTCATTGTCAGCGCCTCTTGCCTTTTGCGTTATGGAATTTGTCTTTCATTACCCTGTCTGCCACTCCTGTCAATACACACTGAAAAGACTCCTCAATAGGAAATTGTAAAGTTCTGGTTGAGGTAACAGGGGAAACTACCCACTGAATCCAGTTTGTGACTCACTGCCATTTCCCTCACCTCCGGTCTGATGCCAATCTTTCCTCAGCATTGCTCAACGGAGCATCCAATAACTGTGAGGGAAGAGGTCTACGCAGCCTGTCCTCCCCTCCCCAAATCCTTCCTCCTAGACAGGGCATCCCTGCTGCTTCAGGTAATGTGTAGCTTTAATATGTGGGCCCCTCGGGTGCTACAAAGGTAAATAACATGGGAACAACTATTAATATATAGAACATAAAAAATAATTTGTTTCACCAAGAGAAAAAACATAATGCTCCACTGAAACAGAGGATGAGGTAAAATGAAAACTCTGAGTGTGCTAAGGGGAACTTTACGCATCATATACCATGAAGATATCTAATGCTTGTTTATTCCCTCTAACTTCCTACCTTTAACTGACTTGGAATTTCCATCACAGCTAAGAAAATTACAATCTTCCCTGACATCTTTACTATATCAATCTATACTGAAGATCTTTCCAATTGAGTAATCAATTATCATTAGCACTGCTGAATGTCTCAAGGAGGGTTTTTATTTGGTATAAATTGATGAAAGATTTTCAGTTTCCAAATCAAAATATTTGAATGTTAATCTCCTGCTTGAAATGCCAGTTTCTTTTAGTTTTTGTCCTTCAATTTAAGCTATTCTTTATTTAAATACTTTTTTTTTTCTCATTTGAAGTATTTTCTTCAAACTGGCCTCATATACTCAAATTTGCAACGAAAAATCTAAAATTAGTTATATGACTGGTGAACTTATAAAACACTTCACTGGAAACATTCACTTGAAATAAGGTCACACATCCACCCTTTGTTTCTGAAGTTCTAGTAAACAATCATTAAAGATTTGCTTTTCTTGTCCCAAAAATTTTATTCTAGATAACAGTGAATTTTAAGACTACACTGTCCTTCCAGATACAGTGAGATCTCTGAAGTCATACTTTAGTCTCTACACAGGATTGCTCATAAGTATATGTAATATGTTATAAGGGTAGTAATATGTTTCTTCTAGTTGCAGAACATAAGTTTACCAAAAAGAGTTGTAATGTGGCTCACTGAATTCAGCCTAATTCATTTTACACTTCCTAAACAAGTGAAAGGTCACTAAGGAGGATGCTGGCATTTCCATAACATTTTCTGCAAAAGTCCAAAGCAATTCAAAAGCTGTTTTCCTAAGTGGTTTAGTCTTATCAGGTTGGCATGAGTTATGCTGCTTATTGAAGCACATGGAATTGGGCAGATTTCATCACTCTCATAGGATCTGATCTATGGGGTAAATCAAATTAGTCTCATTCCTGGAATTAGCACAGTTAGTATGTTGTTGAGTTATCCTAAAGCTTATTGTGGTAGGTTTGACCTCAGCTGGACATCAAGTGCCCACCAAAGCCAGCCACTCCGTCCTCAACAGGATAATAGAGAGAAAATATAGCAAAAGGCTCACGGGCTGAGATAAGGATAGGGAGAGATCATTCACCTGTTACTATCATGGGCTCAACAGAGTCAACTCATGAAATTAATTTATTACCAATCAGATCAGAGTAGGATAATGAGAAATAAACCTCAAACCTTAAAGAGCATGTTCTGCCCACCCCTCCATTCTTTTCAGGCTGAACTTCATTCCTGAATGCTCTACCTCTTCCCTTTCACCAGCTCAGAAGGACAGGGAATGGGGGCTGTGGTGACTTCATTAAACATTGTCTTGGCTGCTCCTTCCTCCTCAGGGGGAGAACTCACACTCTATTCTTGATCCCTGATCCCTCTCACAAGAGACAGTCCTCCATCAACTTCTCCAGTCTCTCTCGTGGTCTGCAATTCTTCATGAACTGCTCCAGAATGTGTCTCTTGCACAGGCTGCAGTCCTTCAGGAGAAGGCTTCTCCAGCATGGGTTCCCCCTAGCCTCACTAGTCCTGCCAGCGGGACTAGTCCAGTGTGGGCTCCTCTCTCCACAGGGCCACAGACCCTGCCAGGAGTCACAGTGCAGGCTTCCCACTTCACAGCTTCCTTTGAGCATCCATCTGTTCAGGTGTGAGGTTCGTCCACAGTCTGCAGAAGGATGTCTGCAATTCCATGTACTTCCATGGGCTGCTGCTTTACCATGGTATTCACCAAGGGCTACAGGGGAATCTCAGCTCCTGTACCTGGAACACCTCTTCTCCCTCCTTCTCCACTGAACTTCAGTTGTTCCTCTCACACATACTCACTCTTTTCTCTGAGCACAACTGTCTATGAACAATACTATTTTTTTCTTCTTAAATAAGTTATCATAGAGGTGGTACTACCAACTCAGATTGGCTTGGTCTTGGTCAGCAGTGGGTCCATCCTGGAGCCAGCCAGCATTGGCTCTGTCAGACATGTGAGAAGCTTCTATCAGCTTCTCACAGAAGTCACCCTTGTTTCTCTCATCACTCCTCCATCTCCACTCCCCACCCTCAGTTGCAAAAGATGGTCATATAATCCCATACACCTAATTACAAAGAAAAAGTAACAAATTCTAAAGGATCATGGGAATTTCACCATGATAAGAAAACTAAGACTGGATATTTTCTCCTAAAATTGATATGTTCTTTTTAACAGTGAAATGAATTTTTGGCCAGTCTTATCTTTCTTTTGCATAGTCAGGTTAGTTGAAAACAATGGATCTTCTTATCCTGACAAATCCTAAAAATGAACAGAGGATCTGATACAATCCGGAATTTTTGAAGATTACCTTAGAAATGAGAACTCTTAATTCGTGTTTGGACCCCTAAAGATCTTCTCATGGCTCCCTACCCTGGATGCATCCAATCTGGACAACCAATTGTGCTTCAGAAGTTAGCATGAGAAAGTAGTCATGTAAAATAGTATCTTCTGTACTTACTGAAGTGCAGTTGTTGGAGACTGTCCATCAGTAGGACAGACTGCCCCACTTTCATAGGTGTATTTGGAAAACTTCAGTATCTGAGGAGGTTTATATAATAAAGAACTTCAGGGTCGTCACTGTAGAACAAATGCCGCTGAATTCATTCATAGAAAAAGTAAATGTGCTTACATTAGTGTAGGAAAGCGTAGTGTTGTAACTTAGAAAAAAGCACTTTAGTCATTTATTTGTATCTTACTGATAGGTAAAAAGTCTAACTCAGATTAAAAGTCTCAACTGTGCAATTTCAGTACACAAAAGTGAATTTCACCCACAGCAATTCCACTGGCCAATTTACTAACAGATGTTGTTTTACAGGGAGATCTATTAAATGAATTTGTTCTTCATTAAGAGACACTATGTTATAGTTTCTCCCCATAGTTTTCCACAGCACACTTGCTCCCAATTTGGTTGAAGTCCAGTCTTTGCTATAAAGTGCAAAATACTTGGCTGGTAAGTAAAAATATATAGCATGAAAGAAACACTTTTTAATTAATATAAAAGAAGTAGTTGTAGTATTAACAGTGGTACTGGGAAAAAGTTTTATTTTTCCTCCTAAATTATTATTATATGTCTCCCACTGCTGGCATTTTCTTTGAAATAATCGTCCTTTTTCCAAAAGGTAATGGATACTTTTACCTTCCATACTTTCCCTTTATGAGCATTTATAAGCCTCACTGCACATACTTTAGCCAACAGGTAAGGTTCTACCTTATAAAAAGGCAATTTAGCTTTATAGATTTGGCAATACTGAACTCTTGGTTAAACGAAGGGTGCCTCATTTAAAAAAATGGCATATCTGAAAAGGCTTGTTATCACAGCTTTAAGTCAGTGTAAAAACACCATCCAGTACACTACTTTGATACGGATGGAAACTTGCTTCTGGCATATTCTCACATTGGTGGGTGCCTGGAAATCTTCCAGTGTATGCTCCTATTTAGCTGGAGAAAATATAGTGTATATATTGAGGATGATTTTTTTATTTAAAGCTGTGCTCTTTTGTTTAGGAAAACATTTGTACAGAAATTTGATATATTACTTGCTCGAGTTTTTGAGATACACTGCTTTCCAAAATAAGGGACTTCAAAGGAAGCATTTCTAGAACATGATTGAATCATAATGAAATTTTATGGTATTAAATGTTACACTTTCTGTATTCCGATTTTAACCAATCTAACATTCAGTCATCCCAAAATTGTTTTCATTTGAAAGAAAAACAAGACAGAAATGGCAGAAAGTGGTAATTAAATACTAGGCTCTAAAACGTTAATGAGATTAACATTTCACAATAACCCCAGGTTATTTTATACTATTTTTAAGTTGACTGATAATAAAATATGCAAATAAAAGGGTATTTGAGGGTCACTTCGGGAGTAATGCCTATGGTCATTTTTTACTAGAACATTAACTGGCTGACTTTAAAAGATAATCTGTTAAACAAAATAAGAGTATTTTTGCACAGTCTTAGTCTTAAAAGGAGTCCTTTATTTTCATTCAAGATGCAGTAGTTTGAAGTATCTTGTAAAACTTTTTAAATTACACACACACACACACACACACACACACACAAAAATACACTCCAGGGGGTCATTTAAAATTAATGTAACATTATTTTGTTTTGTGGTTTGGTCATTTGCGGGTTTTTTCACAATGAGGTGGGGGGCTTGTGGTGTGTTTGTTGCTTCAGGCTGGGACTTGTTTGTCTCTCAGTAATAATTTAATTTGAAAAGGTACAGATGACCTTAGTCTTCAAAACAACAACCTCTCCCTCTTTTGAAATATTCCACAAGATATTCAAATACCTTGCAACTTATTTGTCCTGGTGATTCTTTTCAGTAAGAAAGTTGAGGAAGTTTCTTACAACTCTCTATTATTGTATTTTGTAAACAATTTAGTTACCAATTCTTTAGAGCTGTTGTCACCCATAATCCTCTCTTGTCTACCACTGACAGAGTGACCTTCATACTCACTGGCTCATCCATCATACAATGAACTTTTCACTCTACACCATGTTCATCCCTTCCTAGCAAGGAAAACCTTTGTCTGCATCCCACTTTGCCATTCATTGGAGGTTCCGTACTTTTGCAAATGTGTGTCATCAAAAGTGAAAAAAGAGGAAGTGAGAAAAGTTGACTAGTTAAGCACCTTTGAAAGTTACTACAGATGGCTATTTCTAAAGCATATTTATTGTTCTCATTTATAGATCTTATCCAATAAGCCTCCACCATTTGTGCTCGCCCACTGGACAGAAGCTTCTGCATGAATCAGTAGCACTGAAAAACTAATTGCTGTTTGAGAAATTAATTGCAGGATGTTGTGCGCATTTGCCTCACACTCCTGAAATTAAGGATCCGAATGAAAAGAATTTGGCTTTTTAAAATAATAAACAAACCCTTTTAGTTGAACATATTAAAGAATGAAGGCAACTTTCTATAACTTTCTACCTTTTGTAATTTGCAAAGTTTGCTTTCAAAGTTGCAAAAACTTTATTATTACACAAAGTAACAAAACATTATTAAAGACGGGATTAACCCTGTTCACGCACTTGCTATTTAGGAACAAGGTCTGATGCACTCTTGCACTAAAACATTTCTGGCTCCTCCCATGAACAGGTTAAAACATTCAGTTCTGGTGCAGTTTTATTTGCATGCAATCCTTATTTTTCTCTGCTTTTATTTATATGACACTGGATTAAAACCCAATATCACGTTTTTAAAATGACGTCTTCAGCTGCTTTTTCTATACGAATATAGAACCAGCACAATTTTGAGAGTATCAATGTTCCTGGGGGATGTGGGGTGTGGGAAGGGAAGAAGAAATGTTCACTTTTAGGTTGGCACAACAATATAGACTATGAAGTGGGTTATTGGAAACCTATGAGTTTTTATACCATTAGGGTTTTTGATTTTACTTTTTTCCAGAGATTTTCAGAAAATATTCAAATATTCAATATTCAAATATTCAAATATTGTTTAACTATTAATTCTTTTGAATTATATATGAGACAATAAACCACAGAAAGATCTCAAGAAAAGGGGAAGAGAGCTATTGAGCCGTATAGATGATGTGAAAACCTAAGAATCAGCAGTGGCGTGTCACTGACATTTTCAGATAATGAATGTAAGTATGTTTGGTTATGTTTACAGTTTTGTTTCATTTGCTTCATGAAGGTAGTGTTGGACTCCAAATATTTTCTATTTGCCATTTTCGTTCATACTTATATGCAAAGAAGTTTGCATTAAAACGTCCTATTTACAAAACACTATGAATTATCTATTTCCCAAGAATGTATCTACTTTTATTAAAAAACACCCAACAACAACAACAACAAATACACCCAAACAAAATAACAAATCTTTAGAATAAAATCCGTGACAGGAAATCTAATTAGGCTATAAATGCCTTGTGAACACTTTTTTCCCTGTTTGGTTTTGTTGTTGTGGGTTTTTTTTCCATTGCAATTGAAAGAGTCTTTCTACTTTGTATTCTAAAATCTTAGTGTCTTTATAACTCAGAATCATGGACTTGATCTCTCTCTCAGAGATGTTGACATAACTCAAATTAACATAACTTGAGTAATTTCCACGAAAGAAAGTGAATAATTACAACACAGGAGAAAGAAGTATCTCATTCAAAATCATTCACTTGCCAAGGTCAGACCTTACACTTATTTATTGGTATTTCCATCAGCTTTGCCTCATAGACATTTAACCTGTGAAGCTGAAAACTTTTATTTCTCAGTTGTATCTATTCCCTCATCAGAAAGCTTTCTAATTTAAAATTTCTGCCTGTTAGTTTTATCTAGATAGAGGGAAAATATAAGAAGTAAAATATTTTTAATATAAACCTTAAGTAGTAAGTGTAGTACTAACAAAAATAACTTGAAGTTGACTTTGAGTATGCATGTTAGTCAAAAGGCAATTTTATTTAATTTTTTTTTTTAATTACACTCTTTCCTCTTTGGTTTGCTGCATAGGGATGATTTTAAAATGATTTTGTGATATATGCTTGGGGTACGCCCCACTTCTCTCCTTTCATGTGTAAATTATATAACTAGTTTCTCTACAAGTTCTTAAAAAAATACACAGAGATTTTCAGAGTGAGTTTCAGTAGATTAAGGAAAATTACTTGAGGGAAACACCTAAAGACCGCAAATGCCTTTGCAACATCTCTTTAGACTGTAAGTTTTAGGGCTAAGTTTCACTTTGGTGGGCTGAAGCCTTTGCTGTACACAGAACAGAGGGGCCTCTTAATTACAGTGGACCTTCATGCAAAAGATATTCCTCATTTCTACAGATTAGCAAAAGAAGATGCTGTTAAAGTGGACGTGATCTATCAGACATTGGGTAAGAGAAGGTACACAATACCTGTAAGGAGAGTAGACTTTTTGCTTCTCTTCAAACAAACATCCACTTGCAATCAAATAATATTAATTTCTGGGACCTTCCTGCCCGGCTCAGAGACTCAATACACACAAGAAATCAATTTGCACCTCATCAATATAGCTGTGAGGTTAAATACTGGGATTTCCTTCCCAATATGTTAATGCCACTAGAACTTACTGAAGCATTGTATGTCACCTAAAGACAAAATCTTTACAATGTCAAAAAACCCATCAGCCACTGAGTCTTACCTTAACTGTTAAAATTAATTTATTTAGAATTAATAGAAGTCAGAGAGGACTTTATCATTGGACTTCCATTCACTTATGTAACTTTCATGTAGGGTGAATAAGGGAAAAAAATTATATATTGTAGCATTTCAAAAGTGAATGACTGCAACAGGAGACCAGCATGAAGGAAAACCTTTGGCAAGCAGAAAGCACAGTACCAGACAGGTTGTGTTAATACTGTTTTTGCTGTTTTTCTGCCTTGTCTCTCAATCTTAAATCAGCTGAGCAGCAGCTTGCTTAGTGGGAAAAAACAGGAGGAGGTCAGGCGGAATGACCTCCCTATTTTGTCTCCCAGTGGCCTGCCTCCCATTTACTACACCTTTTGACATCCTTAAGTAGATATCTCTTTAAGTGTTCAGTCAGTAAAACAAACTGCAATGCAGGCAAAGGAAAGGGGGATGGGGAAAGTATACACTATAGGGCTCAGTTTGAACATGAGGCATGCACAACTCGTAAGTACTTCTTGTATCTTCAGCCAGTAATAGTCTATTATTCCATGTATTCAAAAATAATAATTTATGGTTTACTTCCAAATTACTACAGCTTTCAAACTGTGTCACTGAGTGTCACTTGTGATCTAACATTTCATGGACTCTATTCAGTTTTGTTAATTCAGCAGCCATATTTTATTTATTTAACATGACTAATGAAAAATGAGTGAGGAATGTTAGTGTCTGCTGCACTTAATGAATTCATGCAATGTATATATGAGAAATAAAATCACTGAGTAGTTGTAGTAGTACATATGTGAGATGTATGATAATGGGATCTATGGCTTGGAGTATATTACTTAAAGTCTGTTGTGGAAAAGTTCCAGATGTTCTGCAAAACTTTTAAGAGCTTTTTTCAATTTGTAAATTACACATTTCCCATCTCTTGCTATTATCCATTAATTAAGCGGTTTAAATATTATGCTATGAAGACATTTGTAAATAAATATCAGATGCAATTCAGGCAGTTTAAATAAACAGGACCATAAATTTCAACGTCCCTCACTGATTGGATGTACCTGCTTTCATCTGTAATCTCTAAAAAGGAAAGCTGAAAGTAGTGCGTGGGATTTCGGACTTTGATAAAGGGTAGAACATTTTTAAAAAATGGATTTAAAAGATTCAAATGGGACTATGAGCCTTGCTCAACATATCAAAATACTGGTGAGTTTTTAGTTTCTCAGAGTTCTTATTAATTTATTCTCCGACTGTCACAGAATTAAAGCAGACCAACAGCTCTTATATTAATCAATTATTTTCAACATTCATATAAACTGGAATCTTCAAATATACAAAAATTTTCATGAAAAAATAAGATTTTTTGGAAGATCAAAGTCATATAACTTCAATTGGGTACGTATCTTTCTCTTGAGTTTAATTCACTTGAATGATATTTCTTTAAAAAAATTTGAAAAATGAAGTTGACTTTCATTATCTTTTTTTGGATCTTGCTGTGCAGCTCCCCACCCTATATGTTTCAAAGCTACTTCACAAATAGAAAAACTATTTTTTTCCAGCACTTTGATATTCATTTTAATACAAATCCCTTCCTATTCAATAAAAAAAAAAAAATCTCGGTAGACAAATTATGAAGGTATTGTTTATATTAGTGAAACATGTTATGTTTCGATTACTACACATAGCCAGTTTCAGCAAGTCAAATTAGGTTTCAGAACTGAGTCAGAAAGCAATAAAAAGAAAGTATTAAGAAATCAACTTTTTTCATTAAGGTGAACACATGTGAATGAAATATAGAGATATCTGACTTCAGATAATAAAATAATAATTAAAGAATTCAGAAAAAGTAAATAGTAATGATAAATTTAAAGAAGTAACTAATTAATATCCCAGGAATCTGCTAAATTGGTATATGCAGGGAGAAGACAATGCATATTGTAGATCTGAAGGCCCTGTTTCCTTTGAAATGAAATCGCTGGATAACAGAAAATGGCATAAAAGATTCTACCTGGATCTGGTCAAAACATTTTAGCAAACTTCATATTCTCAGTTTCTTCTTTGGCAAAGCTAAGCGTTTCCGCAATATAAAAAACGTATAATATATATACATATACAATAGATATAATTTATACTTATTTTAATATATATATAAAATATATATATTTATAAAGCTTTTGATGGGAGGATTCTCAAGTTTCATGGCTTTGTGGTCAATCTGGATACTTTAAAGCAATCTTTCTTAGGGTAAACACAGGAATTTTGTTTGCCCAATGAAACCAAACAGTTCCATCAGCATAACGCAGCTCACCTATTAAACCCTTCCAAAAGGAAAGGTATTTATCTCAGAATTGACACTGTAATGGCATGGCTTCCAAAGTGGGGTCATTTAGCATCCTACTTGCAGGCAGAAGTCCAGGATAGCCCCTAATTATGCAAACATTCCTCTAGAAGGAAAAGTATTGCGTTCTCATGGTTAGGCAGCCTGAGAGTACATTAAGTCCATAACTCATTCATCAGAAGATATTGTCTCTTAGATATATCCTTTGTGGGGAAAAGGGAAAGAATTAAAAGATGAGCATCCACATCCTTCAATACTGTGTATGAAATTCTGATATTCTAGAATATGCTATTGAAAATATCATGACAGGATATATTGTTTAGACACTGCAGATAAAACCATCCCCAAAATATTTAGACTCCTTTTATTCAGAACTTTCACTTTAGAGGTATTAAAAGAGTGGACTTATGTTCATTTTTCAGAATTTTAACTGTCCTCAGATCATAAAAGTTTACATTTTTTTATCCACATTTGACAAATGCAATTTCTTTGCATACTTTGACAATTCTACCACATATTTTAAAAATGCCCTACTTTCTTTTATGAGTAATTATTTTAAGAGCAATATACATAAGGAAGATGTTAGTAACATATTTTTCTCTTCAGTGGTTAACACATTTCTTAAACTGGCCTTCTGAACTTGGCTTTTTCTTTTCAAAATGTCCCATTAATTCCTATTTGGGAGCTACTAGTAAAGAAAATTGCATGTTAACTTTTATCAATCTGTGTGAATAAATGTTAACTATTCTCAGTTAAAAGATCTCCTTTTAACTCCACTCAAGTGAAAACACCTAAAGCAGTGCACACGTTGGCAAATCATTCAGAAGATTAATGCACTTAGGCCTGTACAAAGAGTTGGAGATGTGTATTAGCATTATAGATTTTAATTTGAAATGATGTCAGTCTTTTCTCAGCTGCATTGTAGTGCAAGGACTGCCATCTGCTTATAATAATGAACCTGACAATCCACGTAAATGTGATTTGCTGCTCCTTTTGCCAACATAATGGCTTGGATATTGATCCTAATGGTGGAGCAGTTGCTGCCATTTCATTCAATAGAAGTGGGAGGATAGGGCGCAAGAGTAAAATTTCCAGGATTTCTGCTGGAATGATGGCTAACAGAGCTGTGGGGTTTTCACAATTAGAGGGAATGAGGATATCTCTCATTCTCAGTTGTTTTGGGTTGTTTGTTTTTTTTTTGAATGAATCATAAAACTCAAAACTCTAAAAATGAAACAAACAAAAGTAAAAGTGAATACCTGTAAGGAAAAAGAACTCACTACAAGAAAAAGATAAAATAAATATTCCCCATAGAAAAGTTCGTTTTTCCTCTTGTTGCAGATGACATCAAGATGGCATTTGTAGCAGGGGAAAGAGTGCTGTAATAGCCTACATTGTAAGGCAAGTTTGGAGCCTGGCCGTGACTTTTCTCTGTGCTGTGAGAATGAAGTGCATCTGAGGTGCAGCATTTTGTATCTCTCTCTAACTTCTTCATGAGTACTTGCACCCTTGAAAAAAGATGTTGCATGGAAAAAGCTAAGTGTCATTCAGAAATGACAGATTTCAGAGGGAGACTTCTCTCCAGCTCATAGTAAATGCAGGGATTTCATACATGCCATTTTTATCACCTCAGTGCAGAATTGTAGATGTCCCTCAGGATGGCTTTCCTCCAGGAAATGCAACCTGGTTTCCCAGGAAGTACTCAGACTCAGAGCTGCATAGAAGACAGACAAGGGGCTATTTCCCTAAGCTACAACCATTATTATGTCTAAGTTGATTCCAACTCCACTGTTAATGTGATTTTTGCAGGGCCCAACAGTATTACAGTACCTTTATAAGAGGGTGCATAGCTGTTTCCATGACAGCCAGAAGAGGTAGGGATGGAAAATGCCATTTGAGATAGCTCAGAAGTGTTTGATTGATACAAAACATAAGGTCAGAAGCTTTAAGGAGTAAAGTCCTGTTACACTCAGACTGATTTTCTTTTAAAAAATGGTGTTTACAGGTAGTGACATGTTAATTTTCAATAGATTTTAACTAAAGGAGATAAAATACAATAGTGCTGTTAATTTTACCTCAAACAATTCCTGGACCAGTCAGTGTGAACTAAGTGACTGAAATACTAATCTCCATGGCTATTTGAAACGGTTGCTCACACCTACACTCAAATTTTACTGCTTACCAAAGAGTGATATATGAAGCAGCTTATACATAAATCCATTCCATAACTGTTCCTTTACTTTGAACAGCTTTAACTACTGATTTTTCAACTTTCAATTCTAACCTTGAAGATCGTTATATTCATAAATGGAACAGGCACTGCTTATTTCAAGATATCCTCAACAATCCATCATCTTCATGTCATTTGATCTCCCAAGACTAGAATGCTGAAAAAGGGTTCTCAAAGTGTAAACCCACCTATAAGTAAGAGCTGCTGTGTGCATGTGATTTTTTTGTATTATTCTATCAACACTAACCACACAGCATCCTGATTGAATATAGAATGCCTTGCATCCTCTGCCTTATTTGAAATGAATTATTGTTTATTTCCCACTGAGCAGTGCAGCTGTGAGCAAAAGCCCAGTAAGAGGCAGAAAACCTATGCAAAAATAGTTTACATGAAATAGAAGGAAAAAAAATTCCACAGCTGTTTCCAACAAGGTTACACAAAAAAGCATAAAACTTTACCAAATCAGCACAATACTCACTCTCCTATCTTTTATTTGGTGATTGGTGATAATAAAAACCTCTAGTGATACTCAGCTGAAAGTCAGCAAAACTTAGCTGCCCTGAGGCATGTAGGCAAACAGAATTTGGCACAATCATAGAAAGATGTTATTCTCAAATATATATATAAAGCTGATGTGACTTAGTACTAATGACAAACTTTTGTGTGACTGACACAGTACATCTCAAACGGAAACACACCTTGTAATGGAGGAGAAAGTTGCTCTCTCATCTTCTTGGCTGTTACTCCCCTCCAGTGCTTCTGCTCAGGTAGCAGCAGACAAGCCCCTTTAACACAGGCCCTTCACATAGTGAACCTTCATCTTTCCATGTTGAAGATCTACTTTACCAGAGGTGTTCCTCAGTAGGCTCTTCTTAAAGCTGCTTTTCCACTCGTTATAAAGTTAAAATTGGTATCACTCTAGAATTTCCCTGCGTGGAAGTTATCAGGTAAAACCTGTTTGCAAACAGAGTGGATGCCCTCTATCCTCTTTTGTTAGTACCCATTAGCCATATTTCACTACTGTTTAAGGTACCATCAGCTATCTAGTACAGCTATCCAGATTTGTATCTTTTATTTTGATTCAACCTTCTGAACTTCCTTGTCATAGGAAAAGGAACAATATTTTAGATAGGTACAAACCAGTAGGAAAGAAATTCATGTTTCTGTCCCAGTTTCTAAAGCTGTCAGTGTGTAATGCTGCAGAATCTCGGGATTAGTATATTTCTATCTCAATAAAACCGCTTTAATAGGCACACTTTCCTGAGGAAGAACATAAAAACTGAAATAAGTATCTTTAAATCTGATGAAACATATACATTATCTGGACATCTACAAAACTTCTTTTACATTACAGCAATATTTGTGTAGGCACATGGATGTACATGAATAAATAAATAAATACTCAAGATACATATTCTATCCATATAGCACATATTCATTTATAGCTTGAGCATATACAACTAGCTATATAAACCACCTTCAGCAAAGAGCACGGGGAAAGCTGTCAGCACAAACACACAATACTTCTTCACATATTACAAATCTTTATTTCAAAAGGAAAATACTATTAAAGAAAAAAATGTTCAACTGGGATTAGGACGAATACATTTATGAAAATACAAGTGATATGCAACTCTAACTATGAAGGTACCCTACCAAATCTCTGAAGTGAATGCAGAACCACAGGAGCACATTGTCCACCCTGAGGCAATACCCACAAGCACCCATATCTTATAGGATCATTTTATAGAACAGTTTGGGTAGGAATGGGCCTTAAATATCACCTAGTTCAAATTCCTCTGCTGCAGAGAACCTTCCACTAGATTAGGTTGCCCAAAGCACCATCCAACCAGATATTGAACGCTTCCAGGGATAGAGCATGCACAACTTCTCTGGTAAATGTGTGCAAGTGTCTCATCACCCTTACACTAGGGAATTTATTCCTTATCTGTAATCTAAATCTACTCTCAGATTAAAGCCATTGCCCTTTGTCTTAACTCTGCATGCCTTTGTAAGTCCTTCTCCAGCTCTGTTGTAGGTCCACTCTAGGTAGCGGTAGACAGCTTTAAGATCTGCCTACAGCCTTCTCTTTTCCAGGCTTAACATCCCCAACTATCTCAACCTGCCTTCATGGGAGACGTGCTCCAGCCCTCTGAGCACCTTCAAGGCTTCCTCTGGACTAAAACTTACTGTCCTGGGCAGCATTAACATCATGTCCCTTTGATTTTTTTTTTTTCTGAGAAGTGGAAGAACATCAAGAGACTTAGAATACTATCCCTCAAATTAAAACAGAAATACAGATTTTCTACCTTATGTGGAGCAGAAGGGGGTCTGGACCTATGTCAGGTCTGAATTCTGCCAGCAGTCCCCTAAGGGGCCACAACTGAATAGACTTCATTTGTCCGACAAGAAAGGAATTTATTTTGGAGAGACTTTTCAAGGCTTCTGTCCAGTAGAATTATGAGGAAGCAAAAAAGAAAAGGGTACATTGTTCAATTGTAATTGGCATTTTTTTGTGATACATCAGTAAATATGTGGTATATGATTATATGTCCCTGTACGTTTCATCCAGATCTTGCCTCTCTTCTTCAATTTAACAATACCTCTTTTTTAGCAATCACAGTTAAAAACACTGTCTGGGAAGAGCCTATTTTTGAGTTTAGAAATATACGCAGTCAAGAAAGTCTTTGTGGAGGAAAAAGAAAGAAAAAAAATGTGTTTGTCAGTGTTTCTTTATCAGCAGAAAAGGAGCAGCTGTCAGCCTGCCGGAATTCAGAATTTAGATGAGCTTTGAGGCCACACTTCTGCTACCCTGCATCTGGTTTGGAAACAAAGAACAACCTGTCTTTGGTTGCTCTCATCTTGTAAAGTACAACTACTGCATAGGTAATTAACACTCCATGGTAAGGGTTTAGTTTTATATATCTTCATTTCTACTGACTCTTCCACAGTGTAAGTCTTCCTCCTTCTTGCAGTTAAAATAAAGGCTATGCAGAGGAGAGGAAACTTGGACTTCTTCTTATGTTGAGGGGAAGTGAGGTAAATTTAATTTTTCAGTTCATTTCCTGGAGAACACACTCTGGTATGTTAATTCTACTCTTGAAAGAGGAAAAGTGCCTTTTCCCTTCCTCTCTAAAATGTTTAAAGATTAACTGTATTTGTGAAGTATGTAGTAACTAAGAATCATAGAATCTCTGAATAATTGAATGGCCTGGGTTTCAAAGGACCTCAAAAATCCTTTAGTTGCAACCCCTCTGCAATGGGCAGGAGCACCTTTCATAAGACCAAATTGCTTAGAGTTCCATCCAACTTGTCCTTAAATACTTCCATGGATGTGGAATCCACAGATTCTCTGGGCAACCTGTTCAAGTGCCTCACCATCATCACAGTAATTTTTTTTTTTTCCCAATATCTAATCTCTTTCCACTTGAAGCCATTACCTCCTATCTTGTCACATGTTGGTGTTATACGAGAGTAGTATTATTTGTTTTATTTTGTATATAATACAAATTCATTTGTGCTGTCCATAAACTCATGAGCAGAGAGTCAGATCCACAGGGGAATGAGACTTCTCTTGCTCTATGCTCATTTGCAACAGATTCCAGGCACAGAAGTTATTCAGCACCACCACACACGCCCTGCTGTGAATACTGGCTTTCATGGGTGGCAAAGAGATAGGAGGGACAGACTCTTGTCCTCCCTAACTTGAATATCACATGGGATCAAGACAACCTGAACTACTATTATTTCAGCTCATGAACTTGTCTATGAACCATGGATTTTTGAAAGTTTATGAAATCCAAAGTTGTAGCAAGATATGCATATTAAGGCAACTCTCTCCATAAGATAAAGAACAAAAAAATAAACCTGTTATTGCTCTATATTTTAGCACTCATAACCGATTTCGTTCCTCAGGAAGTGAATCCAAATACATGGATATCTTGAAATGTAAATTTCTTCTTACCTCCTATTAAGTAGACTTTTTAAATATAGTTTTATAAAAAAATTCTTAGAAAATGAGAAAAAAAAATCCTAGTGAAACGATTAAACAAAAGTTTCCAAGATGTGTCTTTGTTTTATTTCAGTTCCAGTATTTCACAGTCCTTTTCTGTTAGCTGTCAAATGAAAGATAAGGCTGTCACACTGTCTGAATAAAAAAAGAAATACAATTTTCCTACATGAAGTGTACTGGTCTTGTGCCACTGTTGAAATTAAATTTGTCCAATACCAGTTAGCTGTAGCAAATATTTTTATGGCAATACTTGGCAAAGAGAGAGAGCTTTCTGGGTTTTTTTGTTGCTCCATCTCTCTGAAACAATGGGAACAATTGACATTGTCTATTCAGTGTAGAAGATAGGCTGTCAAGTAAAGCAAGACAAATGTGATGTCCCGACTGATTATTTCCTTAGATACTAAATCAATGGGCTTATTATCACAGCAATTACATTACTAATGTAAACAGATGCTATGTGTAGAAAACTGCCTAACAATAAAGTAGGCAGAGTGTACCTTTTTTTCTGTTATACAAAAAATCCTATTTGGATCATGTTCTAGCACAAATAACATTTTATATTCGGCTTATATGTATCAGTTAACTGAATATATGATGTATCACATGATTTTTCATGTGAGATGTACTCTAAAGAGATACATACATAAAGTTTAAAATTCTTATCTATATCAATTAGTAATAAAACTCAGGAATTCTGAAATAATAAAAAAAGCACTACAGTTCTCAAATTAACTGTTTTCTTAAAACAACTCGTTATTTAGTTATTAATGAAATCAAATGAAGAAAAACAACTTCCTGTATACATGCTTTAGAGTGATCTCATATGCATAAAATAAATCATTATAAATACATTATAAAACAGCATTTTGAACTCTATGTCTTCACAGCAGAAAGTAGTTCCTACCTATGAAATAGTTCAATCAACTCTTAAGGTTTCTGAATACAGATGAGTATTTAAGATAAATATTGTATTAATTAAGAAAAAAGTCAATTGGTATATGAGCTCAATAAGAAGGGCCATTAACCAGGATTTGACCTAATGGGAGGACACCTCTTACATTATACTGTGTCATTTTAAGTTGAAGACGTCTAGCAAGTATTAATAATGAACATATGGAGCTAATCCAGATATAACAGCGATCACATCAGAAAACAACTTGTCAGAAAACATTGTTTCACTGGGCGCATAACTTTTATTGGGAATGCTCAGATGAGAATGCTTAGGGAGTTTTGACTCCACTGAATGCAAACTGAAAAAATCCACAAATAATTTTTCCCAAAAATTTGATTTAAAAAGAAGTGGCATGTAACAAATCCTGCAATATCTCTTTTCATTGTTATTGCATATATGTCAGTGAAAGCAGCAGTCATAGTTCTCCCTACTTTCCTATTTCATGAAAGAATTTATAGAATTATTATTTATAGAATTTATTTTCCTGCTTATCATCATGTTAAATTAAAACACCAGTTATTTTCTAAGGTATTTTTAAAGCAACAAGATCTTTTCTGAGTCCTTTAGGAAGGTTCTTTAGGAAAACTGTTTTCTGCTTTTTATAAAATCTGAGTACTGGTAAAAAATAACCAAAACCTCCTCCCCCCAAAAACAAAAATAACCAAAAACCCAAAAACAAACAAACAAACAAACAAGAAGCATTTCCTCCAAGGTATAAGTTAAGTGAACTGTGAATTTGAACACCAAGAATGAGTCAAAAGTTCCTACTCCATGTTGTAGCTACAGGAAATTTTCCCTATGAGCATTGTAAGATCTTATTTTAATCAGATCTTGCAATAATCTAACCTATTTGGAAGTAGATTGCTTAAGATACTTGCATTCTACAAATCCATTGTCTAAATATACATGTGTACCAACAACCTCAAAGTGAATTTTTCTGGTCTGGCACCTGATTCTTTACCACTGTAGAGAGAAGTAATGTCACTACTGCACCATTGAGAAAAGTGGATACAGGATTAACCTTTTAGCAGCAACACATTTGAATGCCCATTTACAGGCAGTATAAGACTTTTAGACTTTTCACCCAGCTACCAAAATACGTTTTCCCCGGAAAACAGTCTGTAGTATACTAAATTATTAATACAGCATGTCCAGACTATGATTGTCTCAGGTAAGTAAATATCATCTTGTGACTATCCTGTGGCTCCGGGACAGGGACACATGACCACCTTTCCTTTTGCCTATTGGCTATGTTAACCAAAACAATCTTCGGACTACAAAACCAGATGAATTTGCAATAAAGAGGAGACTCCATTACAGACTCCATTTTGGTCCTTGTACAGCTTGTATATAGACTTTCTTTCCTGGATCCTCTGATGATCAGCACCATGCGTACAAAGCCTCTATATCTTGTGGGCAGTTGTGGTTTCAGAGGGTCCCAACCCGTGACACCGCCAAATTGACCAATTCCTGTTCTGAGAGATCCCAACACACAACTGGACACAACAGCCAAAACCATTTTTTCTTTGTGGAGATTGATTTCCATGACAAATAGTAGTCACAGCTGTTTACAGTCATATGTCTATTTTGTGCCAACTGTTTTCAGCTGTACTTTTTCAACCAAAAATGAAACATTTTTGTTAAAGTTTTTAAAAAATCGCTGTTAAAAAAAGATAGAAATCAGGTGGAAGATGTTGATAAATTGCGATCTTTTTATGGAATATGTAATACAGAAAAAAATAGCCTTAAACTGACAAATAAGGAAAATTACAAATGTACTTACTTTTAGTAATAAAAAATGCAACAACTTCGTACACCTTTGAAAATGTCAGGGAAGTTTCAGGTAAAATGCTGCATCAAAGGTTACATGAAGATCAATTGCAATTAAAGAGAAGATAATTTGCAGAAGTTAAAAATTCACAGAGACTTATCCATGCAATAAATAAATCTTCTACAATGTAACTTGCATTTATTGCACGTGGCACAAACAGTGCAGTTATATCTCTTTTAATATCTGTTAGCTTTGGTACACAGTATTGGTCTCTGTCTTCAGAGAATTTCTCTCCCTTCTGCAAAATTTAATTCTGTTGCTTTTGAAATACTGAAACAAAACAGCTCCTTTTTAAAGATAATTTTTTATGAAAAGTAATAAGTCTTTGTTTAAAAGCACAAACTAAGCATGTCATTAGTATTTGTGTCTGTTCTTTGTGACTGAATACCTTATTGGCTTTCCATATACTGGTTTCTATTGCTGGTTTTCGCTGTTCATCCAAAACACCTATGAATAAGATGAGTGTTCAGTCCCCTGGTTTATTCAGAAAATAATAATAAATTTGGCTCAGTTTACTAGGGAAATATTTTTGAGATATTTACGTGTCACTTTATTTTGAAATTAAGTGTAAATTGAAGTAAAAATCTTGTGGGGACCAGGGTAGGGGAGGAGAGGGGGTGTCAAAGTCATGCTTTCTCTTTTCTGGAACTTAGGAAGTCTTCAGAAATAGTTATGGACAACAGTTTACCATCAAAGGTAAAGAAGTATTTTTTTAGAAAGAAGTGTTTATAAACACTGGTAGTCATTATTCCAGTTTTCTGCATTCAAATTCCAGAGTCCATTAATTTCTGATATCATTATATAGGTTCCTGTATGCCAGAGGTCCCCAAACTATGGCCTGCGGGCTGGATACGGCCCCCTAGGGTCCTCAATCTGGCCCACCGGTATTTACAGACCCCCCCCGCCTCTGTCCTGCCTGGGGAGGGGGCCAGCACGGAGTCCCCTGGTACAGACGCGGGCAGCAGCCCCAGGAGT
>VXBA01002746.1:7721-34968 GCA_013399895.1 Serilophus lunatus
CTGAAAAACCAGGGTTTACATTGAGAACAGGGGGATCCCATCCCCTTTCCCCCTCCCCGCTCCCTCCAAGAACCTGCCAGCACACCCCCCTGCACCCCCA
Source organism: Serilophus lunatus (assembly GCA_013399895.1). Classification (NCBI taxonomy): domain Eukaryota; kingdom Metazoa; phylum Chordata; class Aves; order Passeriformes; family Eurylaimidae; genus Serilophus; species Serilophus lunatus. The sequence goes on from VXBA01002746.1 coordinate 7,822, forward strand.
CCCCCCCCTCCCTTTTCAACCCACTACATACGCCATGTCTGGAAACTGATAAATACGGTTTTCATGTACATGCTTGACTCTTACTGTAATGTTCTTGTTTAAACAGCTGCATTTCAATGTGCTTTCTTTAGATCAGTTACTAATGCATCTGTCTACTTTCTAGGTCTTCTACACTACTATGACAGTTATATATAAAATACACCTTTTCTCCAAATTTTAGCTTATTGGTGCAGATGGTATAGTTAATTCTTCGCTAATTATTTAAAATTTGTTTTTAAAATTGCTAATTAAATGTTCTTCAACCTCAAAAAATATTGTATAAATCAGAAAGGAACAGAGCTAATGAATAATGATAACTTCTTTGCCAGATTTCAAGAAACATAAGGTATTCCAAAGTAATATTCTACAGCTGTTTGTGGTAATTTGACAACATTTAAGTAACACAGCTTTAAATGCTGTTAAGTGATTTACTTTCAAAAAAAAAAAAAAAGCGCCTGATGATCAAGCTTTATTTTAAAGAAAAATTTTACTTTCTCTCTTCTTCCTTTTTTTTTTTTTCCTTTTGTCAACTGGCATTAACCCATGTCAGTAATAAATGTAGACATCCCTTAAAGATGCAATTCATCATTTTCTCCCTCGTTTGCACCAAAGAAGGATGGATCGTAGTTAAAGGAGTTTTAGGATGATAAATTAAAACTTAACAGTTGTCATGGTTTGGACACTAGGGGGCACTATAAACGATGAGAGATTTTACAGAGAACACAACAACCAAAACCAATTTATTAACTAGGGGCTATATGAGCTGTGGAGCTCCACTAAAAGCGTAAACCGATTACATACACAATGACCTGACAATAATACATGAAGAAAAGAAAACCACTTTGCTGCCCCGGACCGGCCAGTGGGCTGTGAAGGGAGAGGAACGAGGGAAGGCTATCCTGTGGTCCCACTCTGAATCTGCTGGAAAAGAATGACGGTGAAAAAGAACCCCAGGGGGAACCCAAGTGGGGAGAGATACCACAAACTCCTGTCAATTCTGTGTAGTTCCTCTGCTGGCACTGCCTGAGATGCAATGACCCCGCACTGCTACCCAAGGGGGAGAGAGCTGTGCCTCTGCCGTGCCGCAAGGGAGCTAAAAAGGGATCTGTGCCTCTCTCCAGCACCGAAGGCAGCAGGAAGAGCAAGAACTCCCCTTCCTCCGGCTTTTATATGGTGACCGTTGTCGAGTTTTCTTGGGGCACCCTTCGTCAGCGTGGTGGTTTCCCATCGGACGGCAGTGCTGGGCACCACCCTCTTCTCCAAGATTTCACCATGAGGCAATACAGTGTGCTCACTAAAAAGCCTCATGGTGCTGCATGCTGCCCGTGTTGGGAGGAGTCGGCGGCAACACGTGCCCGCTGCCAGTGCCGGGGGGGACCCCAGGAAGGGCGTGGGGGGCCAGTGGTGCTGCCCCTTGAGGCAGCTAAAGCAGCTGCTGTGCCCGTCACCTTTCTTGCGGGGCCCTGCATGACACAGCAGTTGGAGGCTCGGTGCGCGCTCAGTGGAGACTGCCCTGTGACCAGAGGGGCCGTGCCACCCCAGAGCTGCTGTCGGCCCTGCTCCACCTGCACCGCCAGCGTCCCACGCCATGGTGGCAGGGGAGGCCCCACATGCACCTCGGGCTGCACCATGCCCACTGTGGCAGCACAGAGCAGGCAGGGACCTGCAGCACCCATGCAGCACAGAGCAGGGGTTCCGCAAACGCAGCGAACCATCTCTGCAGGCTGCGCTCTGTGCCTACTGGGGTGCCGGCAGCAGAAGCATGGGTGCGAGGGGTGGTGGAGAAGCGGCAGCAGCGCGGGGTGGGCACTGGCAGCACGAACACGGCTGCCAAGCTCCGCCTGCACCCCACGCCTGCCGGTTCACTGGTGGCAGGGGCATGGGTCAGCTCTGCCGTTTCTGGCCCACTCTGCCGCTGTCCATACTGCCGCTCTGCTGCCAGGATCAGCCCCCACCGCCTGCACAGTTGGTGGGACCAGCCCCCATGGCGGGTCGGCCCCCGAGCCTACTGAGGCATTGGCAGTGGGTGCACGGGGCTGGGGCTCCAGCTGTCCTTGCTTGTTTCCCCCTCTCAGAAAAAAACAAAAAAGTTTTAAAAGACAAACCCTCTCCTTCCTCCCTTCCCGGTTTAACCCGTAACAACAGGCTATCTTAATTTTGTTTCATTAATAGCTTCTCCTTCTTCTTCATGAAAATGAAGGAAAAGTTTTGATGATAGTAATTATTGAGGATTTCGGAGTGCTAACAAGCGTTTTAGAAAGGAATAAATTATTTTTTAAATGAATAATTAAAAAGATGCATAGAACTCCCAAATGGGGTTGTGATGGACATAATTTATGGTTTTTTTTTTCTGTTAGTCTGTTGGAAAACTTCATAAATTTGTTTTGGATAAAAAGGCTCTCTGCTTTTCCCTGTGGACTTAGGAATTTTCTTTAGTTCATGTTTCACTTATAATGTGTGGTCACTGCAGTGTTTCATCAGTCATTTGCCCTGTTGGAAAACCTGTATTGCCTGAATTTCATTTTGGATGTATAATGAATTTGTAGTTGGAAGGCTGGAGAAATCTTACAAGGTCTGAAAATTAGTTAGCCCAGATTTACCTCCTCTTAGACAAAATTCCTGATATCATACAATCAAAATGGGGAGTCATTTCTCACTTTTAAAAGTCAGGGGTGTCCTCTGTATTTTTATTATTCTGTTGCAATCCAAATATTATTTTTCCATTTTCTTTCTCATCACTGTGATCAAATTATTGCCTGGAAAGAAAAGGTTAGATTTACCAATCAAATTTTGCTAGCAGCACTCAAAATAATTGTACCCTCAGGAGAAACAAGCCTGCAATTTTTGTTGTTGTTGTTTCAATATTTCCATAAAAAGCCATTTCAATATATTTGATTCTATGCCAGGAGATTTTATGAAGTGTTTATCTTTTTCACAGTTGCAGAAAAAAAGCTGATATATGTAGATACAGATATGCATTTGCTGGTTTAATGCCAAAAACATTTTTCACATAATCCCAAATCTCTTAGTATAAAAATGAAGATTTTTCAGACATGGTCAAATTAATCTTTAGTTGTGTGTTTTAATGGGATTCTAAATCAAATCCTGATATCTAAGAAAGAACAGAAGGTAGTTTACAGAACGTAAAATGGTTTTCTATAATTGGTGGAGTAATGGCTATAGTTTGCCAGGCATGCTAAATGAGCACATGTAACATTGATTTTTTAAAATTAAAACTCTAAAATTCTATTGCAATCAGCAAAAAGTCAAAAAGTATACAATTAGATCCTTCATACCTATGTGAATAATGATACTGCTTTATGGACTGCACATCTCCCTGAGATTTTTAGGTCATGGTGGACGCCTTCAGTGAGTTTGTTTGATACTGAAGAAGGCTGAGTACCTGTAAATAATGCAGTCTTATACACAAAAGACTCAGTATTTGAAATCTGAGAATAATTCTGAAACTTGTTAATAATTTAGCAACCTAAGGGCACACTGTCAAAACGCTATTAAATTGTATGATTTTATTGCAGAACACACTTGGTGCTGGTAGCTTGAGGTGCAAGCTGCAGGTTGTGTCCTGGCTGACGGGAAATGATTGGAGACCCAGGCAATGGGCTAGGCAAGGCACTGACTTTCTGCCTACTGCAGCAGTTCTGCAGTGCTGGTCAGCCAGAGTGGCTTATCACCCAGGGTCTGCAGGACACAATGAGCAATGAGAAGACCCCAGACTAAATATAACCTTTGGTCCAAGAGGCACATGCAAAGGGCATGAAGAATATGTGAAGATGTGGTGGTTTGAACCACTATTTTCTCTAGGAGCATTCACACAATGATGACAAAAAGAATAAACAGAATTTGACAGCAGGTAACAGTTTCTTGTCTAGGGCTCTACCAGAAAAACCTTTATGGAAACCCTCAGACTTAAACAAAAATGCACAAATAAGAAAACTTGACAGTTGTTATGCAAAGGACAAAAAGCCAAACAAACTGCTTCTCAAAGACCAGGCAGGCTGGCCGAGAAAAGCAGGGGAAAGAAAAGAGAAGCCGCCTCTCTGTCTCTGATGGTATACTCGGCCCTCGAAGTCCCTGCAATATAAAAAATGGTGAAAAGCATGCCCCTCCAGGGACACCCACAGGAAAACTAGCACTTGTGATTAGGCTGGCTTGGCTCCTGTGCCGATGGAGGTGGGTGGAGTCAAGCCGTGTGGTCTGGAAGCCTGGAGGACAGGGTCTGTGCTGCTCTCAGCTGAGGAGGAAGCTGAAGAGCATGAGGACTTCTGTGTTTGGGCTTTTTATGCCCTCGAAGTCCTGCGGGAATAGGTGTCTTCTTCCCAGCCGAGGTGTCTTCTGATTTGCTGGTGGCACTTGGGCTCCGCCTTTCTTCATGATCTTCACTCCAGGCAAAATAGCGGTTCCCACCAAAAATCATGTGCTCAGGGCCTGGAGGCCGGCAGCTACCACCGGCTGCTGGCTGCGGGGCACCCACTGTCCATGGGAACCCGCATGAGGGGGTCCCCAAGGCCAACAGGACCGCAGGAGCCGCCCGCCGCGGCCAGGACCCACATGGATCCCGGCCAGGGCACTGCCGACAAGGAACGACTGGTGGGCCGTCCGTGCCGCGGCGTGCAACCCCCACCAGCCACCCTCACTGCTGCTGGAACTCTCCACAGGTAATGGGGACTGGGGCCGCCCAGGAACTACCCAGAGCAGCTGCCGTGGCCACGCCGCTGACCACGGCCATCGGGGCACCCCCAGGGCCGCTGCTGGGGGTGGGACTCCGTTCACCACGGCCATCAGCCCAGCCATGGGGCCAGCTGCTGCCTCTGGGCACAATCTCCCTGCTGTTAGCATGGCTGCCAGGCCCTGGGAGATCCAGGAGGGGGAACCAGGGGCTGCCGGGGGCCAGGGGGAGGTCTGCCACCCCCCTTTGCAGCAGCAGCACCCCTCCCTTCCCCACTACTGGGGGCCAGCATGGTCAGACTCGGCTTCCTGGGGCCGGGGAGCAGGCAGAGGCAGCTCCTGGCCACGAGAGAGATTGAACAGAGCAGAAGCTGTTCCAGTACCAGCCCGGGCCAGGGAAACTGCGGGGGAGACAGCCAGGAGCAGCCNAAGATTTTCCAGATTTTCAGCTTTGTGAAAAAAACCAACAATTTTATGAATGGGGAACAGGTAGACAATCCCAAATACCCTTCCCTCCCACCCCCCCGCCACAAAAACACCCCAAAACCCCAAACCTCTCAAAACCTGACCCCCCTAAACCCTAACAGAAGATGAGGCACACAGACTGAGGTGCGTGAAGATAGACTGCAAGTTAAAAAAGCCTAGGGATTCTTTTATTCCAGGCCCCCCTGGGGCACACAGCTTGAGCTGTTGTTATGTCACTCCCCCACAATGACCTTTGCTCAAAGGAAGCAGAGGTCTGTGATTCTGCTATGGGAAACTGTGGTGGTTTGAACTACTATACTACTAGTGGGGAACACAACAGTGACAAAAGACTGAGCATATTTAACAGCAAGTGACAGATTTATTATTTAGGGTTTTACTAAAAACTTATGGGATTTCAAGGCGCTGAACAAAATACACAATATAAAGTTTGGCAATGTCACACAAAAACCAAAAAAACAAAACAACTGTTCTACAAAGCCAGCTGGCCAGCCAAGAAGTAGGGGAAGGAAAGGGAAAGCCACCTCACTGATGGTGCACTCTCAGCCTTCGAAGCGCCTGCAAGACAAAGAAGGTGAAAACCATCCCTCCCCCCAGGGACACCCATGAGGGAAAACTAACACTTGCATTTTGGCTAGGTTAGTTCTGATGGGCGCTGCGCTGTTGCCTGAGCCGATGGAGGTGAGTGGAAGCAAGCCGCGTAGTCTGGGAGCTGGGAGGAGGCGTGCCGTGCTGGTCTCAGCTCAAGAGGGAGCCAAAAGAGAGAGAGGACTTCTGTGTTTGGACTTTTTATGTCCTGGAAGTCACGTGGGAAATTTGGCACTTTCTTCTCAGCTAGGCTGTTCTCTGATTGGCCAGTGGAGTTGGGCTTCACCCTTTTCTTCAGATTTGGCATCTGGGTAAAACGGCGGTTCTTGCCGACAACTACGTGGTTGGGGCCTGGGAGTGCTATTATCCTTGCCTGTGGAGCACTCGCTGCCCACAGGGACTCTCAGGAGGGATCTTCAGGGTGGCGGCACCACTCACAGCTATCCGGAGCAGTTGTTGTCACTGTGTGGTCACTGCCAGCACAGCACCAGCACAGGGCACCTCCTGCTGCCCCAGGGACCCTGTGGGAGGGATCTCCGGGCTAGCAGGATCGCTCATGGCCATCTGGAGAGGCTGCTGCATGGTTGTCCACTCCAGATGCCTTGGACAAAGCTGTGGGAGCCCTGCCAGGCTCTAGCCAGCTGCCTGCCATGACCTACGCAGACAGACTTTGTTTCAGGGCACTGCCAGTAAGGGAGGGCAGTCTGCGTTGTGGTGCGCAACTCTTGCCAGCTGTCCCTGTTGCTGCTGGAACTCACTGCAGGCAATGGGGGCCGGGCCTGCTCAGGAACTAGCTAGACCTGCACTTTTTCATGGCAGCGCGGGGCCAGCAGTGCCTGCCGCCCTCGCTCTAACTCAGAGCAGGGACAGCAAAGGCAGCTGCAGCTCAACAGCGTCAGGACCGCACTGCCTGCGCTGTCCTGCTGGCCAGCTGCATCTCTGCCACCGACCGCGGGTGCGCAGGAGTCCAGGGCCGGTGCTCATAGTGTGACTCCGCCTGCTGCTCCATTCTGCCCGCTGCAATGAGCCGGGAGCAGCTGTGGACGGAGCAGAGCGCCACCAGCACCAGTGATCACGGTATGTCTTCTCATTTCTCTGCAGAGGAAACACAGAGTCTTCTTCGTTTGGTGCCGTGGACGCACGTGCCAGAGTGCTGGTTCTGTTCGCTGTGTTTTTCTGCCACTGCATCTCCCTGGTCCCTGCCCCGGGACACAGAGAGCGAAGATGGGAAGGAAGTTTTGCAGAGTTTCTAGACTTCGGCTTTTTTTCATGTCTCAAAAAATACCTGTTTTTACAAACAATCATAGAAGCAAGCAATCTAAACAATCTAAACACCCTCCCCTCTCCCCTCTCCCCTCTGCCTCAAAAAACCCCCCACTCCAAACCCATAACAGAAACCCAAGGTCAAACCAGTAACACAAACTTCTCTAACTGTAAGTGTAATGTGTGCAGTGAGTCAAATGAGGCACCCTCCAGTTTACTGGGCCTGCCTGCTGTGACAGAGTTCTGGTCCCAGAAGTTAAAGATGTCTCAAATGATGTGAGTGTGACTCCCAGAATGGCATCTGAATGGTAATACAGGAAAATTTCCTTAAGAGATGGCTAAGAGGAGAAGAGATCATATACTACACTATGTACACTAGGATGAAAAGACATGGACTTGTAGAGTGAATCCAGAGAAGTGCTGTGACAGTGATAAGGCCGGAATACCACTGGTTTGAAAAAATGATGAGACAGTTAGTGTTTTTCAGTTTAGAGAAGACTCCAGGTGGACCTCTTTTGACCTTTCAATATGGAGGCTTATAAGAAAGATACCGAGAGAATTTTTACCAATGTCTTTAGTGACAGGGAAAGGGGCAACAGTCTTACACAGAACGTTTTTATGTTGACTTCAGTGAATTTCAATATGAATTGTTTGCAAACTAGGAAAATATGTGACAGAGCTGTTTTGGCAGCCCATTCTGATCAGAAGTTTCTTAGAATACCTCTGTGAAGAACCCACTTGTGTTTGAACACATCAGATAACAAGCATAATCTACTTGCTTGAAAATTTCACAATGTAAATCTGGGAGATAAAACACTCAGCCATAGGATTTGAGTTTTAATCAGTTCCCCTTAAAAAAAAGTAGCAAAGCTATACTTTGGACCCCTGTAAGAAATTATACTTTTTAGTCCACCATATTCTTCATGTGAACTTGAAGATTAATAAAGAACCACTCAAATGACACCTTCAATTTCTCAAAAATTGTAATTTTGCAGTCTCAGCTCTCACTGTTGACACAGCTGTTACCAGCCTGTGAGTCACTTACTCTTAAAAGCAACAATCTTATGGCTTAAATGTTTTAGTCAGATGTTTGTCTGGCATTGTCTTTTACGTGCAAGGAACTATTCATTCACTTCTTGTATGTTTTTGAATTGGAATAATTTCTTATGAGATCGTATGCCAGCTTTTTCCCCACTCAGTGTCACACTCTGTTTGGTAGTTATGGAAGCTTAAATTCAAAACACCCTTTAGGTCCAGTCAGATGCATCTTCAGTTTAATACCCAATTCATCAACAAGTCAGTAGCATCCATACTGAATTATAGGTGGAGCAAACACCATTAACCCATACACTGCTGTGACCAGGTACACTTTTTCCAGTGGGTTTTAATCTTTACTTCAGTTCATTTTGTGCTTTTGAAATTCTTTTTTGAAAAGAAATTTCAGTGAATAGGTAGAATTTGATAAATTAAATTGAAAAAAAGTTGTTTGAAAGTAAATTATGTAAATCTCTGTTGTAAACTTCATGGAAACATAAAACAAGGTTAATTCTTTTAACAATGATGCTGCAGTTCCCCTAGCAAATAAAATATTCTTAAAGTAGGCTTTTTTTCAGATTTAAATATAACTGAAATATACATCTAGATTCACTGTCAAACCCTTAATCTCCCTAAAGAAAAATTATTCTTCGTTACCTTTAAACACATTATTGCTGACTGTAGAAGTCAAACTCACTCAGCTACTAAAATTTGTTTTGCAGTTTATTACAAAATTTGCTGTAGAACTTACATTGGACACATTAAATCTTGTAAAAGGGCAATATTGTTTTGAACAAAAACAAGAATGACTTCTTTATGACAGCATTTGTTGGTATAAACTTTCCTAATAATTTTTCAATGGATACCATGCCAGTAGCTCGCAGTTTATTTGTGTTGGGGATTATGAATTAATAAAAATCTGAGATTCTTATTTGCAACCATTCATTATATGAGTAGCATCCACACTTTGAAGGTTTTATTGTGTAGAATGTTTTACAGAAGACTCAAAGATGGAGGTCTTATTTTATCTAACAATTATTTTCTTTGTATCTGCTAAAATCCTGGAGGCAAATCTCATCTTTAATGCTTAATAAGATGCCATGAAATCCACTGTGTGAGAGGGACTAACAGAATGGTCTCCACCACTTCAGCAAAGTCCAAAAGCATTTTGAGAACATGTAGATTTCGTAATGTTGTGCTGCTTATTCCACAGAAGAATCTCCATTCTTGTGTCAAAAAATCATTTTCTAATAACTACAAAGCCAGCACAGTTTTATAATGGGAGTAGCTGGAGGCAATGAGGACAAAAAGGGAAAAAGTCAATATAAGTATTTTAACTCTTCCTTTTTGTGTGTACCAGAAATGGAGGCTTTTTTCCCTTTGAAAGGCCTTCATAATTAGTTTCATGGGAACAAAATAAAAAGGCATTTAAAAAAATTGCATATTTTGAGGTATATGTGCCCTCTTCATGCTTTTTCTTCTTTGTGCAGATCCGGATGGATTTGGATGTTTTGAGTTGAATAGAGTTGTGAAAACACTGGAAAAGAAATTACAACTTGCCTACTCCCCTAAATAGAATAAACACATCTCTAGTGAGACTTTCATACTTGTTTCTAGGAAGCGTTAATTCCTGACTTCAGAGATGGTATCCATAGAAAGATTTTGCCTTTTTTTGACAGCTGCAAACCTGAACTGTCTTACTGCACTTATTGCTGTCTAGCATATGGACTAACAGGGGTTGAAATTTTGAAACACGAGTGTCGCTTTTCCCTTTGAACAGTGTAAAAATAGGTGGTTGTATTGTTAAAGAGTAAAAATGAAAGTACTCAAACTCTAGAAAAAGTTATTTTTATGAACTTGCCTTAGTGGTAAAACCATGTCTTTGTATAACCAAGTTAAAGTGTCAATGGCCATTTACTGAGGACAAATGCAAGTCATGTTAAATTTGACATAATCTGATAAACACTGTTGGAATCCATTGTTTTTCTTAGTATTCTCATTGTTAAAGAAGCCATGGGCTAGAAATGATAGAGTAGACTTGTAAGAAATGATAGTAGCACCCTGATCTGCTGAAAAACATTAATACATAACCAGCTCTGTTGTGCTTTTAAACTATTAAATATTTCACATATATTAGGGAGATATCTTACATTTACTGAGAAAAAGCACCATCCATTGTTTTTCAAAAACTAGAAAGCCAAAAAAACACCAAACAACCAAATTGCCTTAAAAGAATAAGGATGAGCAAAGATTGGTGTGATTTTACGTGCCATAAGTCAGGAGCATAATTGTTCTCTAATCCTTTCAATTTCATACCACTCAAAATATGTCATGGTTCCCCTGATGCTTTCCATTAGAAATTTTTCATTGTGTCAGTTTCCATTTGCTGTCTTATTCTCTATCATAAATGATTGTTTTAGGAGTCAGTCCTTTGTACACTCTGTTTTAGAAATGCCTAATTCTTTTCCATTTAAGAACATCCCTGTCACCATAAAGGGAGAAAGATAAAAAAAAAAGCACCCCCACATTCACCCCCAAAGGAAGATAGTTGAAAGTTGCATTGAAAGGATAGCTGCTGCAGGTTTTCAATGGCAATACTATAATAGAGGTTTCTTCCCAAAGAAATTAATGCAAGAATAAATAGGCTAAATGCATGATTTGGACTACCAGAAAAAGGAGTATTACTGAAGTTGTTTGCTAGTTTTTACTACTCTTACTACTTAAATTTAAAAGTCAGTTATAGAATCACACATTAGCCTGGGTTGGAAGTGACGTTAAAGATCATCTAGCCCCAACTCTGTTGCCGTGGGCAGGACTGCCAACCACTAGGCTAGGTTTCTCAGAGCCCCATACAACTTGGACCTGAACATCCAGGGATAAGACGTCCAAAGTTTCAACAACTGTGCCAGTGCCTCACCAGCCCCACAGTAAAGAATTTCTTTCTAATACCTATCTAAACTGACTGTCAGCTTGAAGCCATTTCCCTTTGTCCAGTCACTATGTGCTCTTGTAAACAGTCTTTCTATATGTTTCTTGTAGACTCCCTTTAAGTACTGGATGGCTAGAATAAGGTAATCCCAAAGCTTTCTCTTTTGCAGGTCAAACAATACCAGCTCTTTTAACTTTTCTTCATAGGAGAGGTGCTCCATCCCTCTGAAAACTTGGTGACCCTCCTAGGGACCACCTAAAACAGATCCATGTCCTTCCTGTCCTAGAGACTCCAGAGCTGGATGCAATATCCTAGCTGGGATCTCACAAGAGCACAGTAGAGGGACAGAATCACCTCCCTTAACCTGCTGATCACACTATTTTTGATACAGCCCAGGATACAATTGGCTTTCTGCCAACGCACATTGCTGGGTCATGTTCATGGTCATGTCTTTCAGCTTGTCCAGGTCCCTCTGGATGGTATCCCATCTTTAAATGTGTCAGCTACGTCACTCAGCTTGGTGTCAACTGAAAATATGCTGAGGGTGCACTCAATCCCTTTGTCAACATCATTGATGAAGACACTGAATAACACTGCTCCCAGTGTGGACCCCTGAGGGACACCATCTGTCAGTGATATTCATCAGGGCCCCGAGACACTGACCACCATCCTCTGGATGTGGCCATTCAACCACTTTCTTATGCGTCTCTCCAATTTAGAGAGGACGATGTCAGAGGGCACCATCTCAAAGACTTTAGAGAAGTCCAGATAAATGACATCTGCAACCCTCCCCTTGTCCACTGATGTAGTCACTTCACTATAGAAGGGTCAGGTATAGTTGGCCGGGCAGGATTTATCCTTGGTGAAGCTGTTCTGGCTGTCTCAAATTGCCTCCTTGTCCTCCATGTGCCTTAGCATAGCCTCTAGAAGGATCTGTTCCATGATCTTCCTAGGCACAGAGATGAAGTTGACAGGCTGACTGCCATGACTATTCCAATACCATAGAGAGTGTCTTTGCAACTCCCTCAGACAAGACTCTTAAGTTTCTGGAGTACGTGTCATGAGATCCCATTGGCTTATATATATTTAGGTTCTTCAGGTGGTCATGAACCTGATCTTTACTTACTGTGGGAGGGACTTTTCTCCATTCTGTTGTCCATCTGCTTTAGAGCAGTGGGAAGAGAAGTTGTCATTGAAGACTGAGACAAAAAGTTTAATGAGTACTTCAGCTTTCTCCTTATCCGTTGTTTGCTGTTTGGCATCCTGGTTTATTGGGTGGGCTACTCCTTCTTTGACCTTCCTTTTCTGATTGACTTGTCTGTAGAACCTCTTGTTTTTATTCTTTGCATCCCTTGCCACCTTCTGTTTCTCACTCCATCCTTACATCCGAGGAACTGCTGAACTTCATCCCTATACTCTTCCCAGGTCACCTGTCCTTGTTTACACTGCCTGTGCAATTACTTCTTTTCTTTGAGTTTGACTAGCAGTTCCCTGCTCAGCCATGCAGGCCCCTTACTTTCCTTTCCCAATTTCTTGTTTCTGGGGATTTCTAGCTCTTGCTTTCCATGGAAGACTTCCCTGAAATCTGTCAGTTCTATTCCACTACTTTGTACCTCAGGGCAGTCTCCTAGGAGATCCTGCTGACTATCTCCCTGAAGAGACAGAAGTTTGATTTCCTGAAGTTCAGGGACCTAATCTTGCTCTTTACTTGATCCATATCCCTCATGACTGCAGGCTCCACCAAAGCGTGATTGCTGCAGCCCAGACTATCTCGAATCTTGATATTCTCGATTAAGTCACCTATGTAAGTGACCATCAAATCCAGTAACATATTCTCTCTGATAGGTCTGTCTATTACGTGGACCAAGAGGGTAACCTCTATTCATGCATTCCGGCAATCTCCTGGATTTCCTATAGTTCAACGTGCTACTTTCCCAGCAGGTGCCAGGGTGGTTGTAGTCCCCCAGCAGAGCCCATGAACACAATTCCTGCTGTAGCTGGAATAAGAAGGCTTTGTAATAGGGTTCTGTTGATCAGGGGCCTGTAAGTAGACACCAACTGCAAGGTTTCCTCTGTTGTCTCAGACTCTGATGCTACCTCTTCTTTTTTTGTGATAAACTGTAAAAGTAGAAAAGCAGAGTCAGACATCTGATATGGATTTAATATAAAATTTGACAGTGGAGAACACATCAATTATTAAGTACAATCAACTGAAAAGAAAAATTTTATGTGTGTTCCAGCTTTTTTTTTGGTGGACGACAGACTACATTTGAATTAAAGTCCCTGTGTGTATTTAGACAGAATATTGAAATATAGTCTATCCTGATAATATTTCTCTTCCTAAACTTGTCCGTATCTCTCAACAGATAATTTTGAAAACTTCTCTTGACATTCTGTAAATTTATTATTTGTTTTGAGCTTCTATCTGCAGTCATCATCTTCCTGTTCTCAAGGTTTGCCACTTGCCACTGTGAATTTATACTCTACCATTCCACTTAGTAACTATGAAAAAATGTATTTTCATCATATATATTCCAAATTTGAACATCAGCAGTGCCCATTAAAAAGTACTAGATCGTCACAGAAAAAGTAACAAACTAACCTAGTAGATCACAAGAAAGTGGAAAAAACCCCCAACAAATGAATCTATGAGCGTGCTGTACCTATCTGATGCTTTGTATGTTTCTGTGCATTTCTGAGGACGAATATATTTTTCTGGGTACGGTATTTTGTCAGGACGTTATGAGTCATCTCTTCTTCAGATTTGGTCACACAACCATTTTCATTTGTTGATCTGCCGATATTTTTAACAACACACCAAATCACTGGATTAAGGAAGTTTGAGTCAGCAAGGCCTTGGTGCAATCACAGTCTGTGCAAACTTCATGTAAATATTTGCCAAATTGGAACGGAGCTTTTAGAGTAATTCTAGATATTTGTGAATGGCTGTACGACATGGCAGAGAACTGTCTCACTTTGCTTATCTGCAACACTACTTTGAAAGTAATTCCCTCTGTATAATATGGAACACTCAACCCTGTGATCCCTCTCTATTTGTTTCTACTCAGATGAAAATTCCTGCCTGTACATTCTTCTTTTCCCAACCCATTTCTTAACTGTGACAAACATTATGCAGGGCCCCTGAGGCCTCCTCCATACTCATTATATCTCAAATAACATGGATTTGAAATGCAGTGGATGTTGTGACAGACTTGAATACACTGAATCATTTCTGGACCTCAGACCAAGGTATAATCACAGCATGAACATTTCCAACCTTAAAATTTCTTTGCGTTTCTAAGAAAGAAAAAATAGAAAAAAAACAAAAAACTAATTAGATTAGCATGTCTGACTTCTGATATTCCATGTTTCATCTACAGCTAGTAAATTAGATTGCACAGCTATTGTTCAGGTGCAATTTCAGAAAATTTCCACTGTAAAATTACAAATAAGAATAAAATTATTCCTGGAGTCTAAAATATAAGAAGAATAATCAGTGCAATATTGTTATTTGCAATATTGTGTTTTAAGATTTCCTTCAGATATTCTTGGGCATTCATTCTGGGAAGCAAACAGCCTTGTAGATATGAATTCTATTACTACTGTACTGTTTCTAATACATTTTTCAGCAGCTAAATGTCTTTGTACCACTAAACAATACCTACTTGCAAGGGAAAAGAGAACAAAAGCTAATAAAACTGCAATAAAATATTTATTTCTCTTCAGCAATAGGATTAATTTTATCAGTCTAGATTTATGACCCTGGAAATCCTTTGCTGGATATTTAATATATCAAAATAGCAGAACAAGGAGTCTGAGTTAGAAAATGCTTTGTGAAACTTGTGATTTACTGAAGAGAATAGATTTAGGTTTTTTCCATAAGACTTAATAAAACAACAACAAAATCAAATTAGCTTGGCATAAAGTTTAATTGCCTGACAAGAATTTGATAGTGCTATTGTGTTATTATGTGTAACATACATCAGAGCTGGTCTTTTTTCTTGTCTGATTAGAGACCAGGCTCTGCTTCATAAAAGGGGTACTTTCTTTTGCCTATAGGCTTTATAAAGTGGGAAATTCATATGTAATTAAATTTAAATATAATTTATCTTGACTGCTTCACAGATACAGAAAAAATGTGTCTATGATGATATAGATAGACTTGAATGAATTTTCATACATCTCTTCTGGAATTGTGCAAGTCATTCTCATTCTAAACCAGAACAACTAAAAAGATTTTCTTATCCAAAACGCATTAAACAAAACAGAAGAAAATTACGGTTTTTTTGAGATATTTATTGCTGCTTATGTTACATGATAATTTCAAATTAAAGTATAAGTATAAAATACCATATTCCAGTGCACTATGCAATTATATCTATTTATGTACTCTGGCTGATGCTGTATAAAAAGTAGAATTTAAAATATCACAATTATTTGACCTTTCAATATTTTTCTAAAATTAACATTTTCTAGCCAAAGGAGTTTTTTTTTATTTCATGTGATGCTGTGGAAAGCATCAAAATCATTGACAGTAATATTTTTCTCATAATTCCTAAAATCTTTTTTTTCAATACTAAAATATCCCAGATAAAGAAAAATATTTAAAGCAACAAATAAGACTGATTTTTTTATTTTTTTTTTTGTTAAAATATGAGACTTTCTGTAATAATAACACACAAGCTGTACTGACAGTGTATACATTGGAAAAAAATGACTACAGTCTTTGCTCTGCTGTAGGTATTGAGGTACCGCTACTCATCTCTGACTGTGTTCAGACTATATTGGTACTAGAAAGCTACATCATGTGATATGCAGTGAGTTCAATTCTGGTCCAGTCACCACAAAAATCTTAGTTGAGAAATCGCATTGTCTAAAAAACATACAGACCTGTACTGTAAATTACTGTCCAACTTCCTTCACAAATAGCGAATTCGTAGGAAAAGTCCTAATACAGTAATTTCTTTCACTTTAATAGGCTGATTATTCAGAGAATTGAGATGCCAAATAGCTGCAAAATAGAATGAGAACCATTCTGTAATTGAACAGAGCTAAATTTTAAGATCATTATAAATGTTTTAAAGTGAGGGACTGAAAGTTAAAAATGGCAAACCATCTCTAAGGAATAAAATACATTTATTAAGTGTACATTTCCTCAATCTTATATTTACTATTATACATGGACAACTGATTTAGAGCTTTTAAGGTCTCATATCCAGGAAATGATGATAATGTTTTAGGCAGTTCTTCCTTTTGATGCTTTTAAGGAAAGATACTGGTTCACATAATCTAGTATGATTTAAAGCATTCACAGCTCAAGGGTTGCTGAAACGATAGATTCTTTATGACCTATTTATTGGTATAATGCATATAATTGATACATTAAAATGAAAAAATTAGAAGCATGCAGCCACAGGGTGCCAGATTAGTAGCAACTTTAAAAGCTTTGTTTTTCCTTCCTAGAACTATTACGAAAGGAGGCGTGATTAGCAAAAAATGCATTAGTAACATTTAAACAAAGTTGAGGTCAACAAATTGACCTCTTCTTTAATTTAAATATGACTCCTTAATTTTAGAGAGCCAACAGCTCAGCTAAAATGGCATTTGATTTAAATAGCATATTCTGATATTGTTGGAATAAACTTACACTCTATCCTTTCTAAGTCAAACATAATATCATGTTCATCTAAAAAGACCTAACTTCATCAGGAGTGCAACTTTCTCTTAATTTTTAGACAAATCTAAAGTTATTAAATTCTGATATTTTGTGCTAGGAAAAAGAACTATTAAAACTCTATTAGGTGAATCTCCTTGTTGAAATTTTTGTCAAGTGAAATGAAAAATAGACATTTAAGTACTTGTTGTGTCTCCAAGGATTGCATCATGCATTTCAACAGCATGTTAAAGAATTTATCTTTCTTTGACCACGAACTCCTTTGAAGTACCTTTCCCCTGTTATGAAGAAATTTCTCAAAGGTTAGCAGGTAGAAGTTTCTGCACCCTTCAAAATCTTAACTCATTCCCTAAAACGTAAGCTCGTTCAATCATGTGTAGATAAAAGCCCATCATTTTACTACCACAGACATTAAGTATAACCTGCAGTACAGACAGCACTTAGGAAGTCTTCCTTAGAGATATTCTCAGGTGGATGACTGGAAATATGACAAACAAGAAATAAAACAGTTGATTCTACAAAAATAATCCTCCCCACTATAAAGCAGACATTTGAGATATGATTAACATTAAATGAGTCTGGCAAGGGAAAAGTCAACAGAAGTAACATGCCTTTACCAGATGTGCAAACAAGTCTTAAAAAAAGAGATTAGCTGTCTCTTTTTTCCATATCTGCTTTCCAGTAGGTGCTTCAAAGCAAAAGACAGCACAGAAAATATCGTGTGCAGGGCCACCTGTCACTGGCTTGGCATTCCAGGTCCTCAGTAAGTAGAATGGAATTGCAGATGCATGGCAAACTTGCTGTGGTCACTGAGAGCTACCGACAGATGTGCTACAACTCAAGAGTCCTGACAAAAGACGCCTGTATCAAAACAGCTTTTCCAAAAAATGGACATATTTCTTAAGAGTTTTCTCAAGCGTATTTTACCTAGGTTTAAGCAAGTACACATCAGAGTATCACAGATTCTTCAATTTGAATGCAATTATTTTCTTCTGTGTTATGTGGTCAGTTACAACCTGTGTGAAGCATCATGTCTTAACATTACCCTAGTAGTTTAAGAACTATCGTGTCTACCTTCATCTTTATAACTCGACTAATTGTTCATTTGATGTAAAACATAATATTCCCTCTGGCTGAACTGTTCCACTTCCTCTAAACACTGTAGATAGTCAGACATTGAAATGGAATAATTCAAGATTTAAAATAAAAACATTATTCTGTGGATACTTGCCAACATTTTTGTACCCGTCTTGATTCAAAAAAATTACCTACATATTTACTTGAAAATCTCATGGACTGAACATTCCAACAGCAGAAAGAAATACAAGGTTCAATAACATATGGTAGTATTAAAAATATCAGGGTAATGTTAAGTAATTGAATATGCAGTGAACGACACAAAGAGTGTTTAGCCATAGCATTTCACTGAATTATCTCAAACATCTCGAAGCATTTGAAAAGTTAAAAAAAAAGCATTGACAGGATGATAGATTAGATAATTAGAACTTCCTTTTTGTCACTAATTTCTCAGTAGCATACAATGTGTATAAAGTCTGTCTGTTGATAACTTATTAACTTTCCTATTTTAATAATTTATATGACAGTTCTTGTCTCCTTAGATAACAGCCCTACTGTGTTTTTAAAAAATATTTCCAGCAGAAGGGTGACCAGAGTTATCAACATGATCAAGAAATGAAGTGTCCATTCTGAGAACTAGAGCATTTTTTTTTCATTAGAGATAAATAAAATATTGATATAGAACTACTACTGAAGAATTTAGATTTCTGAAGCCAAAAAAAATCAATTTTCCTATTGAAATTTCACTTTTGGCTCTATAGTTTCAAATTATCATTTTTGCCAAACATTGTAAAAGAATTTACCAGCACTTACTCACTGATTAATAGATTTACTATGATTCTAACTATAACTTAATTATAGATTTAAAATAATAACTTTCGTACCATAACCAATTCACACACACAAGCATAGAAATGTATGCATCTATATATTCATGTAAGATACTCATCAAACTTTCCCTGGACTTCAGTAAAATACATCAAATCCCTTAGTGTTTCTCCACAAGTGTTCACAAATATGTGTGTGTGTGTGTGCAGTGGGGTATCAGCCTAGAGCTTGCTTTCAACTATTGTCTTTTGAGTATCACAAATTTAGACTCTTAGAATCATATAGGTTGGGAAAGAACGCTAAGTTCATCAATTCCAACTGTTAAGACAATACCTCCATGTTCACCAATAAACAGTGTCTCCAAGTGCCTCATCTACATGTCTTTTGAACATTTACATGAATGATGAGTCCACCATTTCCCTGGGCAGCCTGTTCAATGCCTGACCACACCTTCAGTAAAGTAATTTTTTCAAACATCCCGTCTAAAACTTCTCTATTGCAACTTCAGGTAATTTCCTCTCTTTCTGTCACTTGTTACTTGAGAGAAGAGACTGATCCTCACCTTCCTACGCCCTCCTTTCAGGTAGTTGTAAAGAGGGATAAGCTCTCCTCTGAGCCTCTTTTTCTCCAGGCTAAATATCCCAAGTTCCCTTAGTCATTCCTCATGAGACTTGTGTTCAAGACCCTTCACCAGCTTTACATAAAACTAGAATTTGCTTTCTTCAGCTAATACAACAGAGCTCTGTCAAAGGAGTAGAAAGTGCCAGGGTGTAACCTTGAAACCTCAAAAATTTATTTGGAAAAAACTGGTTTTGACAGTTTGGGGCATGTTTCTAGAAAATTAATTTATCTCCATTTCTATGCGGGGTTTAAAGAGGACTTTAGGATTTCAGTGTCAAAATACAATACTATTGTATAGATCTTACACTTACAATCTCAGTTCTAATTACGTTAGTAAATCATGGAATTGTAGAGTGGTTTGTGTTGGGAAGGACTTTAAAAATTATCGAGTTCCATCCCATCTGTCTTGTGCAGGGACACCTTCCACTAGACCAGGCTACTCAAAGGCATCTCCAACCTGGCCTTGAACACTTCCAGGGATGGCACATACCCAAATTGTCTGGGTAACCTGTTTCAGTGCCTCATCACCATCACAGCAAAAATTTCTCATATCTAATCTGAACAAACGCTCTTTCTGTTTAAAGCCATTAACCCTTCTACCACAGCTAGCCCTTGTAAAAAGGCTCTCTTCATCTTACTTGTACGATAGTGGAAAACTTTTAGGACCATCAAATAATCAAAATTATCGTGGAAACATGTCTGAAACACAATTATACAATGCTGTTCACATTCAAGAGGTTTTTTTGTTTCTTAGAGAAATACAGTTCACATTTTGCAGTTGTCATTACAGAGTGGTTTTAGCCTTAACAGGGGCAGTAGAACAGCTTTTTCATTCTTCCTTCCTCCCCACAGTAAGAATCGAATAGAAAAAGAATAGAATAGAATAGAAATAGAATAGAATAGAATAGAATAGAATAGAATAGAATAGAATAGAATAGAATAGAATAGAATAGAATAGAATAGAATAGAATAGAATAGAACTAAGCCAGCTGGAAGGGATGTACAGTGGTTGTCCGATCCAACTACCTGACCACTTCAGGGCTTCCTAAGAGTTAAATGCAGCACTTGGCTCACTCTTGCAGGTTTTCTCCTGTCATTCTCCCCTAATCAGAGAATGTCCTCAGGACAACTGTCCTCAAAGGTTGGTAGGTGGTGTTAGGGAGAAGAACGGTCCTCTTGTTATCCAAGAAGAGGCAGTCAGAGAACTGCTGAGACACTTGGATATTCATCAATCAATGGGACCAGATGGGATCCATCCCAGGATAATGAGGGAGCTGGTGGATGAAATTGCGAAACCGCTCTCCATCATTTACCACCAGTCATGGCTCTCTGACGACGTTCCAGAAGACTGGAAGCTGGCCAATGCAACGCCTGTTTACAAAAAGGGTAGGAAGGAGGATCCTGGTAATTACAGGCCAGTTAGCCTGACTTCAGTACCAGGTAACGTAATGGAACAGTTCATACTGAGAGCTATCGAACAGCACTTACAGGATGGCCAGGGTATCAGACCTAGTCAACATGGGTTTACAAAGGGTAGATCGTGTTTGACCAACCTGGTCTCTTTTTATGATCAGGTGACCCACCTGATAGATGCAGGAAAGGCTGTGGATGTTATCTATTTGGATTTCAGCAAGGCATTTAACACTGTCTCCCACAGCATACTCCTGGAAAAGCTGGCAGCTCACAGCTTGGACAGGAGCACTCTTTGCTGGGTCAAGAACTGGCTGAATGGTCAGGCCCAGAGATTGATGGTGAACAGTGCTGCATCCAGCTGGTAGCCAGTCACTAGTGATGTCCCTCAGGGGTCTGTGCTGGGTCCAGTTCTGTTCAATATTTTTATTGATGACATGGATGAGGGTATTGTGTCTTTCATTAGTAAATTTGCAGACGACACCAAGCTGGGAGATTGTGTCGATCTATTGGAAGGAAGGAGGGCTCTTCAGAGAGATCTGGATCAGTTGGATGGATGGGCAGAGTCCAATAGGATGAAGTTAAATAAGTCTGAGTGCCGAGTTCTGCATTTTGTCCACAAAAATCCCCTGCAACTTACAAGGTGGGGACAGTGTGGCTGGACAGTGCCCAGGTGGAAAGGGACCTGGGGGTACTGATTGAGGGCCAACTGAATATGAGCCAGCAGTGTGCCCTGGTGGCCAAGAAGGCCAATGGCATCCTGGCCAGCATTAGGAATTGTATAGCCAGCAGGAGCAGGGAGGTCATTCTTCCCCTGTACTCGGTGCTGGTGAGGCTGCATCTTGAATATTGTGTCCAGTTCTGGGCCCCTCAGTTTAGGAAGGATGTTAAGATGCTCAAATGTGTCCAGAGGAGGACAACAAGGCTGGCGAGGGGCTTGGAACACAAGCCCTATGAGGAACGGCTGAGGGAGCTAAAGTTGTATAGCCTGGAGAAGAGGAGACTCAGAGGTGACCTTATCACTCTCTACAGCTTCCTGAGAGGAGGTTGTACTCAGGTGGAGGTTGGTCTCTTCCACCATGCAACAACTGAGAGAACAAGAGGACACAGTCTCAAGCTACATCAAGGAAGGTATAGGCTGGATATTAGGAAAAAGTTCTTCATGGAAAGAATAAAAAAGTACTGGAATAGTCTGCCCAGGGACGTGGTGGAGTCACCATCTCGACATGTTTAAAAAAAGACTGGACATGGCACCTGGTGCCACAGTCTATTTGGGATGTTAGGGTATGGGCTGGACTCGACGATCTTTGAGGTCTCTTCCAACCTAGTTATTCTGTGATTCTGTGAAAGAATGATTTTTTCTGCTCAGTATCCATCAGGCCTCATCTGGGCACTGCCTACTTCCCAGGCAGGAGAAAGATAACAACAAACAAGAGAAGCTCAAGGAAGGCAAGGAGAGTCTGTGGGGCTGGGTCTGGCTCAGCATAGAGTTGAGGAGGGATGGGGCACCTCACAGCACACCATACTGCCTATGGGGGAAGACATCGAGGGAATGAGGACTGTGTCTTCCCAGCACTGCCTGTCCAGATTGTGAGAGACAGCAGGATCTCCTGGAACTGGAAAGATTCAGGCTGGAGATAAGGAAGAAAAGTCAAAATCCCTGTGGATATGGAAATCTCCATGTCTTTTTAACTTAGGTTGTGAACATTTTTCTGTTGCATAAGACTGCATATAGTAAGACCATAACTAGCTTTCTACTCTGACCACAGCAGAGCTCTGAACTGATATTCCCACTCACAAAATGAGCCTTTTTGAAACTACTGACACTAGTCACAGTGGTATCTTAAGGGCCAGAAATAGTTAATAATTTGCTCAGAGGATTAAAAGGAATGAGAAGGTGGTTGTGAAAAAAGGTCCTGCCTTATCAGTGAAAACAACCTCACTGCTTCAAAGGAGCTACCCTGAACAAAGGACCACCTGAGCTTCTATATTCTTCATGATAGTCTGGAGTCTTCCTTCTTTGTTGTTGGCTTCTGCTGTGCCTCTTCTCACCTGGCTGATGCCACAGGTCCTGCTGCCCTTTGTAATGCAAAGGATCAGTGTCAGTTCACAGTCTGTTGGGTTCCTGCCATCCAGAGCTAAATCTGTAGCTGCACACCGAACCAGTTGGGTAAAAGGTAATTCCAGCAGGGAGAAATTAAGGCCACTGACTCATGAACCACTGACTAAAGAAACCCACTGACTCAAAAGAAATGAAAGAATGGGAATAATTAGCATGAGAAGTGAGAGAATTGTTTAACTAATAGGTAGCAGAATACTAAGAAGAGAATTAAACAACTTGTTAGCAAATGGAACAGTGATTTCTTTGTTTGCTAAAATATATGTAAAGTATAAAATTTTGCAATCAGTGTGCTAGCTGTGTGAATGTGCCACCTAGCTCCCGTCTTGGCCCAAATATGAAATAAAAAAATACCTTGACTCTCTGTGTGAGATTGGCTTACTGCATATATGGTGATGGGTCCAACTTTTAGGTACAACAGAAGCAATACTTTCCTACTGTCTTGGTTTTAAGTTAAGGTATTCTGGAGGTTGGGGCCTACTGGAGTAGAGACCCCTCCCTCTAATTTAGCATTTGAATTTGAAATAAAAGGACTTCAGCAAAATATAGACAAAGGAACAACAGCTCTTTATTAAATATATGACAAAACACAGCCCACAGCAGCAGATACATGAGAACAACAGGAACTCACACCCAGGGAACGCCACTCCTGCCCGGGTCAGGTGTGGCTCTGGCCTGCTGGGGGCAGCTGTCTGGCTCCAGGACACAAAGAGACCACCAAGAGATCCGTGAGGGGCCTCCTGACCACAATGGCAGCTGCAACAATGGCAGAGGAGACCTGGGACCCTCCTGTGGGCAGAGCAAGGGACCCTATCACTGTTCCCTGGAGTGGAGCCAGGGAGAAAAGATCCTCCACTGATGGTGTCAGCCCTGATGGTCCAAGGTGAGCTTCAGAGGTGATGGCAGCTTGCAGAGAAGATGGCATGGGATCACAGCACAGTACAGGGTGAGGCAGCGACACTGGACCGCAGTGTGTGCTGGCATGTAGTCTGGATACATGTGAGACACCCCTGGCACTGCTGCAAGACCACACAAGATGACAAGGGAGCAACAGCTGAGCATAGGGCTGTGTGGTAGAAAGGATGAGGTGGGAGGTATGCAGTAGATATGAGTGTGAGGATGATCATATGGCATGGTAGTGAACTGCTGGAGGGGTGGTCACAGCAGAGTAGGGCTCCTGGGTGTCTTTCCCAGAGCAGTAGCAAAACAGTGCTCCTGTCATCAAGGAATTCTCCCAGAGTGGTGATGGCAGAGGTAGGAACATAGCATGGGCAAGGTCATGAGCTCATGCTGCAAGCAGCAGCTAGGTCCCCACAGGTATGCTCTCAAGGCAGCTGAAGAGAGAGGGCAGAATTTCATCACCAGTCTGTTGGAAAGTGCCCCTGAGCCAGCCTGCACTCACATGGAGATGCCAGTCAACGGTCTGCACAGGATGTCAGCTCTAGCCCTGCCAGCAACTGGGCTGCAATGTCACCACCCTTCCTCCAACCCACCTTCCAGGCCTAAGGGCACATGGTGGTGAGAAAATGATATTAAATAAAATGTCACATCATAACACTGCCTAGGCCATATACCTACTGTATAGTGTAGTATTTGTTTCACCCAGAAGATGCTTCCTTTTACTCCTACTACAATATGATGAATTGTAAGTCTTTCAGGAGCTAGCCCAAAAATGTGTGTTTATTTTTTACATTTATATAATTTTTTATATATTTATATTTCTCTTAAAGAAAGTTCATGCAATGCGGTGCATTCACTCCACAATGTTCTCTAATCTAGTAAAGAGGCAGATGGAAAAAGAGTAAATGCCATTAAGAATTTAGTGCAAGTGGTCATGTGGTAAGATAAGGAGTGCAGTAGGTGGACCCACACTTGGAAAAAGGGAAAATTCATGAATTAGCTATCACTTCCAAGCTCAAAATCTACTTACTTGTTCCCCTTTGGTCTGGACCAAGGAAAGACATTTTACCACAGAAATTCAGTAGTGCCCAAGTAATGCAGTCAGCTGATTTCCCAAGAGAAGCTATATTTCATCCTATTTTTATCCATTTTAATACTGTCACCACTTTCTGAATAAAATATTAGATCCTACCACTCTTGCTCACTTTAAACCTCTTTCCTCGAGTTACCAGCTGTAATAAGCTAGATCCAAGTCTTTGCCACAACTGAACAGTTTTGTTCTCTAGAATTGCTGAAGCACTGCAGGGCCAAGGTCTCCCTGGGGCTTGGGGTATGATCTGGTGCCCCAAGTTCCTTGCCAGAACCCTTCTGATACTCCTTTCTTCCTCATAGTACAATTGTATGGCATCGGGAGCAGTGCTGAGCATTTGCCCAAGGATGTCATGCCTTGCTATTGTCCTGTTTCCCACTAATAGAGACTGTGATGTAGTTTTTGTAGCAGACAGTATATTGTTAACTGTCATCGACATGAATGCATGAACATAATTATACATGCACATACATATATACAGGGTTCTCATTCTCCACATTTTTAAGGAAACACTTTGAATTAAGTGCTCTGGAGGAGGACAAGAATAACCACATCAAACTTCAAATCTTAGAAAGATGTGGTCTGAAAGCATCTGAGTTGTAGAAGACAAAGCAGAAGACCACAGATGTAGGGGGCAGAACTTTTGAAAATTTCCAGTTTTGGAAAGGCAAAATTAGCTGTAAAAATAAAATCACCTCTTCTCTGCCTGTTTCTTTGATGGTCAAAATATGTTACACTGAAATATATACATAATGCTACTAGTTTCTCACTTCTTGTTATATGTACTGTCACAGTGTCCTGAAAAAATACAACATTCTTGGAAAAAAACAACAAATAAGAAAAAAAAGATAACAAAAAAAAAAAAAGAGAATAAGTTAGAAAAATGAAAATGCAGTTTTGATGTCTGTTGGTTTTGACAGGAGCACCTTCCTCTTTCCCTCAGGCTAAACAGTTGGAATACATATATATATATGTATAAAAAGAGCCTATTGTGTCATTTTAACTTATTTCCCCAATAATATCCCACATTATGGCCCCGTTTTGTTGTTATTACAAGGTGTTGTCCCGATTTAGTGCACAGAATACAGTGGTACTAAACAGAGCCTTTTTTCCTGTTTCAGAATAGCACACTACCAGAACTCAAGGCCCTTGTATCTCTTGTAGAGAATTGGTTGTTAAATTTTTTAAAAAATTAGTTCCTTTTTTTTATATTATTACAGTTACTTATCTACTTTCACATTTGTAATTAACTGATGTCATTTGGGAATTGAAAAAGTTTAGCATGTGTGTTGGAATATACTTTAAAACACAGCACACTGTGAGATGCGATGTTACATGGGGAATTTTTCAAGAACCTTAGGACAAATTTTATCTCTAAGATTTTCAGTAATGAGCTCATAAAAAACAAACAAACTGAAAGTAATTGCTAAAGAAATTCATTAATGACACACAACAGGAGGGAAATGTGAAGAATAGAAGTTGATCAGAATATTGTAAGGGAAGAATTTAATGAGATTAGGAACTGAGACAAAAAATTGACAGTGTCATAGGTGTGGAAAAAGCATCTGTATATTAATTGTTCATGGTATGTGTGTTGTCAGCTATGCAGTAGCAATTTGATTTCATTACATGCAATTGTTGGGCATATCATGAGTTCAAAGAAATACTAATGGCATTGCACTATGCCTGTTAAATCCTTATCTATCATTCAATTCAAACTAATAGAATTATTAGAGATATGGAGAAGATATGGAAACAAAAAAATGTGTAAGAAGAGTCTAAATGTATCCATTACTACTCATTGTGTATGGTAAACAAAAGGTATTTTCTGTCTGTAAGAGGAATCATATTTCAGCCTGATTGTGGAAAATTGTCCTGGTTTTAAAACAACTATGATTTTAAAATCCAGAGATACAAGATGTATAAAGAAATAAGAATATTATTACCAAACTTCTCCATGGACACCCACTCTATGTAACTTTCATTGGCCTCACCAAAGCCTTTGACACTGTGAGCAGAAAAGGCCTGTGGCAGATCTTGGAACGATTAGGTTGTCCTCCCAAATTCCTCAGAATGATTATCCTGCTACATGAGAAGCAGCGTGGCCAAGTCAGATATGGCGATGCACTCTCTGAGCCCTTCCCCATAACTAATGGTGTGAAACAACATTGCATTCTCACATCAACTCTATTCACAATTATCTTCAGCATGATGCTCCAAAGGGCCACGGCAGACCTTGATGAAGATAACGGCATTTACATCTGATATCGTACTGATGGGAGCCTATTCAACCTAAGGCAACTGAAGGCCCACACCAAGACCCTAAATCATCTTGTCTGCGAGCTGCTTTTGCTGACGATGCCGCCCTCGTTGCTCACACAGAAGCAGCTCTGCAGCGCTTAACA
>VXBA01002746.1:40268-55281 GCA_013399895.1 Serilophus lunatus
AGACCCCCAAACCAGTAGTACACTGCTGTAAACATATTCAGAATCTCACAAAACTATATACATACATTCTTACATGGCTGATTTTTTGTTAAGAAATAGCAAATATTCCATTACGTTATTGAAGACCATCTTTTTATATTTATTACTGAGGTCACTGATATTACTGTCAATTGTCAGAATTTGGTTTCCTGTTGTTGATTTTCATGCATGAGAAACACACAGCCGTTGTACTGATGCCAGAGCCCATCAATCTGTCTCGACTGCATTGACCTCAGGACATGTAAGCATAGTGGATAAATTGGAAGATCAATGACTTGTCCCTCCTGCTGCACCAGTTGCTATTGAGAAATTAATATGAGGTTCACTATAAATAAAAGATAAAAGATGATATGGCTTACAGTGTAAAATATTAAGGTTAGACCATATAAGACCATCCACTGCCTTTGTTGATATATGGAAAAGAGCAGGCTAGAAAACAGAAAGGTTGTCTTTAATAACTATTTGAAAAAGAACAGAGATTTACCAGAAATGGCCACAACATTAGATATTGCCAGAAACTATCTTCAGCCATGGTCTAATTTATCAGAAATAGTGAAGTTGTACCTTATTATGTGTTCAACAACATAACTCTAGGAGAGCACATGGATTAATTTTATAGTAATAAAACTATCATAGAAACAAATAATGGCCTGGGTTGAAAGGAACCTTAAAGATCATCTAGTTTCAACCCCAATGCCATTGACAAGGACACCTTTTAGTAGACCAGATTTCTTGGAGTCCCATTGAACCTGGCCTGGAAGACAGGGACATTCAAATCTTAAATAGTTTGAGTCTTCTATCAGAGCTGTCTTTGTTACTAGAGTTATTAGAATGCATAGGAGAATCTCACTCATTACACACACCTGTGATGTCAGTTGGAGAGTCATATGTGTCCCATCAGAGGCTGCCTCATGAGGGGCTTGTACCATAAGAAGCATCTTCATAACCAGATGATGTTCTTGTTTTGTTGTCCTTGTAAGTTTCCACACCAGCGATATCTATTTTTTCCAGAATAGTTAGGTCTATCCATTTCTTGTGTAATAAAAATATTTAGTTTACTAAATGGTGAATGAAACTCTGCAAAAATTGCCTGAAGTAGTTCAGAGACTTTCAACTTCTCTTTACTCAGTTTCAGCCTTGTGTTGTCCACAATTGTGTTCACACAAGGAAATGAGTAGAATTGAATTGAGATTTATACTCTGACATTGGTTATACTTCATGTAAACTGCTTAGGCATTACAGTGATTTCCTTTGGAGTTAAATTATTTTCACAAAATCAAGCATATACCATGCGGAATCTGGCTTGACCAATACAGCGTATTTTTTTCTGCTTCTGAAGCAAAACTGAATTTTTATGAACTGTGATATCATACTTTGATTCCCTAGATAACATGCAATAACCAGTGCAGGATTCACATTTTACTTGATGATGATATAATGCATTGTGCATTAATTTCTGAAAGAACTGATTCTGTCCAAGTGTGTCTTTACTACCTTCACATGTACACAGCTGCTCATCACCTAAGACATAGCTTCATGACCAAGACAAAAAAGAGCAGCTCAGTATGTTTCTTACAGAGTAAGGTGATGACTTCCTTACATACACAAGATACTTCTAAAGTGGAATAGAGAGTTCACTGGAACCAATTACTTCTGGTGAATACAAAACAAATGGAAAGTAATGAGGATTGTTTAGACCTTTGATCTTCTAATCAACTAAATGTGGAAATAACTGAATACATTGTAGCCATGGTGGAGTAGTCAAATTCTTCGTTATTAACATGTACATTTAGGCAGCCACTCTAAAGCTGTCACAAAGTCCAACCATTACACCTAGCCCAGCCCATGCCAGTGTAGCCCGTGCTACATTCTGGATGATGCATAAAAGTTACTAGCAGCCAACTAAGCACAGAGAAGCCTGACAGCATGAATTCGTAAGTCTTGGCAGACTTCTGATCATGACTTGTCCCACTCTTATTTCTCTTAAGTTACTATTGGAGTTTTTGTTTGTGTTGATATCCAAATTGGAATTCAAAAGGTTATAAATTGCTTTTCACATTTTCAGAATAATGACATTTTAGCCATTTGATGATGACTAGAGTATTTCCTGCAATGCGTATGATTTCAGTTGACGATTTTGCTAAAACATAAAATGTATCTGAGGATTTTCTGGGAAATTGAAGCAATATTAGGCAAGCAAGTTGTGTTCATGTTGCAGAAGATGGACGTAAGGTTAAGAAGAACAGAGCAATTTGCTTTGTAGAGGTGAAAGATTGTAAGGAAACAACACTTTCATAAACTCTTAGTGATGTTTTTATAGGAATTCGGTCTCTTCAGAATTTATATAGTCCCTTTCAGCTTGAAAAAAGGAAGATATCCTTGAATCCTTCCTTTAAGTGTTATTTCTTGTCCATTTATGTTGGCGGAAGGGAAATTGGTTATTCACTGGCAGTGTTACTAGTCAAAACATAGAGCTTGTTTCATCACTCCAGCTGGCTACTATTTAAGAAAAGTAAAAATTCTAGCTCTCTAAATAGTAGTCATTTATCTGATAGGCTGGTCTGTTAGGGCTTCAGGTGACCTTAATAGAAGTTTATGCAAAGAGCCTTACTTTTCATATTTCCAAACTCATATCTTCCTTTTCCTAGTTTCTTCTCCATCTGCCTTTTTTACATTCAGGGTTCAATTCAAGAGTAGTATAGAAGTTGTCTTACCCAAATTGAAATTAATGAACTTGTTTCTTATTTAGAGCTACATTTTCCAGTAAATGAATAGGACTGCTTCTTGTTCAAATTCCTAGAAGGAATTCACAATGAGGTTTTTTTTTCTTTATCGATTTAGTTTCTTTCTTTCATAGTCCGTACTTTTTCTTGAGGTCCAAAAGTATGCATTGTAAAAGGAAAAAAATAAAGGTCAATGTTTTCTCTCCTCATAGTGGATATCTTGGTTGAGAAATGACAATGAAGATAATTATAAATAAAAGATAAAAGACTTGGCATTTGGAGCAAAATATCAACACCAGGCAAAGAAAATCTGACCAAACTAACCTTCTGGGATAAACAGACATTGTTTATGATATAGGAAAGCAGATAATGGAGGATTACATCTGTGTATGCTGTGTGCATGCTCGTGTGTATATGCACGGTAAGCACATGGAATTCAAACCCTTTTCTCCACATTCTCTTCCCACTTCCCTGTGTGGGCCTAATGTATATCCTTGTTTGTGACTACACACACATTTGTGAATGCTTTCATTATATATTTGTGATTTATGTACCCATATACATCATCATGAAAACTATGAGAAAAAAAATGGAAAATGCAAAGCTACTTATGTGTCCTAAAATCTGACTATAATGTACATGCAAAAAGGATATACATGCAAATATATGTATATAAACATATAAAATTGAAATGTTTATGTATATATATATCAGCAAGCTACAAAGTAGCACGGATGGATAACCTGTCTCCATGCACTTTTTTATATCTACATCTTCTATATCTGTGTATGTTGCATACAGTTTTTAAAAAAAAATTCAAACAAAGACATGTGTTCCTCTAATCTTTGAGAGAACTATTCTGTGTGTTTTGTGCTTTCTTGGCCCTCTTTACATCACACCTAAACAAAATTTGATTTGATGTCCCCTCTTAGCTGCACAAGAGTGGAATCACTGCTTGGTCTATACAGGGATGTTAATTATTATCTCATTGAGAGGTGCAGCAGCCAGAAGTCACTTTTTTCACACTTTCAACTGAAAAAAAAAATATAGAAAAACATGCTTTCCTTTAAGATTTGCACCAGTCTTTTTNTTATCCTTCATTAAATTAATGCTGGCGTAAAGTCGTACTAGAAATTGTATGTGTCTTAGGCATTCATCAAAGAAGGTGTTAGTTACTAGGTGTATTTAATCTTGGTAAAAGCACAGACTTTTAAAACTGTCATATTGAGCCTTATAACTCAATTGTACTTTCTGACTACTTGGAACTCAGCCTCTTTTAGGACAAAACTGATAACATAAGGGAACCAAATAACTCAGGCTGTCACTGTATCAGACTCTTAAGTCAAATCATAGATAGAGGTGATTGACTCCTGCAAATGTGTTCAGATTACAGAAGGAAGCTTAATTGCAGGAAATAATGGGCATTAATGCACTAATACAGTATCAGGTGATTATTTCCTCTACTGAAATATTATTTGAAGTTTGTATCAGGTATCATTTTTTGGTAAGGGTAGTAAGCACACTACAAACTGTATTTTAACAGTGTTAAGAAATGTAAACCATACCTGTTACTTACCAAATGTCATGTTGTGACATTTGACACTCTCTGTGCTTTGACTATGCATCATTTCCATTGCAATGTTGAGGTATAATATGGAAATGGCAGTCAGTATTTTTGTTGTGTTGATTTTTTTTTTTCTCATGTTAGTTTAACTGCCTAAATGCTGAATATGAAAGGGAATTCTTCACTGGCCTGCAGTCTGACTAGTCAACTAGTTAGCAAATTTGAAACACTATTACTTTGATTCATATCATTGTATAGCCCTTAGAATAGCTATAAGGGAAATTGGTAAGGACATGGCAATAGAGGACAGACATGAACAATAATTAAAATGATTTATATATTTTGTGAACCGTGACCAATTCCAAGTCTCTTGTATTATTAATAATCTGCAGATAAAATAGCAACGTGTTTGAAAAACTGTCAGGGTGTGTCTTTGTTTTCTCTTGTGCCAATCAAGTATGTCTTTAAAGGACAGATGAAAACATTTACAATACAAGCCAGAAGTACTGACTTCTTGTTGCATCTGAAAATGTAATTCTGTAAACAACATTGCATGCTGTATGCAATAGTATAAGGGTCTTAGAGTTATTAACCAAATATTTATTTTGCCGATGTCTTCACAGTGCCAGTGTCACACATCTACTTCCTAATATGAGCAAACAGTGGTGAGCAGGGAAGATAACAGGTAAATGATGCCATGCATGCCCATTATCACCACAGATTACCTACAGTCCTTTTATCTGAGAGTTTCTAGGTATAAGGTCTGATCTGCAGAAGAGAATATTTGCTCTTTGGTCGAAAGTAGAATGGGAAGTATTTAGTTGATTGTGACTAGACTGTCAACAGACTTAAAAAGGTTTGGATAGATTATTCCTTCCCTTCCTTGGCAAGATGCTTTTCTCCAAACACGTTCTATTTCCCTGAACTCACAGCTTTCACTGGAAAAACTCTAAGAAGCAGAACTAAAATTGTCTACCCAGGACTGAAGAGATGAATTGATGGTGAAGTGGTTGTGGCTGTACAATTGCAATGCTAAAAGAGATTTCATAGCCTCATCTTCTAGCACAAGCTATAAATAAGTGACTGAAAGATCAGGACTCTTCAAGGAGAGGTTAATGACAGGAAGAGGAAGGAAAGGCTATCCCCACGAATTACTGACTCAGTCAAAGAAGAAACATGTCTAAAAGTCAGAGAAGAACTTAGTTATAGGGAACTGTCAGAAAAATAGGCAAAAAAAAAAGTGAGACAAAAAAGTTCTTGTCTAGTCAGTGGTCCAGAAAAAAAGATGAGAAAAATAATAAGCAAGTTTGATCTAGAGAAAGACAGAAAAAGTCTGCTCATATCCATCAAGAGAATGGAAACAACCTTGGGAGGACAACTGGTGCTTTGAAAGAAATACTTATTGGGAAGCAGTATCGAAATAAGACTTTGTAGAACAGTGAAGAAATCTGTTAGGCCTACTTGAAAATAGTGACATTCCAAAGCAAGTGAAGAAATGTTTTATCTCTAATGACGATTAATTACATACATAATGTATGCATTGTTATGTAAGTGTAAATGTATGAATATGTATATTTTAATTTATTTGGACAAGATGTGAAAGCTGGGACAGAATAAAGTTATTTGAAATGTACTTTTAAGTAGTTGCAGTAGAATAACAAACAGAGTTAGGCAAGAATGAGGCAAGAATAAATTTGTAGTTGGACAAATAAGCAAGTGCTTATTTAAAATAAACGTGAAATCTCACTGTCCATAATATATGATCTTACAAGCCATGCAGCATTTGATAAATTATAGAGAGTAAGAATTTATGCAGAAAAGATGTGCTGTGTATATATTCATATAAATTCCAGGAATATATTGTGATGAATGACCATTATTTTAACACATAGCCCTGCAAATGGATATGACTGTTAGAAGCCCTGTGAACGGACATGATTGTTAGACTACATACTATGGATTTAAAACAAACCTCAAACAAAAGCATGCAAAACAATCAAAATAGTACTTTTACGTTTTATGATTTCATCACCATTTGTCAGTCTTATTTTAACATATTTTTTAGTTATTTTTGTAATATGATTTATTCTTTGTGTATTTTCTTTCTTCCTGGGTAAAACTTTTTGTGGAAATTATGGAATTTTGGCAAGGCTGCTTTTCCCCATTATAATCATATGATCATAACGGCTAGGTACATGATATTCTGTAATATATTTGAGACAAAAAAAGTCCTGTTAGAAAGAGGAATTATGACTCTCATGTGATGCAAGGACAGCTCGGAGAGAGTCCCAACCATAGTCACGCTGGTACTTTGTAGTGGTTTAAACCGGGCTGGGTGCCAGGGGCCCACTACAGCCACTCTCTCACTCCCCCTTGCCCAGCTATAGAGGAGAGAGAGAATATAATGAGAGGTTTCGTTATTTATGATAAGGACTACAGCAAACTCTCTCTTAATCACCGTCACAGGCAAAACAAGACCCCACATGGGAATAATAATCAAATTTATTACTAACAAGATCAGAGCTAAGAGTGAGAGACTAAAAGACACCTTTTACCCCCCCACCCCCTCCTTCTTACATCCAACCTATTCTCCCACAGCGGTCAAGGGAAAAAGGCGAGGTGGGGGGGAGGTGTTGCTGTGGTCAGCTGCTGTTCTCAGCCGCTGCTTGGGGAGAGGAGTCCTTCCAGCCACATTCCATGGGGTCCATCCCTCACAGGATACAGTTCCTCTCACAAACTGCTCCGGCGAGAGTCCATCCCATGGGCAGCAGCCCTTCACCCACAGCTGCCACATGGCTCACATTCCACAGGGTGCAGTCCCTCAGGCACAGGCTGCTCCAGCGTGGGCCCCATGAGCCACACATCCTAACAGGAGAATCCTACTTCAGGTGGGCTCCTCTTCCCACAAGCTACAGTCCCCTGCCAGGACCCAGCTCCACTTTGGGTCTCCCACGGGCTACAGCCTTCCCCAGCATCCACCTGCTCCGGCGTGGCTCCTCCACGGGCTACAGGTGGATCTCTGCACTCCTGTGGTCCTCCATGGGCTGCAGGGGCACAGCTGCTTCACCATGGTCTTCCCCATGGGCTGCAGCTGGATCTCAGCTCCGGCGCCAGGAGCATCTCCTCCCCCTCCTTCTCCACTGACCTTGGTGTCTGCGTTGTTGTTCACCCTGCTCCTCTCCGGCAGCCATCTTCTTTTTCAACTACCTTTTTTTTTTTTTCTTCCTTCTTAAATATGTTCTCACAGAGGCGTTCCTTCAACTACTGATTGGCCCGGCCTTGGCCAGCAGCGGGCCCAGCCTGGACATGGGGGAAACTTCCAGCAGCTTCTCTTAAGAAGCCTCTCCCTCAGCCCCCCCCACTGCCACCAAAACCTGGCCACAGAAAAACCAATACATACTTCTAGTCTTGAAGAGGGACAGCTCCAATCCTACGAACTGCAAGTCACTGCCCAGGCCACAGACATGCAAAATGTTATTTGTCAATTTGTGTGTCGGCTGTCATCCTGAGATACTTTCAGATAAGCTCCCTTGCATTTTTTTTCTACAAATGAGCAGGTTGAACAGGAGAGGTAAACAGCACTGTTTGAGGAACAGGAGGACAGGCTTTCAGTATTCTGTGATTTTTATGTGTTTTTCCTTGCCACAGGATGTCGTTGATAGTAAATGTCCATTTGGGATCAGAAAATGAACAAGAAAAGTCATGGAAGAAAAATATATTGAATACAAGCTCCTATAAAACTACCACAATTGTTTTAGATCTTTGAATCATAAATTCCCAGAATTGAGGTGACTATTCTAAGAAAGTATCATTGTGGTCTTGCCCTTCATTTATACTCCTTCTTAGGGCTTCCTGTCAGTAGCAAAATTCTACAGTAGATAAACCTTTGATCTGGCCTAATACAGGCAATTTCATCTAAAAATAAATTAAAAATAGTTTTATTAACTTTAAATGGAATGGAGAATGAAAATCGGTTCACTCAGGGAAAGGAAGAATAGGACTGTACAGAGCTGGAACAAAATTATGAAGTGATATGAGAAAGGGTCTTACTCTCTCAAAGAAAACGTAAAGGAGTGGATAATGCATTTTCTCCTATTTTTTATTTTACTCAGTCCATTACTCAGTTGTTTTTGTTCTTATGCAAAATACATCCACCGATGCTAATTAGCTGTCTCATTTTTCTGTTCAAGACAGTGGCTGGTGTATCAAGGCCTACACTACTCTGCACCATGCTACAACACTGCTCCCTATAGTCATTCAGCCTACAAAGAGAACAAAACCTTAATCACAGCATAGCCAGGTCCCCTCCCACTTGGATTGTTCCAGACAGTGAAAAGTACTTGTGAGTAAGTGCAATTCATAAAGTCTTGTCTGCTTTGCTGTACTCTTTATTTGCTACTTCCCATAGAAATATCTCTTCATCCTGGAGTCACTACTGAATCAAGAATATTTTATGACTGATTCACTTTCAGATATTTCTTATATATACATTAACCTCATAATAAAATTAACATGGAATTGCAAAAATGGGAAAGATAGATAAAGTGACACCAAGGGATATTACTCAGGATACAGCACCTCATGGGCCTTGCTATTCATATACATATGAAGTAAATGAAAGTATTACTATCATTACTGTAACATGTCTGTCCACAAATCTACAATTAGCAACTTCGACTAGGCTAAGAAAGTTTAAAGCTAAACAGAAGCAAAATGACAGAAAATAAAACTGAAGCTACTGCTCTCACAGAAATACTTTATATATATATGGGCACTAGGAATGCATATATGATTTTGTATTTTAAGTTTGGGTATTTTAGAGTCTATTACTTTCTAGTCCCTTCTTCATTAAAGAAAGAGAAGTCATACCTGTGCAAAGAGTCTTGTGTATTACCACTAAATTACTCTAAACTTTACAAAATAATTATTTATTCCCATACCGGATCATAATGTCACCACCTTCTTATTTTCCTTTCAAAAAATATTTCCCACATAAATAAACATATCACTAAACCATATTTTTTAAAATCAGCTAGTGTGATACCTTTCCCTTTTGTTAAAAATTTGAGTTGTTTTCCTTTCTTTGTCCAAAAGAAAAAAAAAAAACAAACTCAAGAGAGAAATCTGTTTTCCTTGTGTGGTAAGTGATCACTAAGTAGTTTCAATACATTCTGTATTTGGCCACTTATTTAATAATAATTAATTTTCTACTATTTTTGGCTAAAATTATTCTGAAGTATTGACTTCTGGACCTTTAAAAGGTTATAATCATTCTCTGTAAGTTTGGTATTTTCAGAATCAGGTGCACAAAATTTGGCATTAGTGTCATGTCTTGAAAACATAAACACACTATCTCCTCACTACTGAACAAAAGAGGCAGCTCTGGTCTGCTCTCTGACAAACTCAAATTACTATGTTCACTGATCACTGACGATTCCGAGATCCTTAGAGCTGAAAACATGATCAACCTAACAGCAAGTACACTGTGTTTTGTATTCACACCTCCGTCGTCCTTAATAATAAGCACTGATAGGCTCTGGATCCAGAAAAAATATAATTCATAGGCATAATTTTCCACAATGTGTGACACAGCTTTGCCTTAAAGTGGAAATACCAGTTTATTTCACTTATACTCTGTCACATGCCACAAAATTCTGACCTTTCTCTTGGATACTGTGCTACAAACCACT
The DNA here is from genome assembly GCA_013399895.1 of Serilophus lunatus. NCBI lineage: Eukaryota > Metazoa > Chordata > Aves > Passeriformes > Eurylaimidae > Serilophus > Serilophus lunatus. The sequence goes on from VXBA01002746.1 coordinate 50,285, forward strand.
ATCCATTTTTCTGGCTCAATAATGGAGAAATCAGTGGAAAGAAGATTATTTTAGAACCTTGATAGCAGTTGACTAACTCAAATACTTTAATCAAGTATTTTTCTTGTAAGAATGGAACTGGGAATGGAATAAGGGCCAGATCTGAGAGTTGGATTCCTAGATTCATGGAGGAGGAATAACCTTTTACATAAATGGCAGATTTCCAGAAAGGGAGAAAGCAAGTTTTTGCTTCTAAACTATTCATTTTCATCTCACTTTGCATGGTACCTTAGCTCCTAAGAGCAGTAATTTTTAACAAGTGAATAAATTATGCAAACCAAGCAGAAAAAAATAAGTGCAACTACAGTGAGTTCAAGGTTTTATATAAGGTAGAGGGAGCCTTTATTTCACAAAATCTTCGCAAATTAACTTTATGACTTGGTTTCTAGGAGTTTCAAAAAGCTATAACCTGAGAGACAACTTGGAAGTTCAGGTTCAGTGGGCTAGTACAGATTCAAGTTGACAATTTTGGACAGTTCATAAGCAACTGTTTGGCAAGGAGGGAAAAAGATACAGCTGCGGTATTTTCAGAAAATTGTCACCCAGATCATGATCCCTGACTCACTATTAGTGGCAGTGAATGTAAGAAATATACATTTTCCCAAGTGAAAATGTAGAATTTTTCAGACCCTGAAGCAGATATCCATCTTTTATGGATTTGTGACAAGAAATAGTTGAGATATGGAGAAGTATCCCTCATTTTTTTCTATATCTGTCTTACATACATCTCTATAAACTTCTGTGTGATTTATGTGTAATATATATATAGTGTGATGCTGTACAAAATTACTGATATATATACAGAATCAGAAGGACAAAACGTTGCAGCAGAGTATACTAAAGAAATCTGAGATCTCAATTTTTTTTTTTCTCATATTTGTATTAAGAATGTTGTTAGAGCAAAAGAAAATGTTGCAAGAAGGTGAAAGTGTTTTGGTGAAAGTGTTTTAAGTAAAAGGGATTTTCTCCATAACTTTTCTACCAGCCACATACATAAACTGTTTACATGATTTTTTTCCTCTTAAGAAGGGCACAGAACAAAGAGATCCTCTGAGAACACAGTTGTGATCTCTGACTTAACATCACTTTGTGAAACATGGGGCAGAAAAGCGTGGTAAGACCTGAAATTCCCCATCTGGTTCCAGCTGGTGGGGAAGGAAGCTGCAAAAACTCAGGAGGGAAAACCATATATTTTTTCCTAATGGTATTTTTGGTTTCAGAAGTCTGAGAATCCAATCATAATTATAGGATTCTGATCTATGGGATGCCTAAAAGCTTCTTTCTTTTTTTTAGTTGTCAGCCCTTCAAATGACAGATGTGAAATACTCAGTAGTTACAGCATTTTTGACTCAGTAAGAATTATCTAAGGTTTTGATTGTGGAGAAGAAAAACACCGTTGCCTATTGCGCACTGATGACCTAAGGACACTTATTTTTCAAATAACACAATCAATCAATTGAAATTATGTGCTCTCACCTCTTTCTTTGCAGTTTACTTTTCCTTATGCTTATCAAATCTGCATTTGTTGATAGAAGACCATACCTAAGTTGATAACTGTCACAGATAAACAAATACTTCAATTCAAATGATCTTTTTGTTAAACAACTAACTGTGTAAGGGAACACGTTCCTGTTTGCACCATGTCTGTCACATAATAATTCACCTTGCACTCCATGTTGAAAATTAAGGTATTGTCTAATTTTAGTGAAAATAATAATACTTTTTATAATAATGTTTTGTCTCTGATGAAAACCTACACATAATAATAAAAAACCCGAAAGAAATGGCACTCAAATTCCAAATAGCTCACTACTCACAGTTTGGAGTTATGTTTCCAACATTAACATTTGACAGATATGAATGGAGAATAATGTATTATTATATTTTGAAATCTCAACTGTATCATATTTTCTGCAGTAGTTCTCATTAATTAAAGGAAAATACCTTGTGGAATTTGAGTTTTGATTAGATTTCATTAATACTGGCTAGTGAAGTCAGTATAAATTCATTCTAACAAAATGAGGCCTAGAGCATCATCCATTTGCTTTGTTAACAGTGAATGAGACGTTCAGTTACTTGTGCTGCAATAGACAGAAGGCATAAAATAACTGCAGTCAATCAATATTATTTGTGCTCAGGATCTTGGATCAGAGATGTTCATCTCAAAACATGAAAGTATCCTTAAAATAAAATCGAAGAAAATCTAATAATGAGTTGACACACTTTCTGTCTCCTGCTTTTGAACTTTTCTACTTCCTCTCTTCTTAAGCTCTGATTGTTTATTTCTTTTCTGAATATTCTGCTGCTTTGGCATTTTAATAGCTGCTTTTGTTTTTTTCAGTCAATATAAGAGCACATCCCTGATCTCCTCTACCCCACAGATTAATTGTAGAGAACTAATTCTGCTGAGGAGATTATTAAATCCATTGAAAAATTTTTTGTTGGCTTATTGTTTAGATGATTTGGATAGCAAGAAATCCAGAAAATTACCGTGATAAAGTCCATGGGAACAGGATTTTCTTACAGTTCTATGCAAGCTTATAGGACATTGTACAGTAGAAAGAAGACTGATATTGAAAATTATCTGAAGCATGGATATGCGTGTGGCTATCTTAAAGTTTCAAATGAAAAACAGAGATTTCTACAGTAAACTTTAGAGATGGTGATTTTTTCTTTTATTTTTTTTCCTTAACATTTTCACCTATATCTAGACTGCGTGAATAGATTAATTCCTTCAGAAGCAAGGAAATTACTTTTGTAAACATGCAGGAATGGAAGGCTCCAGGTCCTTTTCAGTGGGTTTCTCCTATTGCTGTCACCAGTACTGGGCTAAAAAAGAACTAGACATTCCTAAGAATGAAGAATGTAGACTAAGATATGTCTTGTAAAGAAGTTCTTGACCAAAAGCCTATATGAGGACAGAATGAGGTGGGAAATGCTGAAACAAACTCCCATGCATAATAAAATGTACTACAGGCGTCTAATAGCCATGTAAACCCTGAAGAAAACACTGCACAGAGATGCTTACAGCATACTGGAGTTTGGTCAGCAGAGGCTGATGGCCGTCCTTGTGCACTTAGAGTTCAATAAAGGCTAAAGAGTCTAACTTCAACTGAGCCTGCTAATCAGCGTTACTGAAAACAGTAGGGGTACTTCTATAGCTGTTTCAAAGGCAGGTCAAGTTCAGCTTCTGTTTCATAGCTTTCACATCTAGTTAAAATACAAGCCAATATAAAATACTATAGCTATATAAAATATAGCCTATATAAAATACTGCCACTCTCATATCACTTCTGAAATCCAGCAGATGTTTGTTAATATTGATCTGACTAATATATATCAAACAAGATTGCTTTAATTTTTTGAATTGAAAAATTCTTCACAGTGTTGACATTTCTTCAGTGAACTCTCAGGATTGTTTGGTTTCAGAGACTATAGGGCCCAAGACACATTTTGTTTTAAATAATCCTTTATAAAAAATTCAGCTTTCAGTCTAATATGATTGAAACTCAACTTGAGCCTGTTTTATAATGCATTGAACTGGAAAGACTATGGATATTGAATTATTCAAAAACATGATAGGGAAAATAGTGATATATACATGTGTGTAGAGGGAGGGGTGATCAAAGAAATCAGGGTGACTTGATATGTCTTGTTATCTCATTTTATTTACTTTTCAGAACTCATCCAAATATTAGAGGGGAAAAAATAAATATCAATTTTCACCTCTGTCACGTTCCACACTTCAATTATTAATGAATATCAAATTTGACCACATTTCTTCATACCACCTGCTCTGCAATAATATTTCTGAGCCTTTATTAAAAATGTAAAATTGTCATTGAATTTCCAAATACGATTCCCTGGTGACTAATTCAGCTTGTTTTATTAATAAGTAGTTCTGATGAGTAATACTAATTTAATATGCGTGCATGTAAGATTAAACCATAAATTATTCCTGCTGAAGGTGATGAGATTTGACTGTTCTGTAGCTGTTAGGTAAAAACCCTCTACATTAACCCATAAGCACAGTGAGTACAAGAGGTGTCTTTAGAGACATTAAACTGTTAATATTTGCTGGTTCTTTTCAGGAATCTTCAGTATATTTTTATTCACAGTAAACCTTTCCACAATATTTTTGTTGAAGATTATGAAAACAATGAACAGCTACCACACAGTGAATTACATACATATACTTCAAATACAAAAATATGTGCCTGTAGACACAAAAATATAAAAACAGAGGAGATAAATAATTAAGAATCTCTCAGTTCTCACTCATTGGAAAGGAATCTAAAATGAGTTCAAATGAACTTTGACTTTATCGTCACTCACATTGGAACAATTTATTTTCTGTTTGTTCCTGTAGTTAAGTAATATAACCAGTTTCCACATAGATAAGAGATAGAAAGTAATTTGAGTTCTGACAGGTGTGGACCCTAGCAGATTCACACAGTTCTAGAGGTGGCTGCTCCGTGCAGCAGTGAGTGGTGTCACCTGCGGTGGCAGACAGTGGTGACTGGTGGGCCTGAGGAGAGGCATGGCCAAGGCTGGAGCTCAGCTGAAACCTGGCTGGGTGGGAGGCAGCAGGGAGTGTGGGGGGGATGCCCTTCCCCACATATGGCTGGTTCCCAACCAAGGGGTGCCCTCCCCCCAGCTGCGGCCGTGCTGCCCATGTGGCTGGCTGTGGTAGCATGGCAGTGGCTAAAGACACTTGGAATTTCTGGGGCGTGGGGGGCTGGTGGACTGTCAGAATCAGAAATGGCCTTGTGCTGAGTCACAGGGGCCAGCACCACATGATGCAGACGTACTTAGATTCCTCTCCTGACATGGAATGCAGCGAGCGGTGTAACCACTCTTCCTGACACCCCTGGTACAGAGCTACCGCAGCTCGTTTGAGCCCACCTCGAACCCCTGGGAGGGAGACTTCACCAGAGAGGTTTTCTTTTTCTTTCTTT
>VXBA01002746.1:55329-88050 GCA_013399895.1 Serilophus lunatus
CTTTTCTTTTCTTTTCTTTTCTTTTCTTTTCTTTTCTTTTCTTTTCTTTTCTTTTCTTTTCTTTTCTTTTCTTTTCTTTTCTTTTCTTTTCTTTCTTTTTTCTTCTTTTCACTGGAGCATTGGTGAGAATACACCTGCCCGCAGCTCTGTCTGGGCTGCATCGCAGCAAGGACTGCAGACACCATCTTTGTAATGGCGGCCATCTTCTCACAGCCACAAGACTGGACTATGAGCTAAAAACAGGGAAGTTCTTCCTTTGTTTTTTTACTGCCATCATTCTGTGTTCTATTGAGTGTGTATATATATATATATATATATATATATATATATATGTATATAAAATAAAATATCTGTTTTCCTTTTCCAATATTTTTTGTGCGCCTTTGTGATTTAAGAATTACATTGCGTAATTGTCTTCAAATCAAGACAAGGGTATATTTCTTTTGATATATTGCATCTAAAATCTTCCAGACTGAGCTCATATTTAAATATTGCAATTCATGTAACATTCAACAGTCTTCCTATTTGGAATATTCTCAGAACAAACTAACTTCAACATTTCTAGAATATAAGATCAGAAGTTTCCGTTTTTCAGACAAATAGACCATTCAGTGTGATACTGGTTCTATTTGTCATTTCTAAACAGAGCAGCATGATACGGTATACATACAGTCAAGTGTGCACATAAAAATTTGATCTTCCTCTTTATGGCTGAAATTCAGCCATGCATTGAATTACATTATTTACTACTCTTACAATAATTTGATTTTTTTCTCTCAATATGAAAATAAAGACATTGCACTGAACATGAGCTTGTAGTGTACTCTGGTAATAAAGAACTCCAAGAGCAATTTGGGAGCATATGAAAAAGAGCAAGACCATTAAGTTAAGAGGAGGGGTTATTTCGATCTACATAGTGTTCACTAGAACACTAATGCTCATTTAGAGGCTGTTTCCAGTTTAGGGCCCCCACAGAGGGAAGACATTACCTGGACTAAGTTCAGTGAAGCAGAGAAAAAAAAATAAAAATGGATAGGTGCTGAAGAAAAAAGCCCTTCAAGACAACAGTGTGGGACCAGGACTTTTTCCGCCTGGAGAAGGGATGGTTTTAGAGGCACCTCTAGGGAAGATATCAAGGAGTCACAGCTAGGTTCTTTGTAGCTGTTTATAGCAGGAGAACAAGAGACAGTGGACACAAACTGTTAGAAAGGTTTCAACTAGGTATTAGGAGAAACATTTTTCTGAAAAGAGCAGTCCATCAGTAGAACAGAGGTCTGGAGACGACGTGCCATATTCAACTCCAGGGGCTTCAGATTTCATCTGGACAAAACTCTGAGTGACCAGACCTGACTTTGAGACCAATGCACCTCTTCCTTCTGTACCTTTCAACATAAATTTATCTATTATTCTCTGAAGTATACTGAATAAGGGAAAATAAAATATATCTGGAGGTTGAAGAACACTTAGGTCTTTGCCATCTCGTATATTCTCTTGGAATTAAAGTAAAAAGTGAAATGATGGTATCTTGTCACAACTTCTTGTCACTTAAGGTAGAACACAAACATAATTAAAGGGACATAGTTAATAGCTTCCAAATTTCTTCAGAGGATGGTCAATCTTTGATATTTTTAAACAAGTCTCATCCATTTGTGGTCCCTTTTCTTTGTCTTTAACATTTGAAAGCATTTATCCTTCACTCTTCCCTCTACTTCTCTCCCCTCTCCTCCTCTTCCCTTTCCGTCTGCAGGGGAGTTAAGCGGACCTTGTGCAAGAGATATAGGCTTGGCAAGGAGATAGGCTGATTTAAAGATTGCTATTTTTGTCTATTTTTGGTAGCTGGGAGCCTTAAATTTGCATTTCTTTGCCTCTCCAACCTTGCAGAGCGGTTAATTCCCTGAAAAGATAACTTTTTCACAGACTACCTTGGAGCCCTAGCTGGCACGGGCTTAACCAAGCTATTGAGGCTCAGAGACGGAAAAGTTTTTACATTCCTTCGTGTCCAATATACAAACCATTAAGCCAGCATTCTCACCTTTGAAAAATAAATTTTTCCTACGTCATTCCACCACCTGACATTTTTGGGGGTACCTGTGTTATATTCCTTTACACTTTCTCTTACAAAAAAAGGACCACTTTGCAAATTTCCTTGGAACTATGTCATTTGATTGAATCATATTTGGATAAGTCTTTCCTTTGGTTTTATATCTGAGTATTAGCGTTGTTATCATGCATTCATGAACCCTAACCTGTACTGCAGCCTATATCTTCGTGTGGTGCCCTGATTGTGTTCTGTGCATATATTGGTACCCGTTGACATTAATGTTCCTATAAGGAATCAGTTGAGTTATTGCTTAAATCTGAAGCAGGGAAATTAGTTACCAGTCCTTTTAGCAATGTATTTTGTTTTTAGTGAAATCTTCCTGGCATGCTTCTCACTGACTTTGAAACATAGAAATCTGCCAATCCAAGAAAGTAAGATTATGTTCCTAAATTTCTGAATGTAGCAAAAAATTGTGAACTAAAAGGCACCAACTTTTAATTTTATTTATAAAGTATATCTATCTGACCTTTTTGGTCTACTTTTGCATATAGACCTATGCCCTCTCGTGAAGAATATTAAGGGTGTGTTTTTTCTTGGTGATGGTTTTGCTTGTTTGGTTGGTTTGGTTTGTTTTTACTTTTAGATATCTTCAATTAATTCTTTAAGTTTAGATGTACCACCACATAAAGCCAATGAAATAAAATAAAATAATAAAATTAATAAAAAAATAAAATAATAAAATAACTGAATGAACGATATCAATGCAACAAAGAGATCGGTTTTCAAATAGCATGGCAATACGGTAATCTAGTGCCAGGTAGAACAGCTGGAAGAGCTATATAAAGTAACAGCTGATAAATACATCAGTTGTCAGTGAACTTGCAGCATTCAGCATAAAAATATATATCAGATAAGAAAATTATGTAGATTATATAGTTATATTGCACAGAAATATTTTGCAGAAGAATGCAAGAACCAAAATACTGTTTATTTCTCTGGTGCACTCTGGTGCTGGTGCAAAAGTGTTAGAGACACTCCATTAATCATAAGGTACAGGAAAACTGTGGAGAGGGGAAAAGTTGCAAGTATTGCAGTTCTAACTCAAAATAAAAGGTAATTTATTATAGAAGATTCCTCAAAATTTTTAACATAGGGAAAGTTTTCCCAGCCTCAGCTAACCCATGACATTTCCTGAGAAGGGAAGGTGGGTGAGGACTATCCTGGCTCCTGGCAGCAGAGTCAGCATGCATTCGCCATTGGCAGTCACAGCAAGGCCTGATCCCCAGGATGGAACGGCAGCAGCAGCAGCTGCCCCTGTCCTGTCCCAGCATCTTGCCATGCTCATGGTGAAGGTTGTTCGTGGGACGGAACAGCAGTGGCAGGAGCCATGCTGGTCCTGCTCCAGTGCCTGTGGAGTCCCTGGAGCTGGGGCCATGGCAGCGGCCATCGCTTCCCCTGCAAGCTGTGAGTGGGAGGCAGCATGGGTAGTGGCGGAGTGGCAGTGGCACTGGCAGGGGTGGTGCCGGCCCCTCTCATAGCAGCCATAGCATGGCATGGCCCCGCGCCAGCAAGTGCCGAGGCCACCCCCACCTATTCCTCTTGCAGTCCTGCTGCGAGCTGTGACTGGAATGCAGCGGGGGCTACCCAGTGGCAGTGTCCGGTGCTGCTAGACCCCCCCATGATGGTGGGGGGTGCGCAGCAGCTCTTTCTCCCCGTGGATGCCGAATGCCTCCACAGGCAGCACTGCTGCCAGCCCCAGGTCCCCGAGAAGCCCACGGGCAGTGCTGCTGGTGGGTCCTGAGTGCCTGTGGTGCTGGCAGGGTGGCAGCAGTGGCCCCTCTTCCCAGGACAAGCCATTCAATAGAAAGGCAGCGCATCCAGAAGGGCAGCTTGAGAAAACACATGATCGGACAGCCCATAAAAGCCAGAGGCATGGAAGTTTTGCCTCTTTCCTGGCCTTGTTGTTATCTAGAGAAGATCAGCTGCTGCCTCTCCTGGTCCCTCCCAGTTCCCTGACCACACGGCATTGTCAGAGCTCGGACAGTAACAGCAGGAGTCCACCCAGTGGCAATGCAAATGTAGTATCTTCCCCTTGGGTTTCCACAGGGCGTTCCTTTTCACTGTCAGTCTTTTTCAGACATTCCTTGACTGGGACCAGCACCATATTTAAGGTGGCTTTCCCCCTGCTCCTCAGCCCACCAGCCAGCTTGGAGGAGCAGTTTTGGTTTTTTTCCCTTTTTCTTTCTTGTGAAATATTGTTGAGTTGTTGTTTGTGTATTTGGTTAGTGCCTTGGTGGGGTTTCCATAGTTTATAGAGCTCCTAGATAAATAAACTGCTGTTGTTACCTGTTCAGTCTCTCATCACTTTTACTGCCCCCTATGATCCAAACCAGGACACTGGGTAACAGCCAGTGGAGATTAGAGAGAAGTCGAAGACAAAATTAAATACAAAATATGTTTTCCTCTCTACATTTACCAAAATGTTGATGCTGTATATTTCCAGTGATCAGAAATTCAAATTTCTGTTTTCCTTGGTAGCAGAGCAAAAATAATTTTTTTCCTACCTTTTAAGGAAAAGTTTAAACAATTATTTTTGGGTATAAAAATTTTGATTATATTCCAGCTTATATTCAATCTTTCTTTTGTTCAATATGAATCAGCATCTTGCACTGGGGGAAACATTTAGAAAATGTTACATTATATACTTAAATGACCAGTGTTGGATAAATATGTCAACTATAGTGATTACAGAACTGTGCTTCTCTTGACCACAATTTAGTTCACTCCCAACTTTAATAATATATTTAATATTCAGTGACAAAAAAGAGTCTTAATTTTAAAAGAGTGAAGGTTTAAACATTTAACCCTACTCTTCTCTGTGACGCTACATTATTTCAAAATGGAAGTAATTGCTAGTGTTTGAAATGCATTTTCCCTCTTCAGAGGAAAATTATGAAAGAAGCACAACACCAGTTATATAAATTATTACATTCCTAAGCATCTTCCATCTGATTTAAACAGAGTCTTCGTTCTTTAGCAACAGACTTGTTATATGAAGACGAAACCTATATAAGAACCTATCGAATTCTTTTAAATCTGGTCACAAGTTTGTTGAACTGCATTATTAGGAATAATGAAATTCTCGTTTGATTTCACCTAGCTGGTTTATCACATTTGATGAAAATGGTAAAAAATGTAAATCTAAAAGTATTATGTAAAATAAGATTGGCCTGCTTATCCAGCATAATAAAGGCTCTTTCAGTGTGTAGCAAAGTTAAGACTGTGTTACAGTGCCATGGGTAGGAACATAATCTCACCAGGGAAGTATATATAGAAATTAAAAATTATAATAATTAAAATCCTCTGATTGTTGAGATCCTTCTGCACAAAAACCTATCTGTGGATGCTGGAAGAAAGATCTTGCAGGTTTTAAGTTAGTTTTGGAAAATTAGCTTAAAAATTAAAGGGTACAATACTGAACACCAAAATACTGCATTCTGAGAGCTTCTCCAGAACTACAAAGATGCAGAAGTATTTCAAGCTACTGACAAACAGTGCTTAGGACTTTAACTTTCTAACCCTATTTCCTATATAAGAAAATTTCTCTAATATGGACAATTGTACTGATGGCAGAATTGAGAAAACAGACCAAGAAATATGCTAGCAAACCATTTCCACATATATTAAATAGGATGGGCAAATTTCATACAAAGAAAAGAAAGGCATGAAATATGCTGTCTACATTAAAAAGAAAAAAGTGAAGGACTGAATAAAAAAAAATTTGTTTTCAGGCTTGGAGTTTAAAATTCTCCTTAGTTTGCCTAAAAATGTACTCTGGTATTCTTAACGTGTTGCTAACAGGCAAACAGCAAAACAATTTACTGATTTATTTCCTTTGATTTTATGCTAGTTACAGTTGTACCATGTCATACAAAAATAATTACAAATATAGCAGTATGCAAATCAGGAAAAAATTCTAAATACCTTTTTCACATGCATATCCTGTTTTAGACTTGAAAGAGCAAACGGATAAAACACTGGTTTTAACTCTGAGGTCAAGGTTGAAGTCATAACTAAAAACATGGATTTGCATTTTAAAACTGTAAGACATGCTTGGTCACAAACACCATAAAATTGTCCTTCCTCTATAAGAGGTATGAGTAAGTACATTAATGGAATTACCCCTTACTTTTCTGAAACACAAATTAGGTTTTGATGGTATAGTACAGCTAACTAAGAAATCTTGTTATAATTGAGATACCAGAGATCATGTAGCATGCACTTTGAATTCTCAGCTTGAAGGACAAATGACTCAGATGATTGATGCAGAAGCATAAAGAAGACTAGTGCACTTGAAATCTCTGGAAATTTTTTTGAAAATAATTGAATGCACAGCATCAACATACCAAAATTACAAAGCCTTTTTTTTTTAGATTTGATTTGAACTGGAAATAAAATCTCACAAACAATTTTCCATTAAAACCAGAAATATATGAGTGTTTGATAACTATGGAACTGTTCATTTCAAATTGTTCAAGGTCACGAGTTTGCAAACAACATATTAAAGCACAGTTTAGGTTGAAGTGCATTTGAAAAAAACGAAGCAAAACAAGACTGTACTTAAAAAGAATCTTATTTTCAGTAGTAATTTAGTGAGTTTTTGACAGCACCCAGTTTTGCACAAATCAAATTAAAGGGAACTTTTAATATAAATAAGAAAGTAGGCATTATATAAGAATGCTCATCTTTCCGGTCATTAAATGCATTTTTCAGGTGTTTGAAACCTTCACCAACTACTAAAGCTGAAATTTACTTTGAAAAATTAAATCCCCAGATATGCATTGTTTCTGAGAGCTACTTCAGGTGGTTTTAAAGAATCAGGATATGTTCAAAGGATAAACACAGAATGGCTATTTTCATAGTTATTTATATGAAAACAGTGATCTAGTGTTCACATTGTAATAAGTCTTCTTCCACTGAGTATTGCTAAAAGAAAGAATGAAAAGCAAACAGTATTTCCCAGAAGCACTGGAATTCTATAACATGTGTGTGGAAAACATAAAATAACACCAAAAAAACCCCAGAATTGCTCTGGAGAAAAACTTACCCATAGCAAGTTTCAGTGAAAGGCAGAAAATAGAATGAAAAAAATAATAATAAAGGTGAATTAATGAGATAAAACATTGAATATAATCACCATATCTTGAAATTTTCTTCACTTTTTCAACTTTTTTTTCTCTATTACATTTTATACTACTTTTTTCAGCAAGAGATTGCTGAAAGAATAGAAATCAGATACAAGTTTTGTATAAAAAGTTGTTGTTATTGCACTTTCTCTCACTTTCCTCCCAATTTTTTAGGTTTAAAATTGACACTTAATAAAGCTCTCCAAACTTTTACATTAATAAATTTATAGTGATACAAAAGTTTGTATGTCCTCTATGATATTAGAAACATGGTTTAGCCTTTCTTAAATGTCTGAAATGAATATCATTGAGAGCTCTGAGGAAATGATTTGTTCACTGAACACAGAAGGCTTCTTACAGTCTCTTGTGAGAATCAACTACATACAAATATTCGGCAGTGTGAATAGTATCAGCACTCACCAACGATATTCATGTGTTTAATAGTCATAATGAATTACATTTACAGAAGAGCTATATTTTTTCATTATATATTCTTTAACTTCATATTGTCATTTTATATTTGCTTAGTCCAGCATTCCACACTTTTCAGACAGAATCTGATTTATTCGCTAACTTGTTATCCCTATTGCTACCTCATCCTTTTTTAATTCAGACAGAAAATTATTAATCTTACCATTATCATTAGGAGATGGCAGCAATTCTCTTGATTTCCAACATTAAAAGTTATTGTGTCTTGTGTATAGACATAACTAAAAATGTTATGTTACTACTCAAAATATCTAAAATCTTTGGAAAAAAATCTACCTGCTTAAATGGTATCTAATCAGGGAAAGCCCTTCGTTATAATTATATTAAAATCCAATACAGATATCTTGTTTACATTTTAGATAATGACATTTCATTGACAATTCATATTATCTAATTATTTGACAAAAATTTCTCTTGTAAGGATAATGTTTCTTCTGTTGTAAATAACACCTTCAAGACATGAACACAAAACTGCAGAGATTCTAGCTTACTCACAGATTTGAATTTGTAGCATTAAGTTTTCCAGTTATGAAAATCAATAGTTTGAGAGTAAGATGATCACAAGAACAATTAAAAGCATAAGGTTCTAATTTCTTAAGGATTTGCAGTTCATTATTTAAACAGAATTTTTCAACCTTGGACTAACTAACTTGTATTCTATATTGGAACATTTTCCTTATCAATGTTTTTAAAAAGTCAAACAATTCTTTCTTCTTTGTCCTGAGATAGCATTAGAGGTATCAGTGTATGAAATATTTTGTTACCTGATGACATTATCAAAACCATTTAACATAGAGACAACTCTGAGATTTTATATTTTCATTTGCAACCAGATAAAATAGTATTTCTCTTCTTCAAGTTTTCCATCCAGCCCATCACTTGACTGATTATTGGCTCAGGTACTTAGTGTTCACACAGCAACGTAGTAGCGATTACAAGGTCCCTTCTTTGTGTTTCAATGCTGCACAGTCAAGGAAAACATGATGCAAGCTTGGTAGTTTTTCAGAATGTATCCATGAAATACTGCAAGATGGTAAGTCACAAGTTATAATCATTCATCTAAGAAGCATAATCCTAACTGTGCCTTCTGAATGGGAAGCAGTAATCTTCAAGGCGTCTTTCTTCCCTCTCTCCCACCTATAGATCTAATATAAACTCTCCTTGCAGTTTGCAGTAAAACTGTATGTAAAAGTGTAGGGTTGAGAACTATCTATTTATCCAAGAAAAATTCCTAAAAGCACCCTTGAAACACTGGCATCAGAAGCAAGTATGTGCTGATCCAGGATCTGGCTGACTATAATTCACCAAATTGTACTAGTGTGCTATTTTTCTCCCCGAGCAAACCAAATTTACAATTTATATTTGGTTTGTGTACAGAGATTGTAAGAAATAAAATACGTGATTATTTATAGATTCCTGAGATTTCTGTTTTAATTTTTGGGATTGATTTTTAGAGGGTAACCAAGACAACCAGAACTGATTTTAGAAGTGATCCCTCAGTATAAGAGCTGAAAGAAGTGGCAAACCACATTCAGAAGCCTTGGTGTGAATTATAACCTTATGAAATGTCACGGTAAACCTTAGTTCTAAGCATCCAACAAAAGTTGCAACAAAGGGCAGTGCAGCTGTTCTGCAGCCTCCCTTCTGTCATGCATTCCTTTTTGTTTTCATTAAAGTTATTTTCTTTATCTTTCAAAATTACTTAAACCTGAGGGATTTTATTTTCCAAATTAGATGACTTCTCCATAATCTTATATTCAGCATTTTTTTCCTTTGTCTATTTCTCTATTTTTTTATTCTGTTTATTTGTAACATCCTAATCTCTTCTTCCTTTTGCAATCTTCTTCTCTGCTCTCCTCATACTAAGGTGTCTGTTAATTGTGGTATTTCCTCAAGTAGTGGTTTAACCCTGGCTGGATGTCATGTGCTCACAGACGTGGCTGTGTCACTCCTCCTCCAGAGATGGATAAGGGAGAAAAAAATCTAAAAAGGGCTTGTGGGTGCAGAAAAGGACAGGGAGAGGTCACTTTCTAATTGCCATTATGGACAAAAATGACAAGACTTGGGGAAATTAAATGAATTTATTATCGATCAAATCAGAGAAGGATAATGAGAAATAAACCCAAATCTTAAAAACACCTTCCCCCCACCCCTCCCTCCTCCCCAAGATCAATTTTATTCACAGTTCTCTAACTCCTCCCCACAGTGCACAGGAGTATGAGGACTTGGTCAACTCACCACACATTGCTTCTACCACTGCTTCCTCCTTGAGAGGAGGACTGTTTCTACTGCTCCAGTTGGGAGTCCTTCCCATGGGAGACAGTCCTCCTCAAACTTCTCCAAAATGAGTTCTTTTCCTTACTACAGGCTACAGTTTATCATGAACTCTTTCACCATATGCCCTTTCCATGAGCTGCAGTGCTTCAGGCACAGTCTGCTCAACTGGGGGTTCCCCAAGGGGTCACAACTACTGCCAGCAAACCTGGTCCAGACTCAGCTCCTGCATGCACAGGACCACAGGTCCTGCCTAGAGTCTGCTCCAGCACAGGCTTCTCATGAGGTCACAGCCTTATTCGGGCACATCCACCTTCTTGTGTCCTCTGTATGCTGCAAGTGAACCTCTGCTCCACCATGGACCTCCATAAGCCACAGAGGGATGGCCTGCCTCACCACGATCTGCATCATGGGCTGCAGGAGAATGTCTGCTTCAGCATCTGGAACATCATCTCCCTCTCCTTTTGCACTGACCTAAGTGTCTGTAGGGAAGTTTCTATCACATATCGTCAATCTTTTCTTTCTCTGCAATTGCTAATGCAGAAACTTTCTTCCCTTTCTCAAATACATTTTTTCCCAGAGGCAGTGCTACCTTGGTGAGGCCTTGATTGGCCAGGGGTGGGTCTGTCTTGGAGTTGGCTGGCATTAACTCTGTCAAACCTGGGAGAAGCTTGTAGCAGGTTCTCAGAGAAGTCAACCCTGCAGCCTTCTCTGTCTCATAAGCTTGCCTTGCATCCTTAGTACACTTTATTAATATACTTCTCCCTTTAAACTCATTGGTGCTGCATATGCAAATTTTTGCTCCTGGAGCTCATGATTTCTACTCCAACTTTCAAGTGAAAGACCTGTACTTCTTTCTTCCTTTGAGTGCCTCTCGCTGTGCTGAGTCAGAAGGGACAGCAAGGCACAAAGAGAAGTCGTGTGCATGCTGTTCCATCTCAAGCTGCATCGGCCTTGACCTCACACAGTAACCGTTTCTGTTACAATTTTGAACAAAGTTGCCAAGGAATTATCACTTATTTTTCAAAGGGTATCCCAGGTTAGAAAAATATCTTCCAGGGAAGATGGGAACCTTTCTGGAGTGGAAAAGAGAAACTCTTTTGCCACTTTATTACACCCTTTGAATCAAGAGGCCTTCAGTTAAAAATGCAGAAAAAGGAAGGAACAATTATTTACATATAAATATATATATATGCACACACACACACATATGTATAAAAGGAACAAACAGTAACACAATGGTAACAAGAAAAAATCACCCTAACAAACCCCACTCCAGTTGTCCCCTCCATATATTTTTTTTCCTCAGTGTGGTCACAGCTGTGGGGGAAACAGGCAAGTCCTGCAGATTCACCTCACACGGAATGTGGATTCCTCCGGTTTTGCTGCTGAGATGATCGAGTCACTTATCCGATATAAGAGCAGCAAGAGATGGGTAGAAAGTAGACAGACTGGCTCCAAGGCTGGGCCAGTGCGGGCAGGGCTCTCTCTCTTTCTCTCACTTTGGAACTGCTGCAGGGTCCACCTGGACAAAAGAGCTGGACTGATGAGGCAGAGGCAGCAGCAAGAGGTAGTCTGGTCCTGGGGCCGCAGATGGGAGAAAAAACACACCAGCAAGGCAAGGCAGCACTGGGACTTCTCCCAGGGCAACAGCCAAAAAAGCAGTGAGACCAGCAGGTCTCTCATGTAGTCCTTCTGTTGTCCTGAGAAAGCAGACAGGAGCAGGGCATGACAGGGAGCAGGGAGAAAAAGGCAGGCATACTCCACCCGCTCCCCTGCACAGCAATCAGGGCAGGAATGCTATCGAAGGATATCAGCTCTCCAGCCAAAGACAACCGAGCCCTCCAACTCCATCCATGTTGAGGAATTTCCTTGGCTTAGTTGGTTTACCTTCTCCCTTCCTCAAGATGCCAGCATCATGCTAGTAGTGGAAAAATTTCTCTAAAACGAATCTAACCCATTACGCTATGTAATGAGCAGAACTCTCATCAACAGAGTATAGGAGATTTTCTTCTTATCACTTAGTGTTCTGGAGTTTGTTTTAGAGTTGAGTGGATGTTTCTTTTATTTGTTTTATTTTGTTTGTTTTTTTCTGTTTTGGTTTGGGTTTTTTGGTTGTTGTTGTTTTGCAACTTGTTACCATTTTCTCTGTTAGGCCTAGTTTATGGGAAAGCTTTCAAATCTTGGGTAGCTATTCTGCACTCAGTCTGTCACACTGAAGATATCTAAAGAGTGGATCTAGTCATGGAAAAATGCTCTAGGTCAAGCGGAAAGCTGCTTTCAGCAGCAACACAGGAATGTGATTTATTACACAGAATTTAGAGTTATTACTTCATTGTAATCCTCAGCGTATTCTGCAAGTGTAGAGTTTTTTTCTGGATATAGATTTTATGAACAAAAAGCCTAGAGTGAATGAAAAAGTGCTAACACCTCAGAAAGTATAAATCCAGTCAAAGGCATTTTAAACATATCTTTAAAGCTAGGGTTAATCTTCCTATTTTTCTGTGAAATTACAGGAATACCTATCTGATCATTTACATTCAATCACACTACAAATTCTAGCAATTCTGACTAGCTAATATTTGATTCTGGCAGTAGTGCATTGATAGACATAGGTACAAAAAATTGCAATCACATTTTTCTTAGGGGAGAGTACTGATTCCCCTGCAGCCCATGTTGAAGATCAGGGTGAGGTAGTTGTCTCCTGCAGGAGGGGGATGGATTGATCACACATGGAGGGCTGTGGTGAAAGAGATATTCACTCTACAATCTGTGTAAGATTCCGTGCCAGAGCAGGTGGATGTGCCACGAAGGAAGCTTCAACCTTGTGAAGAGCGCATGCAAGCCAAGACTGCTGGCAGGACCTGTGACTCCATGGGAATCACATAATGCAGCAACCCATTTCTTAAGAACTGTACCCCATGTAAAAGATTCATGCTTCAGCAGTTCCTGAAAAAGTTCAGTCAGTGGGAAGGACACACACTGAAGAAGTTAACGAACAACTGTGTATCACTGGAGGGATCACAGGCTGGAGATGAGGAAGAGCTTAAGATGAAGGAACAGCAGAGATAACATGATGAACTGACTGCAATCTCAGTTTCCCTTCTTCTGCACCACTTTGGGGCAGAAGGTAGAAAGTCATGAGTTTAGTTGAGTCCAGAGAAAAAGGGAAGGAAGGGAGTGGGAGGGGAGTAGATGGGAGAAGTAAGGTATATTCTAGAATTTTTTCTTGTATATCATCCTTCTATTCTGATTTGATTGGCAATAAATTTAATTTCCCTAAATCTCTCTGGGCTTGTATAAATCATGTAACACTGTCCTGCATGACATCCTTGTTTCTAAACTGGAGAGACATGGATTGGATGAATGGGTCACTCAGTGAGTAAGGAACTGGCTGATGGTCCCACTCAAAGAGTTGTGATGAACAGCTTGATGTGCAAGTGGAGACCAGTGATGAGAGGCATTCCTCAGGGGTCAGTAAGGTGACTGGCACTGTTTGCCATCTTTGCTGGCAGCATGAATAGTGGGTTCAGCAGCTTTGCTGACAACACAAAGCTGTGTGGTTGATGTGCTGGGGGGAAAGGATACCAACCAGAGGGACCTTGACAGGCTTGAGAGATGGGCTCATGTGGACCCCATAAAGATCAGTAAGGCCAAATGCAAGGTGTTGTGTCTAGGTCAGGGCAATCTTAAGCAAAAATAAAGTGTGTGTGGAGAACAGATGGAGAGCACCCCTGAGAAGAAGGACTTGTGGGTATTGGTTGATAAGGAAGTCAATGTGATCTAGCAATGTACTCTTGAAGCTCAGAAATCAGCATCTTGAGCTGCATCAAAAGAATTCTGACCACCAGGTTTAGAGAGGTGATTCTGCCTTTCTACTCAGTTCTTGTGAGACTCTGCTTGGAATACAGTGTCCAACTGAGGAAGCCCTACCTAAGCCTCTCAAAACAAGTCCAGAAGGGGACCACAAAGATGATCAGAGTGGTGGAGCACTTCTCCTGAGAGAGACTGAGAGTGTTGAGGTTGTACAGCCTGGTGAAAAGAAGGCTTCTTGGAGAATTTATTGCAGCATCCCAGTGCCTAAAGGGGGCCTACAAGTGTCATTGTTTAACCCCAACAAGCAACCAAGCACCACACATCTACTCACTCACTTCCCCACCACTGAGGTCAGGGAGAGAATTAGGAAGACTAAAAAGTAAAAAACTTCTGGGTTCTGATGGGGACAGTTTAATAAGTAAAGCAAAATCCACACATACAAGCAAATCATAGCAAGGAATTCATTCACTGTTTCCCATGGACAGGCAGGTGTTCAGCCATCACCAGGAGAGCAGAGCCCTATCACACACATTTACTTGGGAAGACAAATGCCATCGCTTCAAACATTCCCCTTCTCCCCTTCACTTTATATACTAAGCATGGCATATGGTCCAGAATATCCCTTTGGTCAATTGGATTTATTTGTCCTGGTTGTATCTCCTCCCAACCTCCTATGCACCTCCAGTCTCTTTGCCAGTATAGAGAGATGAAAAGCAGCAAAGGCCTTGGCTCTGTGTAAGCCCTGCTCAGCAATAACAAAAGCATCTCTATATCGTCAACTCCCTGTTCAGCACAAATACAAAACACAGCCCCATACTAGTTCCTGTGAAGACAATTAACTCTATCCCAGACAAAAGCAGCACAACAAGAAAGCTAGAGAAGAATACTTTGGAAGGGGATGTAGTGATAGGACAAGGGAGATAGGCTCTACACTTCGATTTAGATTAGATATTGGGAAGAAATTCTTGACTATGAGGAATGTGAGGCGCCAGAACAAGCTGCCCAGAAAAACTGTGGCTGCCCCATTCCTGCCAGTGTTCAAAGACAGGTTGCATGGGTTTTTGAGCAACACAGGGTAGTTGAAGGTGCTCCTGCCCATGGCAGGGGGGTTGAAAGTAGGTTATCTTTAAGGTCCCTTCCAACTCAAACCAATCTATGATTCTGTGAAGTCTGTTTTTCCCACAGTCATAGTTGCTCAGTGATCTCCTTGCTCTTACCTCAACCCATGAGCTTTTATTCAGATTTTTATTCCCTCTTCTGTTAAGGAGAAGGAGTGATAGTCTGGCTTCGTGGTTACCTGGCAACCAAACAAGGTGAATCCACCCAGTTGTATTTGGAAATTGCCGTCAAGTGTAATGTTGTATCAGGATTCTGCATTCGAAGAGACACCAAACTGTTATGAGAATATGAACATCCTTTTCATGTCTGTTAAGAGATCCACATGTAAATATTGAATTCTGTTGTAACTAAGGTACCATACAGATACCCTAAAATGCCATCAAGCAATGTTTATAATGAATCTAATTAATATGAACAGTTCACCATTGTACAATAATCTTTGAAACATTCACAATTCACCTGTAAGAGAAAATAAAATCCACTTGTTCACAAACAACTCTGTCTCAGGCAAGCTAAAATGAGGCTCTCTTTGGCCAGTGCACTCAAGATTAGATTTACATTCCTAAAAGCAATTTCTTAATATATATATTTTTTAACAAATACTAAAACCGTGGATTGTAATGCAGAAAATGTAATGGAAGGCTAAAAAAAGTAAGGCAGGCAAAGTCTCAGCTGCACATTACTTAACGTAGGTCTTATTGCAACTGAACTACTACCAATTCTGGTATTTTTCCCTGGCACTTCAGTAGCTGAGAGGATTAGCCCTGATGGAGTTTTCCAAATTCCTTAAGCATTCGACATTTTCTGAGAACACGAAAAAGGTAACTATTGATCTGAACTCATATAAAAATACCTGTACCTTTAACTATCAACTTCATTTGCTTTATTATTTTTTGTAGTATTTGAGGCCTTGCTTCAGCTGATGTTTCAATGTTCTAGTAATCTGGAAAGCATTTATCTCTTTAATCCTACAAAATTAATTTCATATAGGAAACGTACCTTCAGAAACTTTATATCAGTGCTGTTGATTGACCACAGCTTTAGAAGCACCTTTGTAATTCTGATGTCTCTGGATGAGATGTAGCCTCCGGACCTGAAAAAGTTTTTAATCATGTAAAATGAGGATATTGTGTTTCAAGCCTCTTGAGGTTAGTTTGATAATAGATTTTCTCCCAAAGCACTCCTCAGTATCTGTAGTCAAAGCCACTGGTTTGATTATCCCCTTCCTTTTAATTAGGCCTTTGCACCCATGGGGCCTAGGCAAGTTGCTGTATTGATATAAGCTAACTTTCAAGTTAGTTTTGCAAGGTATCACAAGGATGGGTTGATCAGTAGAGCTTAAATCTTAGCCAGCTGCAGATTCACTCAGTTGCTGAAAAGGATCAAAGATAACCACAAAATAAGCCCTTAGTTAAGACCTAAAAAACACATGACGAGGTTTGAAGCAGGATTCTGTGTCAAGGAAGGATAGCTAGTTTTATTGATCTAAGATCTGAATGAAAGTACTGTAGAACAATAGGAAGACATTGTACTGAGATTATTTTGTGACTCCTGACACAGAAGCTATATTAGATTATCAAGATCTCCTCAAAAATAATTTCAGCTCAAAATATCCTTTCCTGTTCCACCTCCTATAAAAAGTATGCAGGTTTTTTTTCCTTCTTATGTCAAGTCTATGACTTTGTTTAAACAAAGGAGAGAACAAAAACTTCTAAGTCTTGCTCTTACATACAGCCTAAATTTTAAGTTATTACTTATCACCATAATAGTAAAACTTGAAATATTTGACAGTACCACTATGGGATTGGAAAACACCATAACATGTAGTTCTGAAGCTTACGCAGTCAGTATCTCAGAAAATGAGAAGCAATTAAATTAATTAAATAGACCTAAAAGGTGGATAAATTGAGAAAAGAAAAAAAAAAAAAAAAGGAAATTATCACTTTAAATCTATGACTTAACTCAGAAATAAATGTGAGAATTATTGTGTATAATAAGTATATCGTCAGTGTCATTTTTAATTTAAATATTAACAATATATCAGTGAAAGTTTGGAATGAGTGGATGAAGTCATTTATCTCTAAATATCTTCTGCTAAAGGGTGTATTTGGGTCGAAAAGAAATTTAAAAAAAAAAGAAAAATTGCTAATGCTGTGTTTGAAAAAAATATCTGAAAAAAATACAAACCACATTATGTGCAGCAGTAAACATGAGAGAGGAAATGAAGAGAAAATAAGAATTTTCAGATGGAAAAGTGAGGAAGATTGCTCCTTGATAAAGGAAAAAAGATTTGGAGAGCACGTGTTAGAGGAACAGAAGACCCACTGGGGACTATGGGGTTAAGAAATTACTACAGATAAGGTGGCAGCTTTGCTGATGGCAGATACATAATCATAGAATGCTTTGTATTGGGGGGGATCTTGAAGAGCATCTAGTTCCAAAACCTCTTCCATGGAAAGGAACCCCTTCCACTAGGCCAGGTTGCTCAAAGTCCCACTCAACCTGGCCTTGATTACTTCCAGGGATGCAGCATCCACAATTTCTCTGGGAAAACTATGCTTTTGCCTCACCACCCTCACAGTAAAGATTTTTTTTCCTACTATCTAATCTAGACTTACTGTCTTTCAATTTCAAGTCATTGAGCCTTGCTCTGTCATTACGTACCTTTGTAAACAGTCTCTCTTAATCGTTTCTGTAGGCTTCCTTCAGGTACTGGAAAGCATCAATTAGGTTATCTTAAAATTTTCTCTATTCCATTATGGTATATCTCACAAATCTTTTTAACAGAGGAGGAACACCTCTAAAATATTATAATTCTAAGTGTATGTTCTGCACTGGGGAGACAAGGGGTGAGGTAAGAGAGAGTTGTCACAAGAGTCTTTCTGTATCTTAGTGAGAAAGGCTCAACAACATGTGGCTTAATAACTACTTTGCTCGGATGGAATAAGAAGAGGAATATAGATATCAAGTTCCAGTTCACAGGTATTGGGCACCCCATATTCATGCAGCATAAGGCAGAGTCCTAATACATTTTTCCATACCATGATGAACAAAGCAGATCCTGTCCATGTGGAGAAACTCTCCCTTTCATTCATTTGAGGTTATGTATAATTTCCTCAAAATAAACGAACTCTGTTCCTGAAGATGTTCTAGTAAGAAATCCTTAACTCGCTATTGACAGGGGTAAGATCATGCTGGAGGTGCTATGGAGGTCATGCTGGCAGTGACAACCAAGAGTTGTCTGCAGGCTCCTCCAGCACCATTCCTGGGTTGAATCTGTCCCATAGACAAGTGATGCCTGTATCGTAACACAACATGGCATAGCACAACACAAGACTGCGTGGCATACACTTATGGCCACACTGGGTTTGTGGTGCCTGCCTAGGTCAGCTGTCTTTGGGTCACTGGCTCCAAAATTCATTGGGATTCTGGTAAAGATCAACTCGGTGTACTAACTTCCTCTGCCTTCATTCAATAGGTAATCAGGGAATGAAGGTTTCTTCAAGTTTTATAAACCTTTCTCTTCCCTCCCATATTATGAACAGCGACCTCAACAATATCACTCTGCCTTTGAATGTATCTTACTTTATCCCTTTCTCTCTACCTGTGTCCTATATCATGCAAAAGACCTGGTGTTGAATGAGGATAAAAATGCTCCCCTTACTCTCTGTTTATGTCAAGGTCTGTTTATAAAGTGATTGAAACAAGGAAACCCACCCTCACACAATTGACAACTAAGGAATATACATAAGAGTACATATCGCATCCTGTTATGGAAGGGAAATTAATGAAGGCAGAGAGTTCAGTTAGGTAGGAATAATGTCAGAATGGTGAAAGAATTTAATTTTAAAAAGGTAAATTTTTCATGTGAACACCAATCTACACAATTAGGAACAGAAATCAACCACCCACATGTAAACTTTGCCACATCTACACTCTCATCAAAAGGAATTGTGTCTTCAATAACTTTATTAAACGAATCATTGAATCTGCAGGGAAAAGTGTTAGTGTCAGTTTCAGAAAGTTTATTGATTTGACACCATTCAAAGCTTTCTTCTTCCGAAGATGGATGAGAAAAACCCAGGAAATGGTTTGAAAGCATACATTAAATATATATTTATACTTATTAATACTTATGAACAGTTGATTTTCTGCTAAAGAAAAAATGTATCAACAGATACAGTTTGCTTCATTATGCGTGTAATAAAGTGGCTTATGTTTTTTTCCTCCCTGTTGTAGCAATAGTAAATGAAGATTTGCATTCTGGGTAGAGATTTTTTTCTTGTGGAAGCAGCAGAAGCCTAGACCAACAATCCCTAAATCCCAAACCTTGTTAAATGCAGTTCCAGTCCTGGGGACCTAATGCGCTGATTGTTTCCCGAGAAGGAATCTCATTGCCTACTCCATTCAGTGCTATTACTGAAGATCTAATTACATCTATTATGCTGTTCAGTTTCACAGGCGGTTATTTAGGGGAGGAAGATATAGAAGGAAGAAGGAGTCCAGGGTGAGGGAGAGGGAAAGGGCAAGAAGAAACCAAAGTGTATGGCAGAAAAAAACCCACAGACTTCAACTATTGAGAAATGAATTAATGACTGAACTGACCACTATGTGAGATTAGACCTAAACCACCAAGTGTGTTACTGTAACAAACAAAGTGGAGATGGCCCCAATTTTGTGTTATTGTCTTGAAAAGACAGAATCAATTACTCTGTCAAAATCCCAGGTACTGCATTTTAAAAGCTTTGCAAGGCTTTAGCTCAACCAAACAAATCTTAGTATGAAAGGAAAGGGGCAGGGGGGAAGCGAGGCATTTTTTAACAATCTTGTAAAATTTCATTTGCTTTCCAGGCTGCCAAAAGGCCTTCTCAGACCAAATTTTTCTTAATATAATACAAACATCACATGCCATATTATACTTTTGTGCAGCCTAGACTGTTATCATCATTAAGACTGTTATCATGGCCTAATAGAGCTCAAAATGAGTGGAAGGGAGGGAGGGGTAAAGAGGCTTATTATTTTAGATGTCCTTGCTTTTCCCGTAGGGTTTCCATAGATCCTACTTAGCAGCAACTCATTCCAGCACTGATTAAGTGGGAAATATACAGAATCTCAAAAGGTCAAACCTATAATCAGCTGCCCTAAGGGGTTGGACGTGGAAAACTTCTTAATAAAAGTTGAGTTTTTGACAATATTATAACAACATCTAGTCAGTGATATGCATTGAGGGAAAGAGAAGAGACTCCTAACAGAGCTTCTTAGAATGCCTCAGCATTATGATGTTGGTTTTTTTTATTCAGGTTCTTGATGGAATTGCCATTTTTTTCACTCAGTTTTTGGATGTTGATCATTTTATTTCCATCTGCTGAGGGGAATGCATTTATAATAAGCTAAATGTGCATGAGACATGCACACTGCTTACTGCTGAGAGATCATTTCTAAGTTGATATACAGGGCAAGCAGGGAAACCAAGCTCTGTCAGAGACAGGAAGGAAGAAAAAAGAAGGAAAAATAGAGACAAATTACTTAATAAAAGCTGTGTCTATTTAAACATGACTCTGATTATTTCCAAATGGTGTCTGTTTGGTTACTACTTCACCTCTGTCGTGGTTTGGTGGACAAATTATTGATGGATAATTTGTGGATACAGAGGTATTAAAGAAATAAGAATTTATTACGAGGTAAGGAAAAAATTAACTTAAAAATATTGAAATAACAACAACAACACCACCTCTCCCCCAGAAAGCACAATAACCACCTCCCAAAAACCCCAAAACAATCCACCAACACCCCCACCCACACCAGTTCCACAAATGAACAAACAACTAAATAACCTTATTCCTCATTTCAATGTCCGAAAAGTGCAGTTAATCTGAAATAGATGACAGAGGCTCCCGTAATATTTGGCTGACTAATCTTTGGAACCTCCACCAGAGAATAAAAAGACTACCAGCTAAGAATGTGGTGATTCCAAGATGGCAAAAGAGCACAGACGCTGGCAGCACTCCTTCTCAGGGTGAGTTCTCAGGCCAGAAGAGGGCCGAGGTGAGTGAGTCGTCTCCTTAAATATTATTCCGAATCTCCGCCCTGTGTGACTCCTCCAGTACACTCCAAAATGGCAATCACGCTCCTCGCTGAATCCCTATTGGTTTTTCCGGTGCTGTTCTGCCCCCATCTGTGTCCCAACTACTCCTCCAGCCCCCACCAGCCGAAAAACATGTAGAAGCTGCATGCCACACCACCCGCCGCTGACAATCTGACCAGCCATGCCCCCCCTTGAGCCCCAGGGCATCAGAGGTACTGGGACACCAAGTGGTGTGCTCGACCCCCCCAGACCCCAGGACATGGACTGGGAAACAGGACTGGGACCACCCCTGCACCACTAGGAGGGCAGCCACGCGCTGCCCGGTAGGGCCAGCAGGTCCCCTTGCGCCGCTGAGGGCAGAAGCAAGCACTGGTGTGCCACATGCAATAGGCTCTGCCATGCCTAGCACAGCAACCAGTCCAGGAGCGGCGGGGGAACTCCCCTCCTGCCCTGGTGCTCCAGTCCTGCCCCCTGCAGGGAGCCCAGGGCAGGGCCCGTGCCTCGCCTCCCCTTCCTCTCCCAGCAACTCCGGCTTCCCTGGAATTCCAGGCATCCCCAGCCCGCCTGGTGGGTGGCAGAGGACCAGGCAGGGCACTGCAGCATAGCCCGCAGGGCCCACAGCCGGCTTGGCCCCTGCCACGCACGCGCCGGCCCCACCGCCTCCACCACCACCACCACCCTGTGACAGCAGCCACGTGCTGCCCGAGGGGATGGTGGGTCACCGCACCGCTGCGGCAGGACCCAGCATGCCCACTACCACCGCACCACCGACAATCCCCCAGCACTTCCCAGCCCCACCCCCAGCGGTCCCCGCAGTTGTGGAGGGGGCAACACACATCATGAGACAGTGGTCTCCCGAACACCAGCCCCCTCCACGGCCGTCCCACACATGTCCCCTCTCCCCGCCCCCCTCCCAAAGCAGAACACACACGCATATGAACCAAGGGGAACTGGGGGGGGAGGGGAGGGAAGAGGCGGGGAGGGGAGGAGGAGGGAAAAAAAGAAAAAAGAAAACTCTTTTATTTAAAACCCGACTCAAAACGGAAAGTTTTCTCAGCCTCAGCTAACCCAAGACAACCTCTTGAGAATCATTAATACACACTCTGGCAGAGCCTGTTCCAGCTACTCTGGAAGCAAGGAAGAGAGCCATTCATATCAAAACCAACTAAAAGTCTAAAATGGACATGCTTCTTAAACCATAGCAAATCTGTCAGCAGGATTATTTATTTTGTTTGAATTACAATTGTAGCTGTTTGAAAAAGGCTTTTTTGGGAGGGGAAGAGTGTAAGAGAACCATTCACTAGCCTGTTTGTAAAATTCAGTTTTCCTCAAAAGCCGGGACCAGGGAAGGAAGGGGCCTCACCATTCCCAGAACGGGGATCAGGGTGTCCCCACTCTGGCCCACCTTCCCCAGAGCTGGGGGAGGCTGTTCTCGGTGTGGGCTGCCCCCATCCCCTGCCATCTCGGGAGTGGGGCCGGGGCTGGTGCCAATCTCCATGTGGGGTGGGGGCAGCGGTGGCCAGAGCCAATTCCCCTGGCTGGGCCGGGACGGAGCGGGGTGGGCACCAGTCCTGGTCCCCGTGAGGCCGGATCAGTGGTGGCTCCTTGCCCTCCGGGCTCCCGGGGGTGCAGGGCCGGAGCAGGGACAGCAGCGGGCTGCTCTCCCCACCTCCCTGCACGGCCCGGGGGAAGACCCAGGGTGGCGTGCGGGATGCACGATCATCCCCTTGGTCCCGGGCTGGCCCCGGCTGGGAACCTGAACATGGCCTCAGCTTTTGGACAGCAGCGGGGGCCAGCCCTAACACCGTGATGGTGCTGGGGCACCTCTAAGATGCCGTGGCTGTAAAAACAAAGATGGCAGGCGGGACTGAAACTCGTGATTCTCTCGATGGGAAAACACTGGAAAACATGGCAGGGCTCAGCCCTACTGACCAATGGAAAAACTACTTGGCCTTGAAGAAGGCAACGAGATCCACGTGAGAACAAGAAGGCTTAAAACTGAGGACAACAGCCCGACCTGCTCTTCTTCAGCTGGTGCTGCACGGGGAAGACCACAGCTGCTCTCCTCCTCAGTCGCAGGCGTCACGGCGCGAGTTCAATCATTTCTCTTGGCAAGCAAGTAACCCTTTGGGGAGGTGGTGGGAGGGAGTTGTTTTCACCTCTGTTTGTGTTTTTCAGAGAACTTCAAAAGCCTTCCAGCAGAGAGGGAGGGATAGAGACAGCTTTTCCTACCCTTCCCCCTATTCTTTCCACTAGCCATCTAGCAGAAAGAGCAGTTCCCTTTCTTTTTTTTGTTTTGTTTTGGTTTTTTTTTCCCCTTTTGTGTTGTTTTTCCCTGCGCGTCACGTGTTTCTCTGTGTAATTTTGGGGTCCCTTTGGGGTATCCCTCCTTCCCTAATTTAAATCCCCTGTAATAAACTGTTCACTTGCTGCTAATTTTGTTCAGTTTTCCGTCACCTTTATTGAACCTGCCCCTGAACGATAAAAAGTGGCTTAAACCACCACAACAATATATACATTACCTTCCAGAACTGACTGAGGGCACAAGCTAGAGGCAAGTAGGCAATTGTTTATAACTGCAAATCCAAGGGCTGGAAAATAGCTGTTGCCATACTACTTACATTTCCTATGCTAATGCTGTGAAAACCAGGACTGACTGCTGTTATCGATGTTAGAGTGGTGCATTCTTAACAAACATGCCATCACAGTCTTTAATATTTCACTTCCTCCTCAGACAAAGGCAGAAAGTGCTTCCTTTGCTCTCCAAAGCTCTTTCCCTCGCATTCTCTCAGCTCTTCTCTTTTTTTTTTTTTTCAGTGCCAAAAACCAGCCGAGTTTCTTCTTTCATTGTAATAAGAAAGGCAGTTTCCCTTTTCCAGGAAAGGTGCCTTGAACTAGCCATGCTTCACTTGCTGTACTAAGTGCAAAGCAGTACTGGATTGTACAGTTTCAAGCGCTCTCCAGTACATATTTCAAAACTGGGGCACAGTTGCATTTTTGTAATTATGGGAATGCTTTGAATGCTCCTAACATGTCTCCACAAAGCCCCCTGGATATCAAGAACCATTTCAAAAGAGGCCTTTGCCAAGTAGTAATTGAACCAGGGTTACTATTGTCAGCTGAACTTGTATGAGAATAGAGCCTTCCCAGGTGACAGCTCTAAAATGTTTTAATGCTAACTGTATAAGTATGAGGCTGTTAGTTTGTGTAATAAACACGAAGTCTGATTATTTTGCTTTGTAGAGGAAATGCAGGAGTGACTCATCTATTATACAAGGTGTACTCTAGAGATAGACATACAGATAAAACTAACAGCAAACCCCCAGAAACAAGTAATCAACATTACAAAGAAGCACAAATATTTTCTGCCTTTCAGAATAAATAAATGAGTTTAAGTTCTGAAAGTAGAAATCAAAAAGCTAGCCTTTGGAAAAGACAAGTGCCACATGATTTTGTACAGAAGGCAACATCCTCAGAGGGTTGTATCTGTCACATTACTTTTTCTATTTATCCTGAGACAGATTTAAATTCAAAGAATTAAACAAAACCTACAAACCTCACAATGCTACCAAAACCCCTCAAACTAACCAACCAACAACAACCAAACAAACAAAAATCCCTCCCCAAACAAAAAAAAAAACCTCAAAAATTTCCAGTTTTTTAATCTCTTCCTGTTCTCCAAAAGAAATTTGTTTTCCAGCCTAGATTTTCAGAAGCTGTGGCACAGAGATCTGAATGATAGTAAATCTACTTACAAAAGATAGGATTTGGAAATTGTAGACATATAAAAATAGATATATCAAAGGTATTCAGGATCCACTGATACATATTAGGACATTTACATGTGAAGAGAAGTATTTTAGTTATTTTAGTTATTGTATTTTGAACAGGGTAAAATGATGGTTTTTATTTTTCTTCCAGTAAGAAGCATGCTTATCCCCTTCTTCTTGGTGAGGCAGGAGAAAGAAAATTTTTCAAGACTTTCCACCTCAATGTGTCTTAGCCTGAAGTTAGCCATTTAGGTGAAGGTTTGTCATGACAGATTTTGTACTGCTGCGATATTTTCCAAAATTCTGTAGCACCACATACTGCATAATAGTGGATCAAAACTACTTTCAAGTTTTGGGTAGTAGTGATTTTCAAGATACAATCTCACTTCTAAAGCCCAAGGAATACTGAGAAGAAGCCATCAAACGTCATAAACATACAGTGGTTTTTAGTGGTTATGAAGCACATGTAGCCTGTATCACTAATAGGCAGGTCATGATGATGGATCTTCAGTGCAAATGAGAACTAAACTCTTGACAACTTGAACAGAAGCAGTTCTCAACTTTTCCCATAATGAAAATCAATCACATTCAAACTACTTTCAGAGGTTTCAGAGGAAACATTCACTTTTTCAGTTTAACTCTTCTTGTTACGATACTAGCTAGATTTGGCTATCCTCAAGAAGTATTCTTGGCATACCACTGTGGAAATATTGAATGCCTCATCCTGCACATCCATTTTACATTTTCATATTGCACTGCATTGTGCATTTATCTTGTGTCTGCATTTGAGTGGCCTTTAAGTGCATTTAAGTTCTGCTGTTCTGATTGAGCATCACTTCATACTAATATTATGTAGGCATAAAGAGAAGAATAACCTTGCTCAAAATTTAATTTCTTTATTATCTCCTTTCATAGTTCTAACAAGTTCAAGGAACCTAAGAGATTACCACTGTAAAACCCTCCTTTGAAACTGATCAGCTGAGAAAAAGCCAGAGAGGTACTTTGAAGGCATGGTCATGGAATTTCTGGTGATCAGGAAATTGACTATTTAGAGTCCATCTCATCCTCACTAAAATAACATGCAAATGCAAATGTATATTAAATGTAGATGAGTTCTGATGCATACTAATTTTTGCTTTAAATTCTACTGTCATGGGGTGAGGGAAGATTTGAAAGTTCAGGGAGGAAAAGCTTTTTATCCTTTTTTTTTTTTTTTTTTTTTTTTCTTTCTCCCCGTTTTNNNTTTTTTTTATCCCTCTCTCCCTGTTTCCCCACCCCTGGCCCTCTGGAGTCACATGGAGAGCGGGTTCTTTACCAGGCTGAGGGGCAAAACTTCGAAGATTCTCCTGTGGGGGGATGGGAAGGAGGGAGGTGATGTGAGAGTGTGTCCCAGAGTGTCCCTTACCAGCTTCTGAAGTGTGGTGGTTTGGACCACTATATCACTTGGAGGCAAACACAACAGTGACAAAAGACTGAACAAATTCAACAGAACTAACAGATTATTGTCTGGGGTTCTACCAAAAACCTTATGGGATCCCGAGACAAATTATACACTTTAACACCCACCAATGTCACGCAAAAAACAAAAAACCCCCAAACTGCTCTACAAAGCCAGCTGGCTGTCCGAGAAGCAGAGGAAGGAAGGGAAGCCACCTCTATGATGGTAATCTCCCAGCCCTCAGAACCTCCTGCAAAACAAAAATGGTGAAAAACACCACCCTCTGCCCCCGCAAGGGGCACCCACGGGGGGGAACTATCACTTGCGGTTTGAATGGCTTGGCTCCAATGGTGCCACGCTACTGCCTGGTTCCTGGTCTGGGAACCAGGAGGAGGGGAGCCATGCTGCTCTCAGCTCAAGAGAGAGGCAAAAGAGAGGGGACTTGTGTGTTTGGGCTTTTTTATGCCCTGCAAGTCATGTGGGAAATTTGGCATCCTCTTCCCGGTCAGGTCGTCCCTCTATTGGCCAGTGAAGCTGGGCTCCACACATTTCCTGAGATTTGGCACTCTGAGCAAAATGGTGGTTCCCACCGAAAACCATGCAGTTGGGGCCTGAGGGCACCATTAGCCCTGCCAGTGGAGCACTCGCTACCTGCAGGGACCCCCAGGAGGGATCCCGGCAGTGGCGGCACCACTCACGGCTAGCCAGAATGGATGCCATCACTGTGCAGTCACTGCCAGCACACTGCCAGCACAGGGCACCTGCTGCTGCCCCAGGGACCCCGCGGAAGGGATCCTTGGGCCAGCAGGATTGCTCATGGCCATCTGGAGCAGCTGCCGCGTGGCCACCTGCTCCAGCTGCCTTGGGCGGGGCTGCAGGACCCCTGCCACAGCCAGGATAAACACAGGCCTCACTGAGGAACCACCAGCAAGGGAGGGCTGGCAGGCAGTCCACACCATGGTACGCAACTCCCGCCAGCCATCCTTGCCGCTGCCAGAACCTGCCACAGGCAACAGGAACCAGGGCCACCCAGGAACCAGCCAGAGCCGCACTCCTTCACGGCAGCGCGAGGCCAGCATTGCCTGCCGCCCCTGCTCCAACCCACAGCAGGGACAGCAAGGGCGGCTGCAGCCCAGCAGCGCTGGGACTGTGACGCGATGATTCACTGCTCAGAACTCAGATGAGTTTTGAGATAGGTATGCTTTATTCAGTACACTGGGAGGGAAGGTTACAGAATTCAAAATTTCCTCTCCCTCCCTGATCCACTGGAACAATCCATCTTAAATACCCCTTCTCTCGTGCGTGTATCTTTAGCCTTTGATTGGTTCTTGGCCTATGGTCCCTCCTCACTCCCCGCCTTCTCCATGGACAGGGCTGAATCCAGACTTCTTCTCTCTCCCTGCCCCCAGCCACCTGCTGCATGGTCGCTTAGCAACGGAGCCTCAGGAGACCTTGAGAACCTTGCTATTCCTGCTTAACTGTTATCTATAACTATTGTAGTGTCTACCCCATTTACTCTAATTCTACTCTCTACTTTCTTACAGCTTTACTTTTTCCAATTTCCTAGCACTAAAATGAAATCCCCTAACTCAACCGCACTGCCCCACCACTGCTGCCTTCTGCTCACCACCACGAGCTGGGAGCTGCTGCTGCCAGCACCGCCAGGAAAAATGGAGAAACAACAGGAGCCTCTCTGCGTGCTCCACTCTGCTCCTGCCACACCAAATGGCCTCTCAACCGTGGGCATGCTAATTCCATTCCCGTCTCTCTGCTGCCACCCCACCACGCAACCAGGGTGGTGGGACAGGGAGAACCCCTGGGGGAGAGCCCTTGTGCTCTCGGAGCGGCAGCTCTGTTCCCATGGGACCTCCACTGCCATCCACCCGCATGAAACTGGGCAGTGGGGGAACAGAGGAGAGCCCTGCTGCTCCACGGACATTGTGATCTCGGTCTTTCCTTCAGGTATCCAAAAATAAACTGGTTTTATGAACAATCAAACAATCTAAACATCATCCCCACCTCCCTTCCCCTAAAAAAATCCACCACCCCAAACCCATAACATGAAGTTATTCATGTGGCCCAAGATGGTGGCTGCCATTTTGGCCGAGGGGCCGGGAGCCAGGGCTGGGAGTTGCAGTACGTTTTGCTGCTTTTATAATGGAAACTAAGGAACAGAACATCAATTCTCATGAAGACTGCTTTTCTGAAGATTTTCCCTGGGATTCCTGGGAGTAACAGATCCTTTATATACCCCAGACACAAGCTTGGAAACTCTCTTCGGTTCCACCTATGCCTGGATGAAGGATTGTTTGCTGCTTTCAGCTGCCTCACTCAGGATTTCCCCCTCACTTCCCCCATCACTGCCTGCCATCTCTCCCTGCAGACTGCCTTCCCTGTTACCTGAAGCCAGAGGGAGAGACACTGGACCCTGTTCCAGCTGCCAGCTTCTCAGTCCAGCTTGGTTTGTCTGCCTGTGCAACATTTTGCTGCTAACGAGGGACATTTGAAGTTTTTAGCGTTTTATGGGTGGTTTCGGCTGGTGGTGGGTTTTTTCTCTCCCAGTTGTCTCTGTTGGTTTTGTTTTCTCTGGTTTGTCGATTTTTCCTTGTTCTGCTATTCATTGAATATCCACATTAACCATACCTATCTCTCTCTATAGAGATATCTACCTATATACATATATATCATAACAAACAATTGATCTCTCTGAGCTTTTCTTTTTTTTGTCTTAGATTATTAAAGTACTAGTCCTCAAACCTGGACATCTATTTACAAGACTTTCAATACAAACCATTGGTGTTGCTCTTCTAGTTTAGTCTCAGTCTTCACACTTTCTTGAAGGATCTTGATAAACATAGAGCATATCCTTTTAGTCTTTCCTATTTGAAGTTTCTGATTTATGACTTTCTTCAAAGGCAGTGAAATGGCCCTAGTACTGTGTGTACGTCAGATGAAGCAACTGCAACTTTTCATGGGTATTTGTTTTTGACATATGAAATATCTTAATGTTTTCCACTTTTTGACGTATTCTTTTAAAATTCAGATATTTCAGTGACTCGCAAATGACGAGCAGCCTAGCAGCTGCCAGAGGTGGCAACATCAGAAAAGCAAGCAATTCTTATGACTTCTATATTAGTGATGAAACTGAAAAAAAAAAAAAAAAGAATGGAAAACTCACAGAGATATATCATGCTGTGGTATACCCAGTTCATATTTATCAATGATCATTCTGACTTGGTAAACTGGTCCATGTTAAAACTAGCTCAGTGGAAAAAGTTTCATTTTATTGTGGATCTATACTTGGAAACAGTGTGCTTGAAGATAGCAATATGTAGATTCACTGAAATGAGGGAGGGGCATGAAAATAGGCATTAGAAATCATTGACAGGAAAGAGGAAAACTTGTTCCTTTGGCAGCAATATGGGCTTAAAAAAATCATTGGAATGAAAGGCAATAGTGTTTAAAAGAAAAACAAAATCGTATTAAAACACTTCTTCAAAATTTTAAAGATGCACCCAATCTTACTAGAGAGCTTCAAAGTACTCTGAACTTAAGGCTTTGAATGTTTTTGGATAATAGAGAAAAACTTCCTTTTGCAGATGAATCATTTTTTTAATTACATAAAATAAGCAAAATACAATCAGTGCTTTAGTGATTAACTTCCAATGCCAGACATGTACTGCTTACTGTTCAGTGGGTCAGAGTTGTGGTCAGATATTCTGTTCCAAGTATGAATTGCCTTGCTCTTCTGGTAAAAAAACAAAGCCCAAACCCAGAGCAGTGAGAAAACACAGTTAATTTATAAGTTTGCAAGCCAATCATTAGATGACACAAGATGAAAGCTGCAGAAAATAGAAGAAAAAACAGACATAAGCAGGTTCTTAGATGTAGCCTGGAGGGTGTATAGAAACAGGGATCAGATTGTGTGCTTGTATCCCCTGTGGGTCACCAACCTGTTGCCTGAAACAGATGAGCTAAGAAATAAAACAAACACGCAGTTTGCAGAGGTGAAAGAAGAGCGCAGCATTAGTGGTCAAGTTGGTGATCCAAAAGAGGAAAATCATAACAATCTCTTCATTTTTATAACTTTCCCCTAAACATCCCACAGGATGGTCCCTTGTTACCTATCTCCACCCTAGTTCAGCCCCTTGTAGGCCTGGAAGCCTAACTCTATGTTTTGACTTACTACCCAGCTTATCTATGCACAGGAATGCAAACACCCTGGAGCACAGGCTCTTCTGGCCTTTAATATTCCAAGTTATCCAGCTACCTAGCTAAAGTGAATTCCCCAAAATATTAAGCATACTGCCTAAGGCATCACTGGGACCCAGATCTAGGACATAATGAAGTTTTTATTGGGAAATACCTGATCCCCTGAAATGGAAAAAAAAAAATTAATTAACATTAATAGCAGTTTTGAACAGTAGTATAATTTCACAAATCTAGATGAAAGTTCAAGGGATACCAATAACCTCATGTAAGAAAAAGCTGAGTAGTTGAAGTACTTGCCTAAATATTAAAGATTTAGCCATAGTTTTGCCTTGACTTAGTACCTTAGGCACTTAAATATGAACTGGGATGCTATGTTTAGCAGAAGAAGTCTACTCACCACTCCAAGGTCTCTTTCTCATAGGCTTTTAAAATTATTTTTTTTCTTTCCAGCTGGACTTAATCAACAATTTTAATTTCCTCAGCCTAAACCTCAATAAGAAGTAAACTCAGACAGTTGTTAATTTTCTTAGGTTAGAGAAATGTGGATAAAGACATCTCTTTCCCTCTCTGTCCCACCTAGCA
The DNA here is from genome assembly GCA_013399895.1 of Serilophus lunatus. Classification (NCBI taxonomy): domain Eukaryota; kingdom Metazoa; phylum Chordata; class Aves; order Passeriformes; family Eurylaimidae; genus Serilophus; species Serilophus lunatus. The sequence goes on from VXBA01002746.1 coordinate 86,342, forward strand.
CCAAAAAGGCTGCTATGACTGGAATTGATTACATCCATGGAGATACCAAGTAATAACAAGAACTTGTATCTTGTTCTTCTCCTGTGGATTGTTATTTTCCTCGTAATCTAAGGCAAAGATGAAGATTGAGACTATCGAATATTTCATTAACATGACAGAATGTGCTTATTTTTGATATGCTTCTAAGAGATGGAGGCATGTTTGTCAAGTCACTCATTTCAATAGAGGAAATGCACACACATTTCCTTTCAATGTCAAGCATAATGAGGTAAAGTATAAGTTGGGTACAAGAAAGTGAAAACTAAACCAGAAAAAATACCAGCAATCCTAGAAGATTTTAAAAAGGGAGACAGTTAGGAAAGAGTGTGCAGGTCCTCCATAATACAAAGGTGTGTGCATCCTACGTATTACCGAGCTCCCAGGTGGTTTTTTTCCATGATCCTATTGTAAACCACACAGAGTACTTGTAAGAGGGCAATGACTGTTTTCTGACTTGGCACATGACTTTCTCATTTCACTTACAATGAAGCCCACATGAGGCTATTTTATATCAAATTTACACTCACGCTAGTACAGTCTACTGTTACAATCCATAACTGAGATTTTTATTAAATTCCCATAAGACAAAAAGTAAAGTACAAATGAGACCAGATGTTGGATTTTAAAATAAGTTAATTTTATTTATCTATAAACTAAAGCATAGAAAACGATAGAAAAAGTTGGAAAAAAAGCTAAGAATTACATTAAAACAAAGCCTAGAAAAAGGTTACCACCACGATGTTTCAGTGTCTGTTGCAATAGTTGGAGTATGGTGAGGTGTTTCGACAGTTTCAGTGGTTGCTGATCCACCATCGCACACATGCATGCAGCCAGGCTTTGGGGTTTTTCTACTGAACTGCTGGTTCTGGGCATTGCTGGAGTTTGGTTCATGTGTCAGCTGGAGATGGAAAAGAGTTCTTTGTAGCTGTATTTTCCCAACTGGAGTCTGAGTAACAAAGTCACTGCGACACACACGAGCTCTTGCCAAACGTGTGTGGAGATCGGCAGCTTGGGGAGCCGGGAGAAGTGTGTAACTCATATTTCTGAATGCACGTCCAGGCTCAGGGTTCTGGGTTCTTCAGTTCACTCGTGTGTTTTAGGTGAATTCAGCATTTTCAGGTGTGCTCCTCCTCTCCTCTCAACAACAATGTCTCAGTTCTCAAGGCACTTTGGTCTCCAGCGACCAACTGCCTGGTACTGCTCTTCGTTCACCCGAGCGCATGGCAACTGCCACTTTTTAACTATTTCTTTTAGAAGTTATTGCAACACCCCAATTTCATAACACTGTCACAATAGGCTCAGCAAGGAGACAGGGGTCTGTCGCAACATTTGGGGAGGTAGGACAGTGAAGGTCTAGTGCCTGTCACAAGCCCTTCAGGTGACCAGGAGACAATGAAGAAGGAAATCTTAAGAAATTGCTACATCTAGTCCTTTGTGAAGTAGTGTTATGTCTCTGACAGGCATTGACCTATGAGTGACAGGAATGGGTAATTGAGTCTAAATGAAGTGTAAGACTTTTTTTTGACCTGTTGTTTTGATCTATTAGAATTCATAATTCTTGGTGTTTTGGAGAAGCAGGCAGACAGACAGGCAGGCAGGCAGGCAGGCAGGCAGGCAGGGAGGCAGGCAGGCAGGCAGGCAGGCAGTCAGGGAAGAAGGGAAGGAGGGAA
>VXBA01002746.1:88068-106476 GCA_013399895.1 Serilophus lunatus
GAGGGAGGGAGGGAGGGAGGGAGAGAAGGGAGGGAGGGAAGGGATGTCAGGCATAACTTGACATACCGTTGTGGCCACAGGCCTTTATAGAATGCAGACTGCTGTTATCAATCCGCTTTATATTTATGCAGGTATCTAGATGATCTCAGATAGTAAAACACTAACATTTGTGATCTGATAAACGGCAGTGTCCCAGAGTGCTGGCTTAGTGAGAAGTATGACTTCTCTCGTTATCAAATACAGATTAGACAGAAAGTGGACTAGGGTGAAAGATTTCATGCCGAATCTAGAGCTGCCCCATTGTATAGGAAATTTCAGTCTGCTGGTATAGTGCTCTAGAGACTGACTGAACTGAAGGGATTTCAGCTGAAGCTGAAATACCCGGTGTATCCTGTAACTGTGCATGTTGCAGAGGGAGGTGTAACTCGGTGAGGATTTGTAAGGAAAGGATTTGAAAAAGAATTCAGAAGAGCAGAACAAAGAAAGAAAACCTAGAGAGTTCTCCAAATATATATCTGAAACAATTCCTATGTGGAAAGGCACAGGTGTGTTAGATGACTCTGGAAAAGCAATTGGAAATTCCCTGTGGCCTCAGTATAAATCCCTTTCATTCAGAGGTCAATATTTAGTTATTGTAGCTAAAAAGTCTCTTTCACTGGCTATTCAGCATACTTCTGTTTCTATGACAGTTCTTATCCCGATGATGAGAGAGCTCTGTCAGATGAAGTGTAAGCCACATTTTCCTGTAAGCATTCCACATTAGCCTGTGTTGCCTGATCTCTTTTATTGAAACTACTAGCTGGTTTCTGGAGCCATTGATTTTCCTTGCTATCAGTTTATGGCCTTGACTCTTTAATGTTTATTTGGACTGGTCTCCATAAATTGCTTCTGGTGCTGAGGGTAAAGAAAGAGGCAGGAGGTCAGGGGTGTGTGTATACCGGTCCATATATATAAATCACAGATTTTGTTCTTCACTGTTTGTGAACACTGTCACCTGAGTGAATAAAATGGAAGTATTCTACTAAAACATGGGTAAGCTGCTACTAATTCCCCTCTATCTGCAATTTTATTGCAGTGTAAAATTTCAATTTTCTGTATCTTCACAACACATCTGTTTTTCTACTCAAACATACAATGTTTCTTTTTGTTAAGAGACACAAAGAGGGAAAGAAATTGTTTGCCAGCACAGGCATGTACTTTTCAAGCAGGAAGAGATGCATGTATTCTGTTTGTGAGTTTTAGAGGTGGAAGGAACTGTTATTTCTTGCCTCTTTTTTGTTTCAATCTTTGTAGAGAACAGTAGGACTCAGTGGTGCTGAACTTCTTGGCCCTTGTATAAAAAGGAAAAAAATACCACCTTTCTTGTTGTCAACATCTAAAACCCTAGCCATTTAAGGAAGGATCATAGCCTTCACTGAGCAGAAATGGCACTGTTGTTCCTACAGTAGAACATGTCTTCTTCTCTGGTAATGTCACTGGCGAAGCCAGAAAAATGAGAAGTCGTTAAGAGAAGGGGGTCTGTACTGTATACTAGTAATTCAGGAGCACATCCTGAAAATTAAAAAAGAAAAGCCCCTGAGTTTATTTAACAGTGAGCTGCTAGAATGCTATAACCTTAAATCAATGGAAACTGTTTTGCAGCAGTGAAGGGTTTTTTCCTCTGCAGCAGTAAACATCACAGTCTGTACAACTTGACGAGTGGTTCTCCTGAGGCTAGGAGTACAACAATCAATAGAGGTACAGTTTCCACTCCTGTTTTCTCTGCTGATACAGAAGCATTGTGCAAAGATGATGCTGAGAATAAACCAAAAGGAGAAAGAGAAGCCATTCCAAGGTAGGTAAAGGAATACCTTATTGAACCAAATATCTGATTCACTTTTTTTCCATTTGACTTGTTGGTTTGTATGAGGTTTGTATGAGTATCACAATCCTAAACTTTAGCAAGTTCAGGAGATGTAGCAACAGTGACAGGGTAAATATTTGAGTAATATTCCGCTTTCATCTGTTCTTCTGTTTTGCAAAGGTCAATGTAGCCTTTTATGCATTTTGTAAAAGCAGTAAACACACGTTACAATGACCAGGACCCAGAAGAATGTCTCAGCTCTACTCCATGTTCAAATTGAAATTTCTTTGAGAATTGATCCTTGAAAATGGTGAATCATTTCTCTGAGAAGTTTTCAGGTACCCTTTAACTGGGGCTAATTTCCAGGCAAGACCTTAAAGCATCTAGTCCCGAAAGCTTCACCACTGTTTTCATAGCTTCAAATATTAAAGCTTCACATTTCATAATGTATATTTCATTGGGAGATAATGTTCTGATTCTGGGCAATATAAAATAATAGAGAAAGGGAAATGTTGCCATAGTGTGCCTGGTTGTATTCAGAACAGAAATGGAGTCTTAGAATCTGCACCACAGCAAGAAAGCAAAATATATTGAGATATCAGAGAGCACTCCTAAGACTATCATGTGTTTCTTTCAAAGAAAGAAATCAATAAAGTCTGGAGTCAATAGGGAAACATGATTAAGAAAAACATTAATAATTCTTATGTAAGATTTGTATGTTGGCATATTTACTGTAGTTGCATACACTAATGAACACTACATCAATTTCATTTGTAACCAGCAGTTGCAAACATTTATATCTCTATTCAAAATAAACTGTCAATGATTTGAATAGTAGTTCTTAATATTCTTTAATATAGCAAATTTGAAGACTAACCAGTGTAATTTAATACAGCATAACAAGTATGATTCAGTATATAAAATTAAGTTGGCAACCATTAAATTAATTGGCAAAATTCTTGCTGGCTTTATTGGGCCTATGCTTGTAAAAGACTGGAAGCTTGATATAGACAAAAGCTAAATGATTTAAGAATAAGTACAGTAAAAACAACTGTTTGCATAGGCTATTTAGCCTGCAGACTAGAAACAGAAAACTTTCTTCTGTAAGTAAGTAGCGATAAGGCACGTTTTATTTCAGCCCAATTAAATCAAGCAACTTCCTCAGTATAGTTTTTTTTACTGACACAACATTTTCATGCAGCATTTAACAGCATGAAATATGTCTCTTTGAAGGTTTTTTGTTTGTTTTTGTTGTTGTTTGTTTTTTGCTTTTAATGTAAAATAGAAAGGAAGGTTTAAAACAGAAAATACGTTCCCTTTACATTTTTCCATCTAATGTCAGGAGATTATGTTAGAGTTTTCCTTCTTTTCACTTATGACTGACATTTAAATAAGTTTTGGAGATGGTGAGGAATTCATTCAGGGTTATAAGTATCCAGTATTTAGTTAGTTATTATCCAGTTATTTAGTTAGATGGAAACAAATGTTGTAACAGAATAAATCTTGGCAAGTTTACTTAGTAGACAGACCAAACACTTTCAATTAAATTTCAGTTAGCTGGTCACTTCTAGTCCTTTCTTTTTCAGTCTACTTGAATGATTTTTAGTTTTACGAGTTGATTTTTGTTGTTGTTGTTGTTGTTCTTTTTAATGCTACTTTTATCCATCACTAACAACGTCAAACAAAACATTTTGTTTGGAATGAATCAAAGATTAAATGTCAGGGACCCTACTAGACTGGGGATAAGGCCAAAAGCATTTAGAAAAATATGAAACTTTATCACACATTCATAGCTTCATAACCTATAATGAACATAATTGAGGGTAACAGCCCTAGCTGTTACTTGCATTGCTGTTTATTAATAAAACAACTCTTATTTTTTCCACATTAGAGCATTTGTCTTCTACATATGGCATCAGAGAGGAGGAAGGTCAAAGAAGGGTATGAAAAAATTGGGCACTGCTCTTCTGTATACATCCTGTAGGTCAGCAGTTCTATCTTTCCTCTGTACCATGCAGCGCTTTTTTCCTAAATGCTATTCCTTGTTTCTCATTCAGCCAGAAAGAGCTGAGCTGTCTTAGCTAAGATGGTAAGTAGTTCTGTCTTGACAGATGTTTTCTGCTTTGACTCTTTTGAAGGAAAATTCCTAGTTAATAAGATAAATTGTTTCCGACTTCCAGAACCCTGTGCAATTTAGGGTTGCCCAAGAACTGGACAGAGTATATAAGTGGGGAGTTCCTCCTTCCTTTCCGTAGTTGGGGATGGAGGAAGAACAAATAAAGAAACAGACCACACACTGAAAAAGAATAATATTTACACATCCAGTTTCAGTAACTACAGAAGGATTTGCTTTGTCACAGTGTTTCCATCAATGAGCTGATGAAAGAATGCGTGGTCTTGGAGAAGAAATCCTCTTTTCCACACAATTCTGTGAAAGGGATAAGGCAACAAGATTTCAGACTTACTACTTCTGACAGTTTTGGCATTTTAAATGCTTGTAATTGCATATACAAAGAGGAGTTGGATGAGAAATCCTAGTCAAATAAACAAAGATTGGGTGTTTTGCAGTCTAAAAATGGGACCATTTTGAAGGAGAGTACTTGTCAAAATTAGGCATCTTCCACTATATGCAATTAATCCGATGAACTAAGCAGTAGCAGTCATGATCATTTTTATTTTTTGGCAAAGTGTATGGCTCTAATTTGGTGTTGACACTGTCACATCCCGCTCTGCTGGACAAAAGGATATGGTGGAAGAATTAATCTTCCAGAATATCATTTATTTAAATGATGAAAACACCAAGTTGCAATATGAAGAAAAGAGTAAACAAGAATATCCTCAACCTCAGTTTTCTAAGTTGTGGAAAAAAATGTTAGCCTTTTCCTTAAATTTTGAAAAATTAGAATTAGAAAGCACCGAATAAAGAGAAATTAGAAAAAAATATTCCAGGTTTTTTGTTTTAATTCCAACAGTCTGTGCTATCACAGGAATTACATTTTTTTTTCAAAGACTAATAAATCTAATGTAGAACATGCATGTAAAGAGATCTCTGCACACCCTATATAATTGCCACATGAGGCATTAATCTCCTCCACATTGCAATTGCTTCATCAGCAACCAAGTGTGTGTAAAAAGTGTTACTTGGTGTTTTGAAAGTGCTCAGTAGAAGAAAAATTGTAGCATATAAGGGTAAGTAGGCTCTTCAATATTTCCACAGAAACCCAAGATGGATGGATAGTTAACCACTAAAATCATTGAATAACTTGATTTCCAAGATTCTTTAGAGACTGTAAAAGAGTTAAGAGCATATTTGACGGTTCTTTCCTGGAGACCAGTATTACTGTTTGGTGCACTAAACTTTACATAAGTGGTGAAAAACTGGGTAATGCATAGATTAATTAATTTGCCTGAGGCCTAAGAAAAAAGTCACGAAAAAAATAAAAGTCAAGTCTGCTGTGCCCAGGCCCTATGTCCTAAGCTGTACATTATCATTCTTTGCAAACTGTCAGCTCTTATGCACTCAGACACAAAAACCAAATCATTCCTTAACCTTTTATTTGCTAAACTAAATACATTCAACTTCTACCTTATAAGGAACTCCTTATTGTCTAAATGATTTGTCTCTGGAACAACTCCAAATGTTCAACACCTTTCTCCAAATTTCGGTAGTTTCAATGGACACTGTATTCACTACTGGCATTCCAATAGTTATTACAAGCACATATCCAGAACCAATATAAGGTCTGTTTTACTTTACACATGCTGGTTTAGACACTTCAGCCTCTCATGGGCTACTTATGGCTACACTGTCAGACAAAGAAAACTCAGCCAAATCTTTATAAATAATCAGAGTGGTCTAAGATAAAACATCATATATTTTTGTTTACCAGTTTAAGGCTGAACTTTCCAGTATGTATGAATTAGCTCTTACATGGATTCATTATATTTAAAAAACGTAACAGCAATATCAATAACACAGGGCAAGCAGTCAAAGGAATCCAAAGGGGTTTTTTAGGGGAATTTTAGTTAGAAAACTAGCTAAATAGGAAGAAATAAGAAGAAGCTCAATGAAAAAATCAAGTGGCCTCAGTGATTAAATATTCCATAGCTGCTAAAAACCCAGACAAACAATCAAAAGAAAAAAAAAACCTCAAACCAAAACAAACAACAACCAAAAAAAAAAGAAAACCACAGAGAAAAAAAAAGTTAACGTAGGAAAAGCTATATAATTCAAGAAATCAGAATTTTTTCCTTTACAATGCCTTCTTTTTTTTTTTTTTTTTTTTTGGGGGGGGGGAGATAAACAGGAGTATCTTATTAATTTTATTTCCTTGCATCTCTTTAGCTGCAGTAATCATAGTGAATTTACTTGTTCCTCTCCACGTGAATGTCACAGATGGTCCCTGTATGAGTAAATATTACACCTGCATGAAGGTACATTGATGTAAAATTGTCTTATCTTTGTTTAAAGGAGATGATTTTAAGCTTTATATAAACAGAGGCATCAGACATTTGGATTTCTTGGAGAAAGGAGGCTTGTGAAATCTTACTAGATGTTGTCTATTGACTTATTAATCTAAAATAAAGATCACGGAATACTCTTTATTCATAGTTAATTCATAGAAAACAAACAAACAAATCGTTCCATGTTTATACTCTTTCAGGGTTCTATTACTAATGTTTACTGAATTCTGCATTACAGAGGGAACACCTAGGGAAAGATCATACCCACCTAAATCTCCAAAGACCTTATTATCATTACTGCCTTGACAATAGATACAAAATTAATAATAATGAAGATTGACATTTAAAATAATGTATTGTCATTATCTGTGATGTAATTGCTACTCAAAGAGTATTTCATGGACCATTGTAGAATTATAATTGTCAAATTTATCATTATTAATTTAAATTTATATGATTTAGTGAAAATAAATTGAGATACATTTCCATATGCCTTGAACAATAAGGGCAGAGTCATTAGTGGAGTCCATTTTGGACAGAGGACAAATAAAATTCAGTCTGGGATTTACTGAAAAAACTTTAGCTAATGAATTATACCAAGAGATTCGTGGAATCCTCTAATTATACTGATACAGACTTCATCAGCTAATACTTTTCACTTGTGACAGTCATCCTCTCCGTATTCTAATCCCTTAAGGGATATTTTAACACTGTGGGTGAATATGTTTCCACAGCTGTTCTGCATTTTATGGCTTCTGCATTAATGTTGGCTTATAGCAGGGCAAGAAACAGTTTTCACTTTACACAAAAACTGCATTCATAAGATTTTTTTGTTCTCTAGTGGTCTGATCCAGAGCATACAGAAAGCAAGGCAAGTCAGTCTTAATCACTCCTCCTAAAATTTTGTATCTGTTCAGTTCTTATTAATAAACCCTATGATTACAGGTAAACTTAGGAGGAGAACTAGCACCAGGCTTTTATTCACTATCCCTTTGGTCCTCTTGCTTTCATGTGGTTATGAAAGCATGGATGTACAATTTGTGGATACTTGGCTCTGCCTCTATCTATTTGAATATGATAATCATTGAAGTTAAGTAATTGAAAAACAGGTCTAAAAATTTCTGCTTAGGGCAGGACCATTCCAAATGTAAATTGTATTCTTCTTGATCCTTTAATGGACAGATTTCAAGGAAGATCATAAGTCCTACATAATTAGAAGCAGTCATAATTATGTTTCATGTGGGTACAAGAAAATCTAATGCTTTTGTACAAGTGGCTCAGGTTTTCCTACATTTCTTAGAGAACCCCAGAGCAGATAAACAATTTGTATGCAATTCTATAAGACAAACACAAAAAGGGGACATTCAGACAAAGTTTATTTTTTTATTGTAGCAGGTAATATTTACTGAAAGGCTAAGGAAGTAAATAACAAAAAACCCCATATGAAACCTGGACCTACTGGTTCCATTTGTAAAATTGGCTCCAAAACTACAGAAGATAGAATAGGATTTCACCCTTGTATCTGTTTTTGTGAACTGCCATTGAGGACAGCTTCGCCTCCTTCTTCCCAAAAAGAGTCTTTCAGAACCATCAGGTAGCTCTACCTACTTGAGAAACAGCATTCTGCCATCCTTTGACACGTTTTGAAGTTACGGATCGGTAATTTTGCAACCGTTTATTCGAGTATACATGAGAGGGTGTGTTTGGTTTTTCTGTTAAATAGTTCATGAAGACAAGCACATCTAAGCACCTCAGAGGCACTGCACCTGCACTTGCTGCACCTAAATGACGTTTTCACTCTTCAGAAGAAAGAGCAATATTGTTCTAGCATGCATGGAACATATGCTAATCAGCTGTGCTCTTCAGGCACAAATGTGATAATGTGCTCATTGTTTAGACACTGGAATTGTTCATTACAAAATGACACAGTGTTTGCCAATTTTGTCTTCATTATAAATGTAAATATTAACTGATGATATGCAAAAGAATACAAAAAGTCAACAGCAATTAATTGGCTTCTGCAGTAATTAGCAACTGTAAGGCAAACACTTATGAGCCGTTGTAATTGTCTGCATTAGGAATACACCTCCTGTACAGATCTAATTAGCAATTTAAATAGTTCAGAAATTATATGCCTCTTGCCTTTACACTCCCTGAAGTACTGTTCATTAATAGGGAAAAAAATTGCTAGTAAATGTCATTTGCATTGTCTCATGTTAAGAGCTCTACATCAAAGCTTCTACATTATTGCCTCATACTGAATAATACAGATTTGACGCTTGTGGACCAATACAATTGTAATTAGGCTATGATTCCTTTGTAAACAGCAGACACAAAACCTGACAGAAGCTTATTTTCCTCTGAGGTAGCTGCTGTACAATTTCAGGTGTAAATAAGAAAAGCAAAGCTACACAAGGATTGCAGCTACCAAATAAAAAGCAATTCAAACTGTGGCTAGGATTCATATAGTTCTATTAATTGTTGCCTCAGAAAATATTTCCTTTGAGACTGGGACGTGTTAGAGTAATTACATAAGGGCTGGACAGCACTCGCTGTAGAACACTATGTTAAGTCCAAGACTGATAGAAAGACTCAAGAAAAAGCAGAGTTACTAGATAATTGTGTTGAACACCAAAAGATATGATTTTAGATAGGAAAAAACAGGTCAATTTAGAAATACATCTCAGGGACATACAGGAAGAAATCAACAAATAAATAAATAAAATGTTTGAGCTTTAAAAGATAGTTGAGGCTAATGCAAGTGCATAACAGGGTGACAAACCATTGCACCTTTTTTGAACAAAAAGAAGATTAAATTCCCAAATAACTTTTAAATAAAACCAAACTCATTAAGTTCTTTATGGCAGAGCTCAATCTGAACATTTAAAACAAGGTATCCCTGTGACCCAGAAGGGAGCTGGTACTTTTAAATTAATGAAAACATCTACCATTGTCACAGTACTGTAAATGCTGAAAAAAAAAAATCTGTATTCAGAGTCACAGGAACAGCAATTTCCAGCATGTGATTAACCTCGGGCAATGGTATATAACGGAATAGCTATCATGTCTGATGCTACTGCTGCTGACATTAGCTATAGCTAAGTTGCACTAGTTGCAACACAGATGCCGTGTTAAACAAAATGAGACATGGTATCACTCAAATCAGTGAATGGTGTTAAGACTCTTAACAGTGCCTACAAGGAATATAATAGTTCTTAGATATCACACTCCATTTTTTGTTCTCTCCAGAGTCTGATTCTGGCAAACTCAGCTCCCAAGTCTGCTTCTCTGTTCCTGTGAGAATATCTCAAAGCAAAAAAATGGCACACCATAGCATCAACACTACACTTTTTTGGCTAGTACTGCAGGCACAAAGGAGTGGTTAGGAGAGAGAAGGGAGTTCTTAGATTCTTTTCCCATGACTCAAACACCCATATTAGATATAAATCAAAGCTCACTGATTGGAGCATTTAATTTTACAAGATATAAGAGTCTATATGAAGGCTTGTTAAATATCTGATTATCAGTAAACCTTTTAGACGGTATGTTCTAAAGCATTTAATTGTTTGTTTTTTTTTTCATTCTTTTTCTTATTATTTTTTCTTCTTCAGAAGAGATTTAACCCAGAAATATATATATATACTTGCACCTATTATTCAACAACCTGTTGATGCTCATATTCTCAGCATTTTGGAAGTATTTTTGAAGAATAATTTAGGATTACTCACAGGCAGAAGAACCAAGGCTTCTGTGAATTTATATTACATTTTCTTAATTTTCTTGCATTTTTCATTTCTTATACACTCAGGGAAGTTCTCTGCACAATTTTGGCCTACAACAGAGAGTGAAAGGAAGAGAAAAGGAGTGAGACATAGCATATTGCATTTACATTTTGGCATATAGAATGTACAACATTAAACTGTATTTCTTCTGTAATAGTAGAAATCTCAGCTTCTTATCCTCTAAGGAAACCATGTACTTAATATTATTCTGAAAAAAAACCACATTCTATTCTTAAGGCTGACTTTCACTTACAATTATTATTACAGCAAAAGAATAAGAATGCATTTGTTTTCCACTATTCAGCTCCTGAATGATATTTCTCTGAAGGTAGGAGGTTCCCCTTTTGTTGTGCAATGTGGTAAACCACAGTGCTCTTCAGGTATTAATGGTCTTGTTCTCCACATTTGTGCAAATGATGGTAATTGACTGTAGTATGTATGGAACTGCAAACAATTTCAGAAATGCAAAGAAAATAAGTTCTGTTAATTCAGAAGAAAAATGACATCCATTTCACTTACTTCAACTTCAATACTTTTCTCCTTCCTTCCTGAAATTACCTGACATCAGAACCTAATAAACAGAAGATGCCTTTTAGATTCTTAAAATGCTTATGAGCAACCCTAACCACTTTCAGTTCAGCATTACCTCTGAAAATATCTGGCTGTTTACACTCTTGCAGAATCAAGCTTACAAAGCAAATTGCTTACTTAAAGAAAAAACAAACTATCAAAAAATCACTAATTGAACAAACATCTCTGTATTTGATTTCCCTAAACTTTTGACCTACCTTCTTCTCAAAATGGGGCAGCATAGTTCTAAAAAGACTGATAAGAAAGCAGTTCTGCCCTCACAGCTCTTTCCTATTCACCTGATCCTTTCATCATGCTGCCATAAACACTGAGGGGGAAAGCAGTCAAGTGGATGAAAGAATTAATAGACACTAGAAATAGCCTTTATTTTTGGTGGGATAACTTCCAGAAAATTTAAACTGTTTAAATTCAGGTTTTATCCAGACTGTTTTCCTGACCTGGACTGCCATACTCAAAGCCTTCAGACACATTCAGTGTCAGTGGGGCTGAGCCCTGCCTTGTTTTCTGGTGTTTTCCCACCAAAAAAATCATGAGTTTCAGTCCCGCCATCTTTGTTTTCACAGCCACGGCATCTTGGAGACGCCCTGGAGCCAACATGGTGCCAGGGTGAGCCCCCCTCCGCTGTTCAAGAGCGTGCTCAGGTTCCTGGCTGGGACTGGCCTGGAGCCGTGCACCTGTGTCTGGGACTGAGGGACGACTGTGCACCCTGCACACTGCCCCGGCCTGGTGGGACCACGTACGCCGCGTCGCAGGGGGGAAAAGCAGGACCAGGGACCATCCCAGCCCCTCGAGGTGGCCCCCCCCAGCCGCTACCACAGCCGGCCCCGCGTTCAGGCTCCCGGCTGGGGCTGGGGCTGGCGCTGGGCCGCTGTGCTGGCACCCGCAGCGCATGCCTGCCCCTGAGCTGGGAGTTGCCCGGACCGCACACACCCGAGGGGAAACGAGAAGCCATACAGGGAGTGGGAAGCAGGTGGAGAGGGGCCATCCCGGCTCTGGGACCAAGGGACCACACGTGGCATGAGACAGCCCTGGGACCACGCGTGCTGGTGGCTGGTGATCAGCCCCCAGTGGCTGCCGCCACCCCAGCCCCCGCAGGGATGAGGAGCCGCCGCTGCCACCCCGGCCCAGCCTGGCCAGGGACAGGGAGCCCCCTGTCTGGGAGAGGGCTGTCTCGATCTCAGCTTCCCACCCCCTGCAGCTTTTTAAGGAAAACTGAATTTTACGAACAAGTGAGTGAGTTTTTTTACACTCTTCTCCCTTCCAAAGTCCAAGAACACCCCCAAGTCCCAAAGCTCCCTTTGACCATCCTCAGAGAGATCCCAGCCCTCCCCCCAAACAGTACACCCCCCCATTCCTGATGCAGGCCAGGATGCCATTGGCCTTCTTGACTGCTGGCTCATGTCAAGTCTCCCATCCCCCAGCACTCCCAAGTCTCTCTCTGTCTGCCCACTCTCCAGCCACTCCAACCCCAGCTTATAGCTCTACATGGGGTTATTGCGACAAAAGTGTAAGGACCTGGCACTTGGACTTGTTGAAATCTCATCTCATTGGAATCTGTCCATCTCTCCAGTCTGTCCAGATCCTTCTGCCGGGCCCTCCTAACTTCCAACAGATTGACACTCTCTCCGAGCTTGGTATCATCGGCAAACTTACTAATGAAGGACTCCATTCTGTTATTGAGGTCATCAATAAAGATATTAAACAGAACCGGGCCCAACATCAATTCCTGAGGGACACCACTAGTGACCGGTCACCAACTGGATGTGACATCATTCACAACCACTCTCTGGGCTCGGCCATTCAGCCAGTTCCTAACCCAGCATAGCATGCTCCTGTCGAAGTCCCGGGCTGCCAGCTTCTCCAGGGGTATACTATGGGAGACTGTGTCGAAGGCTTTACTGAAGTTCAGATACACCACATCTACAGCTCTCCTGTCATCCACCAGGTGAGTTACTTTGTCATAAAAGGAGATCAGGCTGGTCAGCCTGGACCTACCCCTCCTAAAACCATGCTGCCTGGGCCTTATCCCCTGGTCATCCTGCAGGTGTTGCATGATTGCACCTAGGATTAACTGCTCCATTACTTTTCCTGGTACTGAGGTCAGGCTAACAGGTCTGTAACTACTTGGATCATCTTTCTGGCCCTTCTTGTGGATGAGTGTCACATTGGCCAGCTTCCAGTCATCTGGGACTTCACCTGTGAGCCAAGACTGCTGATAAATGATGGAGAATGGCTTAGCAAGCTCATCTGTCAGCTCTCTCATCAGCCTAGGGTGGATCCCATCTGGTCCCGTGGACTTAGAAGGATCCAAACAGTTCAGTAAGTCTCTAACTTCTTCCTCCTAGAATACAGGGGGATTATACCGAACCCTGACCCCATCTATCAGTTCAGATGGCCACTTGTCCTGTAGACAATCTGACCTGCTACTGAAAACTGAGGCAAAGGAGGCATTAAGTACCTCTGCCTTCCCTTCATCTGTAGTGACTATATTTCCCTTCACATCTAATAAGGAGTGGAGGTTATTACTGCCCTTCTTTTTACCATTAATGTATTTATAGAAAGACTTATTGTCTTTCACAGATGTGGCCAGTTTAAGTTTGAGCTGGGCTTTTCCCTCACTAATTTCCTCCTACATGATCTAACAATGTCCTTAAACATACTCTGATTTACCTCCTCCTTTTTCCAAAGGTGATACATCCTCTTTTTATTTCTTAGCTCCTGCAGAAGCTCCTTACCCATCCAGGCCAGTCTTCTTCCTCTACAGCTCACTTTACAGTACATTGGGATGGCCTGTTTCTGTGCCTTCAAGATTTTGTTCTTAAAGTATGTCCAGGCTTCCTGGACCCCCTTACTTTTAAGGGTTATTTCCCAAGGTATCGTCCCAATTAATTCCTTGAATAAACTAAAGTCTGCCTGCCAAAAGTCCAGTGTGGATAATCTGTTCATGCCCTTCCTTGATTCACTGTTTATCAAAAATTCTACTATCTCATGGACACTGCACCCCAGGCAGCCTCCAACCACAACACCCCCTACCAGCCCCTCTTTATTGGTGAACAGGAGGTCGAGCACAGCCCAACCCCTGGTTCACTCACTCACTAGCTGCTGTTTTAAACAACATAACTAGTCACAAGGCTCCTCCTTAACAGCTCAGCTGAAAAGAAGATTTTCCTTGTGTATTTTCCTAAACCATCAGCATAAGGCACCATAATTCTTGCTGAAAATATTTAACTGTGTAGTGTTACATAGTCCTTACTATGTCCTTACTAGTCTCAGATATGTAACTATGATATTCACTCATTCACTCTGAAACTATGTTATTCACTCATTTCAGTATCCCAGTCAGCCAGACAACTAACTGAATGAAAGGACATAAATACCAAATGGCAGGAACAAGTTCAATAAAAAATGAGGATGTCACATCATCTTTTATTATATCAGGAACAGTTTTTACATGAAAAATTGTTATTGCAAATATCAAATTCTACTAGATTAAAGAGACCCTAATATGTTGAACTACTGGAGCTTCAAATCTTTAGGAATTGTAATCCTGGCCAAGAAAAAAAAGAAGTATAAGTGAGGGCAAGGATTTTTTGTGTCTAATTTAACTTGTAATTTGACAAGTAGTTCACTTATTAGAAGCTTTAAAAATATTGGTCTTCCAAGGCTTAAATATAAAATGTTTAACTCTAGATATATGGAAAATTGAGAAAAATATAACTAAATAACTTGGGAAACACCACTTATAATTTATTAATTTTTGTTGATTTTTGGAAAGTCTTTTACTTTATCTGTGCTTATAGCATTTGGTACTTGGTATGTCTTTTTTCTTGCAAAAGCATTTAGTCCTGCTTTTTTGCTGTTCTTAGAGAGACATCTGAGCAGAACGAATTGATACAAATTTCTTTAACATATGTCTGGAAACTGTGGTATGAAAAAGACAATTTCTTTTAGCACAAACGTGTAATGATAAGTTGTAAGTCTTCATCTTAAAAAGCAAGAAATCCTTAATACTTAGAAGGAAATCACAAAAGAATATATGAACAACCAAGTATGAGAAGAAGAGTGTAGTTACTTGTGTCTTCAGGAGAGAGAAAGAGAGGGATTGGAGCCTGATTTAGCATAATAGACAGCCATAACTCCCAAAGAACTGGGAAGTGTCTCTGGGAATGATGCTTTTCTACTTAATTTGCAACATTATTTTCTACGTTCAAAGTCATTACTTTTAAAAGATTTTAAGGCATAGATCTCTGCTTTTATCCTACACAAATGTGTGAACAAGTGACTTTTAAGCTGTAGCTTTCAAAGTCAAACTATAGACATGAATTAGACATGCAAAAGATGCAGCAGAATACAGCCTGAATGAGGAGTTTAGATACCTGCACTATTTTTATGCTCAAGAAGTAGGCTGGTGTGGATGGAGGCAATACATATATTCTGTGTAACTGTAAAAGGATGAAGAATAAAGTATTCAAAAACTGAACATAAAAGAGATAATCTTGTAATGTTGTTTAAATGAATTTTCTTTACTCTCTCAGAGCACAGTTGCTGTAAATACTGAGCTTATAAACATGTTTACATCCTGCCAAAAATATGTTAAAAAGTCATTTGTGTTTATGGAAGTGGGATTATATTCACAGGGAATAATTATGTCTCAAGACTTACCTAGTTAGACACAAGACAACTAACCATTATAAGCACTTGCTGAAAACAGAAAAATAATGTTAAAATTCTGTGGATAAATCTCAGTAATGTATCTTAAAAATAATTATCAGGAGATTAGGATTTGGGGTTCTGATTTTCTTCTTACAAAGAACAAAGAACCAGTTCTTTACCAGAAGTTGGGCCCTTTCATGCTTTATACTTTTTTTGACAAGAAAGAAATTTCAGTTTTAAAAGCTTCATACTGTACTGATTTTATAGTTTGTCTTGACTTGTTTTTTTGGGTTTGTATTTGTTTCTAGATAGAGAGTTTCTACACAAGTCTGTCCTGAATCAAAAGAGAAATGCAAACTGAGATCACATTTTTTAAGATGGATTGTAAGGATAATGGGAAATGTCTGAATTTTCAGTTATTTTCTTTGAAAGAATATCTCAGTGATTTGCCTTCCATATTAAAGGAATGGATTTTTTCCATGACAAAATATAGCACATGTCCTAAGTCCTCTTAGATTATGTCAACTTAATGGGGAAATATGAAGATGTGTACAGCTGTTTATTTCAAAATACAGGTGCATCAACCATCTTTTCTTGTACTAATTTCTATGGGGGAAAACCCCCAAACAACAGACTAGGAACTACTTTACAGCTTGAGCTATGCTTTCCTTTATTATTCTTTCTCAGTTTCTTTATGCTTTTAGCAGAGGAAGTGCTTAAAATTGCTTCTAGAAAGATTGTCTCAATTATAGTCTTACTTCATTTCACAGTTATTTTACCAAAGCCTTGGGACCGAGTGCAATTCTCTTTACAGCCAGCTGAAAGATTTCAACTGACTTCTGGATGTGGCTCTCTCTTTTCCAGATGAAAGCAAGCCCCCTTTGCAAAAGGCGTGCAATAACTATTGCTTTTGTCTTCAAAACATACTCCCTTGACTCTGTTGAGTTCTCCAAACCCTTAGCATTCCTACCATTATGTCTCGATGCACAAAATGTGTAGCTAATTCAAAACTTCAATTAATCGTTTTCAAAATAGATTTGAAACATTGTTTTTGAAAGAAACGTATTTCCCTGTGAAAACAGTGTTTCCTTTCTGCCTCGCTTTTCCTTGCCTAATCTCTCTCAAAAGAAAACAAGAGCACAGCTTTCCTAGAAATACCTACTAGAGGGACAGACACTAGAAAACGTTTCTTTTTATAAAAAATGAAATTAAAAATAAAACACTAAACAAAAAAAAAAAAAAAAGCCAAAATGTTTTCAGAGTGACTTTTGCGCTAACAAGTTTTTTCACTCTTCTTAGATAGCAGGTGTGGTGGTTTTACAACTGGGGGGTGCAACAGGACGAGAGACATGATATAGGCACCAACGGCTAACAGTTTATTGAAATGGAGCTCTAAAATAAAACTATAGGATCCTACTAAGGCACTAACCAAATATACACAATAGAAACTTGACAATATTCTCAATAAATAAAAAAACCAAACAACAAACTGCTCTTCCAAGCTAAACTGGAGGGGCTGAGGAGCAACGGAAGAAGGGAAGAGTCACTTTGATGATGGTATTTTGTGGTCTTGGAGCCTCTGTAAGACAAAACCAGTAAGAACCCCCCCCCCTCAGGAACCCCAGGGGAAAAGATATCACACTGTTGCAGTTGAGTTGTCTTCTGGTGCCACCGTCAGAGTTCCGGTGGTGCTGCGGTGTGAGGGAGGCCAGGAGGAACCAGGAGGGGCAGCAGCCAATGTGGTCTCAACCATTACGAGCTGGGGAAGAGACTGAAACTTCTGGGACTACAGCTTTTATATGTTGGCAATCCTGTGAGATTTCAGGGTCTTCTTCCTGAGCAGGCTGTCCTCTCAATGGGTGGCTGTGCTCAGCACCACCCATTTCTGAGATTTCTGCACTCTGAGCAAGATGGCACTGCCTGCTAAAAAGCCATGTGCTCTGGATCCGGGGCCTGGCATTTGCCATTGCCACCAGCCGCGGGGCACTCCCGAGGCCAACGGGACTGCCTGCAGGGACCCAGCACAGGCAGTGGGAATGCAGTGGGGATGCGGTGGGGCAGTGCAGAGAGGGGCCACAGGGCCACGGCCATCCCTGGAAGGGGTCCCCGCCAGCTGTCCACCATGAGAAATCACCTCTGCACACCTCCATGGCAGTGTGGGGCTGGCAGCACCAGATGTCGCTGCTGGGCAGGCACCAACCATCTCTTCTGCTCCAGCCCAGGGCAGAGGGTGGCAAGGGAAACCCTGTGTGTGCAGCCCACAGCCAACCACATGGGACCCTGGGGGCAGTGGCAAGAGCCAGGACCCAGCTGGCCAGCACCATTCCCTGCCCATGATCCAAGCCATGTGTGGGGATTTGGGAAAAGGAGGGGTGCTGGGTCCTTTGGAGGGGAGGGTGTTGGGGGTTCTTAGAAGGAAGGGGAGGGAAAGGGATCCTCGTTCTGGTATAAATCCTGGGTTTTTATGGGGGTTTTTGTTTCCCTTAATAGTCCTCCCTCGCTCTTCCCCCTCCACCTTGCCCTTCGGGCTAGCTGGAGGGGAGGGGGGGGAGAGGGGGGGGCCTGCTCTCTTTCTCACGCGGGGACAGCAGCCCAGGTGGGGGGGCGTGGGGGGTCGCCCGGTTGTCCCCCCACAGTTCTCTTGACAAGAACTTACCAAAACACAGCGGAGACGTGGTTGGGCAGCTCAGCCCCCTCCCCGGCGGCGATTGCACGTGCGCGGCCCCAGCTCAGCCGTGTGAGCAGCAGTGGGGCCGGGGGGAGCTCGGCTGGTCTCGCCGGCTCAGGGTGGGCGCAGTGCTGCTGCGAGTTTGAGTCCCTTGCTGGCACGATCCCGGTGCCAGGGAAAGGAATTCACTGTGCCGTTCCCTGCCTCTCCCTTGGGTGGTCGCCCACTTCCTGGGTGTCAGCAGTAGCTCTGACGGCCCCCTGCACCACTACGAAAGCGCCCTAGTGGCTGTGCCAGCCCCTGCACTGCCATGAGGGAGCCTGGCAAGAAGCCCTGCGGTGCCAGCGGCCCCAGGAACGGCCTCCGAGCGGCGGGATGGGCGAAATGGCTGCTTGGGTGGCTCCTGT
>VXBA01002747.1:1591-50681 GCA_013399895.1 Serilophus lunatus
AATTCTTCCCCAGGACAGGGGCTCAGGCCCTGCAACAGCTCACCCAGAGAAGCTGCAGCTGCCCCACCCCTGGAAATGCCCAAGGCCAAGCTGGATGGGGCCTGCAGCCACCTGGTCTGGTTAGAGGTGTCCCTGCCCATGGCAGGGGCTGAAAAAGGATAATCCTTAAGGTCCTTTCCAAACCAGCCCACTCTGGATTCCATGATGGTTCCATGCTCTCTCTCTGCATTTAGTCTGCATCGTTTTGTCTCTAATGCAACTTCTCAAATTTGGATGATTTTTAAAAGAACCATTTCAAAAGTATTCCAGGAGGAAAAAGCAGATTGCAAACCAGACAAAAATCCCTCCTACACACCCCAAATCATTATTCATGGGATGCCTAGTTCCTCTTCTCTGCCCCTTTTTCTTTCCTGGAAATCCTTAGGATCCCAACTAGCTGTTTTCAGGGTGGTTTTCTCTCATACCTTCCTTCTTCCCAGCTGGAACTTACCTGGACATTCAAGAGGCTTCGTGGGAGATAAATCCCTCTGAGGTACTTCATATCAAATAGTCTGGAAAATCTGAGGGATAAAAAAGTGAATAAAACCCTTTCAAACTGAGTTCTACCATTTTCCTCCACAAACACCCTCAGAGTTTGTCCTTGGGTTAGGGCCAACTCCTACATGATCCCCACCCAACGCTTCAGCTCTTGTGAGAAAGGGACGGGAAGTGCAAAATCAAGTCCAATCCTGTGCAGGGGCTCCCTGAGGAATAGCTCTTGAATTTTTTAATCCATAGGTTTCCCTGGTCTCCTGAGGCAGAGGGTGATCCATCCATTTGTCTCTCCCTCTCCCACTCACAGACTCAGGTCCTGTTCTTGTTGCCTCCCCTCAGGGGCTGCAGTTTGACAGCAGGTCAGGGTTCGCTTTCCCAGGTCCACAGGAAATTCCTGCAGGTGACCCATGACTGAGTACAGAGCACAGGACAAGGGAAGAACAAAGATTTCCCACACATTTCTCCTTTCTATGCTCTGGCCACTGCCACAGAATGTCTCAGGCCTTCTCCACGACACTGCTCCGGGAAAATCACCCTGGGAGGCTGCACCACACTGGTAATGCAGCCACCACCTCGACATTATCTCTTAGTGGGGCTGTGTTGGCAGTTAAGTGCTGGTAATGAACAGTTAGTATTGATGGCTTTTCCAAATCAGTAACAACTACAAAAATCCACTAAAAAGCATGAAGCTAACTGATGAAGTACTCACGTACACAGAAGTGACATCTTCCCTGCCACACTCAGTCCTGACACACCTTCGGTGCTCTGTTGCTCTGGCTTCCTTAGATTCTGCTGCACAGCTTGTCCGCTTGCCTCTGAACAAAAACAAGAAGGCATCGGGTCACCCAGATTCTCAGGGAGTTTAACCTTTTCTAAGCTCTCATTTCCACTTACAGAATCAAGTTCAGCTACAGCCTGCATTAAGGCACCTAAAACAACCACCACAGTTCAAGACCCTGCTATCCTGCTCTCATCATCTCCACAAACCCTGCTTTTATGATGGCACACACACACTGACCAGGGCTGCTCCAGCTGAGAGGACAGCACAACCACCGACTCAGCCAGCTGAGTGTGAAAATATGTTACCAGCAGACTCTTAGGCCTAGTCCACCTCACCCACATCAGGGCAGAGCTGCTCCAAGCCAAACACATGCACATCCACACAGCTGCCACACTGTGCCCACACAGGAC
Source organism: Serilophus lunatus (assembly GCA_013399895.1). Classification (NCBI taxonomy): domain Eukaryota; kingdom Metazoa; phylum Chordata; class Aves; order Passeriformes; family Eurylaimidae; genus Serilophus; species Serilophus lunatus. Next base: position 3,317 of record VXBA01002747.1, read on the forward strand.
CCGGGCATCCTGCCCGGTGCTGCTGCCCTCCTCTGGAGATGTGCTCAGATTTCCTCTCCCACCCCATCCTAATGTCCCCTCCCTGCTTGTTCCTGGCACAGCTCCAGGGGAAAGAGGGACATCTTTGGCTCCTCCAGGGGAGCTGGAGGCGGCCTAGGAAAGGAGCCCTGCTCACACTGGGGCAGCTTTAGATTCCAGCTTTCCTCTCTGCAGTGGCCCTGCTGCTCCCCTGGCTGGCACAGAGCCCCCTCCCTGGGTCGTGTCATCTGCAATCAGGCTCAGGGCCAAACCTCGCTGGTGCTGTGGCACAAAGGAGCTCTGGCCACCACTGCACCTCAAAACCTCCCGGTTTCCCAGGCTATGAATTAAAAATCAGCAATTCTGCCTGGTTGGGCCTCACCCAGCCCTCAATTTCTTCTCCTCAGAGCACAGCTGGACTCTGAGAGCCTCAGAGACCTGAGAGAGACATTCCAGCCCGGCTGGTGCCAGGCTCCACGTGCTCTGTCGGGCAGTTGTTCAGGTCAAGGAGCTCTTCTGGGTCTGTGCAAATAATTGGAGCTAAAAAAGGGAAGTTAACAAAGTATTCCAGGCTGGCAGGAAAGAGACGATGCTAGCCATGCCATTCTGACTGGGAATTTCATGCAACAACCTGGGGAACGTGGGATACTCACTGGAATGGGATGTACATGGATAATCCAGCCATGAGAGGGCATCGAGACACAGCATTAGAAATTATGTAGAAGTTCCCATGAAGTTCTCTTTCTATGGAATAAATAAACAGAAGGGTTTGCTCCTGCTCACGCTGGGAGGAAAAACAAATCCAAAACCAACACGCTTTTACAGCAGAAATGGGAAAGATTACAAAGATAAATAATGCTGTCCTGTATGCTGATTGTCATTGCAATTATAATGGATGTATAATATATTGCACATGTATCCTGTGCAATATGCACTAAACATAGCAAACATTTATAATAAATATAATATGTAATACATTATAATAAAGTTATCATTTATATTCTTTAAAAACATTACGGATTCAAGTTATCCTATCACATTTAATGACTGCATTGAAAATCTAATAATTTCCTTACAGTTACTGAAGGAAAACATCACTATGCAGGTAGGTAACCACTGGAACAGTGGCCCAGAGAGGCTGTGGGACCTCCATCCTTGGAGATACTCAAAAATTAGAGGCCCTGGGCAGCTGGACAAGGCTGTGAGCCACAGATGTGGTGCTTTGCACGGGGGTTACAGAGAGCCCTAACAAAGGTCCTGGTCCACGCATGGGACTCTAACCTTTGGCCTCTGGTAGCAGGGCAGCCACACAATTAAATTATAATTAATGAATTATAAACTGCATATGCAAAGCAGACTACAGATTGCTTAAGTCTTCTGACATTCTTGTTTCTCTGATACATTATCAGGTGCTTTGTGGCATGAAAGGAAATTCTTGCAAATAAAGGCCTTGTGCTACTGGCCATACACAGGCAAGTCTCCAGATAGGTTTTGCAAGACTGTGGAGTACAGGATGAGACCCTATGTTACCAATACCAACCAAGCAATGAGGTCAGTACAGGATAATGAGGAAAATTGAACTCTGCGACAACTAAATGTCATGTTGACAAATGCAACTTCGCCATTTTTTATAAACAAAATTAAACTTAATTTGCTTTACAGTAGCTAATGCGCCGTTAATTCAAAACCCACAAAATAACTCACTGGACACAGTTAATAGTCAGCAGACCACATAGGCCAGGCTTTGAAAGCATTTAATATTCACTGAAGTGCTGCTTGTATCCAATTATAACTCACTACTTGCCATCTTAATAATTTAAATCTGTCCACTCTTTAGAAAGAAAAAAAATGCATTAATCAAAGACATGAATGCACCTTTTGCTTTTGACAGCATTAAATTAAAACTAAATGGTAGATCTTGAATGAGTTACTCTGCAAGAATAAAGGCATTAATGAGGTAATTTCATTATAGAGGCTCATCCAAGCCTATGTGAAAACAAGCGAAGTAAATGGAGAGGAAAGCCGCTGAGGAAATTAGGGTTCCTTCCACACTAATTAATGTTTTGGGGCATTTAGTACAGGCAGCAAATTAACTGCTCCAAAGAACTCCATTGAAAAAAATACATTGTTGCCCTGCCATGTAATTAGAAGACAGTACAAGCAGAACACTTAATGAGTATAAAGCTAGCCTTTAACTTATTCTGCCCAGCGTCGGAAAACATGCCATTGTGGAGGCCTAAGTTTAAGGAAGCACTAGGCATACAATATAGGATTGTTTAGGTCCTTCTGTTCGGTGAGCTGTAAACAGGTAGCCCTGAATGAGAGACTCTGAGACTCCTGGGAAGCCCGGCTTCCCAGAAAAAAAAAAAAAAAGGTCTTAAATGCATCCAGAAAGAAGAGAAATAGGTGAATAGGCCCAGCAGAGCCAGAACAGTGAATGCTCACCGCTGTCTTAAGTGATTACATGATGTTGTGCCACCCCCTCTCATTGAGTTATCTTTACACTGCTTTTGTCTCCTCTAATTGAAGCTGATGAGGTGCTAATTGGTTGCTTTTTTAAAAAAGCTCTGCTTAAGCACTGGCAAACAGAGTAAGACAGCGTGAGTGGAGTTAATGAGGGCTTAGCAAAAAAAAAAAAAACACCAGCAAATAAAAACCCCACCAAAACCAACCAACCAACCAACCAACCAACGAAAGCAAACCAACTCCCGTAAGAATACGTGCACAAACATGCATTTCTGTTGGTATAAACACAGCCGAGAAATGACTGAATTTAGGTAAATGGGTGCAAGGAGTTGTTTGGTGAAAGAAGGGGCAGTACCAGCAATAAATTAATGCCCGCCACTTTGGCCACCTCGAGGTGTGCACACGGGCATCTGGTGGGATGACTCACAGCCCCGTGCTATTCCACATGGCGCAGCCTGCCCATCGCCAACAGCCCCTGCAGGCTGCACCCTGTCAAACTAGAGCTTCCCAGTGCGGACTACGCTAGAAAGCTTTCTACTCCAAAGTAATTTAATCTCTTTGCTTTTAAGATGAAGTAGAAGCAGGTTAGAAATAAGCGGAGCCCTGCTCAGGGGGCCACTTCTGAATGGTGCTATTTTCAGCAAGTGGGCTTCTATTAAAAAATGAATCTGTGAAGCATTACCTTTAAAAATGTTTAAATGCTTAGTCTGTTGGCAATTCTGTGCTTCGAAAATATTCTTGATATAATTAAATTGAGTATGTCATTAATAGCTTTGACAACATTTTCAGTAACAACTCATGTGGAAATACGGTAATATCCTGAATATTTTGAATCCCGTGAAGAAAAGTGTGATTTTACCTTTTTTTTTTCAGTCTTTATTCAAAGTACTGTCATCAGTGTATACAAAGTTAAACCTATTGCAGAGATGCTAGTTTTTCCATACCCAAACGTATTTCCTAACAAATTTTTTGCATAATATTAAATATGCTACATTTCCCACGTATTCTGTAGGTGGGCTGATACCGGCTCTCGCATTTCTAGACCAATAAAGTGTCCGGGCTCCCTCTTTTCTCAATTCTGTTTTTTGTTGGTTTTGTTGGCTTTTTGCCTGTGTATACCCACAGTTAGAAAAACCAGTTAGTTTACAAACAGCCAGTTCCTTGAGTATGTGTTTCTGTTTGGTAATTTGTAGCTCTATTCAGATTCTCAACTGGATTCTTTTCACTCTAATGCACGGTCGCTTGCTTTTCTTTTGGTTGTCAAGAAAACAAGGGATTTCTTGCTGTCTGGTAGAAAGAAACGTCCTAGTGAACAAAGTTACAATTCCTCCAAACATGTTCCCAAAGCCATCGGGAAAAACGGCAACAGAGTTCCTCCCTTTAAGAAGTCCTAGAAGATGCAATGCTCAAAAAAGTATCGATGCCTTAAGGCTAGCTGAGTAAGTATCTTTTTTTTTTTTCCTTCTGTGATTTGTGCACTTAAAAATCATCACGAGTTTTCCAAGGAAGGTACAATCGAGCCAGGAATCCCTGCTCTTGTCACTGCAGCCTGCTGTGTTCTCACAGAATGCTTGCAGGAGGTAGTCCCTTGGGTTTGTTTCCAATGGGATTAGTGGTTTCTGATTTACCACAAGCAAGTGTGACATGAGTTGTGAAATTGCATGCTGTGCATGCCAAGATGTAATCCTTAAACATGTCCTATCGTCTTTCCACTTCCTACTCCAGTTTACTTTTTTGCCTTGCTGCTGAGAAAGGTGCTTCCCAGCTCCTCTCCCTTCCTAATGAGCATGGCCAATTGTGCACTGATTTAAACAGGAATGACCTTGATTTTCTGAAGGTGATGGTGATCCTATTAAGGAACAAACAGGCAGGAGTGCTGGTATCCTTCCCCACCTCCCAGCGTTCTTAGTGTTGCTGAGTGGTGGCTTCCACCACTCATGAAGTTGCTGCTTCATCAGCTGCAGCTTGGGGGCACATGCAATGCATGAATGCAGCTCTACCACACCTAAGGAGTGGGAAAGGTAGGGATCACATACTTGAGCCCGTGGGACAGCAGATCTCATCAGATGCTGCAAATGAGGGGACCAAAGGTGCCTTAAACCACGGCCTTTGGTTTATAGGTTTGGATCTGGAAATTCTACCTTTTTCTGCAGAGGCAGCCAGTAGTTTAGTGGTTGCAAAGTGCATGGAGTAGATGTCAGATGCCAAAGGCAAAATCACATTTTTAATTATTGTTGCACTTGCTAGAGCAGAAGCATCTTTTGGTTCCTGCTGGGAGTTGTTCCTGAGTACATTTGTAGGACACCTCCCCTCTGAGCCTGAGCAAGTGGCTCCTACCATCAGTGGACAATAGCTCTCATCTTTGACCCCAGGGGGAATTTGGCAGTTATTCCTGCATGACAGGTAGAACGGGACAGCAGATCCTCAGTAGTGCTGCAACTTGTGTGGAAAGTGGGAAGCACCAAAGCCACTTGTCCACCACTGCTGGCATCGATAATATCCCCAGAGAAAGCATGCAGCAGAAGAGTGGCTGGTAAGTGAAGCTTCCCTGCCTTTCCCTGTCCTTCCTGCTGCTTTGTCTCAAGCCTGAAAATGGCTCTTCCTCAATATTGGTCACTCTGAAAATGTTAGTTCAGGAAAAATGCACTCAGGGCAATGTTTAACAGGTAAGTCTTTTTATAACCTTTGTGTGAAGGGAGAAGGCATGAGGGATGACAGCAAAGGACTCTAGCATATACCAGCTGATCTTTGAAAGTGAAAACCTGCTGTTTCCAACTGAAATAACCTTAAAGGCATCACAACGGTTGAAAAGAACTCTTGCAAGGGAAGGGTAGGCAGGTTTTTATTCCTGTCCTTTCAGACCACTCCCCTATGGAGATTGCTCTAGGACAGAGGCTACTGGCAGCCCACAGGCCAAGTGGAGTGTGCTGTGGTACCTAAATGGGTTGACTGAAACTGATGATAGCACAAGAAAGGGCAAAATGTCACTAAAGTGCACAAAGCACAGGACACCTAATTTTTCTGGCTCAGTGTTCTGTTTGTACTTGTTGGCCGTTCCCATTGGGGCCTGTTTCACATATATATGTCCCACATGTATCTACCTGATACGATGAAATGTTCACACAGGCACTGCTACCTTTCCTGAAGCTGTAACTCTTTATAGCACCAGGCAGAGTGCTGCTGTGTAAGCCAAATCCTTCGGTTTGTGTGACTGGAAACTAATGGGTATATCAGGAGTAAGGAATACCCTTGACAACTCAGGGACCTGATTCTCTGGGATACTGCATGCATCAATAGTCATGAGCTCAGCACTTTAAAAAAAACAATTGGTATCTCAAGAGAAAGGAGAGAAGTGGCTCCTATGATGCACAATCAGTCATCTCCACTGAGATGATTCTTATATCAGAGAATAAAAATGCAGTGTTGTGAAATGTATGTGGCCTCTTTTTTTAAAGAACTAAGAAATCTCTTCATCCTTTAGGTAATACTGGATGCTAATTATACGACCTATCTGAACCTACACTGAAATTGCTGCCATGTAGGCTGAAACTAGCCAAGGTCAAGTGGGAATAGGCTGCAAGGAATATGTGAGCTTTGAATGTAATCAAGAAAAATACAGCCTGGACCCACACTGGCTCAGTTATGGATGTCCAATTATGTCACACCAAGGAGAGGTGGGAATGGACTCTGGAATCCTCCTACAGGGATTCAGGCAGCAATCCAGAGCAGTAACAGGTAAGGCTGGGGCAGCCCAGTGGGCTCTGCTCTGTGTTTCTGGCGCTGGGAGCCCTGACATCCTATGTCCTTGGACCTGTACAGTCAGTTGACCGGGACGATGTGGGGGTGCCTGCGGGTGTGCTATTTTCCCATGAGTTCTACACATTTCTTCCTTGTATTTCAGAGAGCTATTCTCAACAAAACTAAACTGAAGGGGACTTTTATCCGACTAGTTATTCCTTTGGCTACCAAGATCACTGAGAACTCCCTCCTGCTTGCATACATAAATTAAAGGAGAAAAGTGTGAACTTGTCTGTGGTTGCACTCAAAATGATCAGGGTGGTTTTTCCGTTCATCGACTGATGCTTTAGGGATCATTCCCTATATTGTCTGTCTCGCTGAGACTGGGACTTGTACTGCATTAGAGAAACAATGAAGAAGTTGGAAATGTGCAGCTGCTAAGGGAAGGCCTATTGTCAGGAGAAAGATGAACACTCCAGAGAAAGCAAACAAGCAAACGAAGGGAGGGGAGATAAAACAAGTGAGAGAATGGAAATGTAGCACAGGCAAGGCTCAAGGTCTGGGACAGACATTTGACAAGAAAAAGGGACTTGTCACATAGCCAGAAGAGAGGCAGCAGCAAGAAAATGGAGAGGTTCAAGCTGTGATGTGCTGAGGATCACATGAGCAGCTCACCCAGAGGCTGCACTCATGAAGCCAAAGTTCAAAGCTAGGGATGCTTCCATGTTTTTTATGGTTCACTTCCAGGTCATTTGAAAAGACTCTAAATTCAACAACTCCTAATGTTCAAAGAGGTTTAGGTGGTTTTTAATCTGTTCATCTTGAGATAAAAATGAATGGGTCAATTGTTCATTTTAATAAAATTCAATTTAAAAACAGCCATTCAGCACCAGAGAAGGCCGTGTTGTCTCTCACTGAAGAGGAAAGTGAGGATGTTCAATTTTTAAAATGCTTGATAAAATCAGGGAGTCTGAATATTGTCCCTGCTGCCCTAGAGCTGGGGAGGTAAGTACGAGACAGAGAATATCTCGAGTTGTAAGGGACATATATGGATCATTAAGTCCAACTCCCTGCTCCTCACAGGACTACCTAAAACTAAACTGCATGACTGTCGTCCAGATGCATCTTGAACTCTGGCTGGGTGCTGTGGTCTCTTCCCTGGAAAGCTTGTTTCAGTGACCTACAAGCCTTTCAGTGAAGAACTTTTTACTGATGTCCCATATGAACTTCCCCTGGTGCAGCCTCATTCCATCTCCTCATGTCCTATCTCTGGTCACCAGAGACAGGAGACATTTATGAAAGGTGAAACTATCTAAATAATAATTGCCAAATTTGGATTATATTATTTGATTTTCCCAGACATGTTAAGCTCTCAACAGTTCATCTAGTGGATTTAGCCACCCAAGTTATGCATCTGTTTGAAATCTAGCCTCTTGCATTAAGGGGACTGCAGAAGGTATGATGCCATTTATTAACTGATGACCATCCCCTATTTCTAAGATTTAGTCTTGATCCAGGAATTATAATTAGCAAGTTGTGTATCAAAAAAAATATTTTTCTGTGATGGCATTCAGGTATTGGTGTCAGAGAAAGATAGGCCCTGTCTTTATCTCATATTTATGTAATTTGTTTAACTACCCTGCTATTTATTTTGGGAACTGGAGCAAATATAAACATAATGCTGTCTGCACGCACAGTGAAAAACATTTACTTCCTTTACCATGGAATGTCACTTAAGTAAAAAAAAAAAAAGAGGGTGGCTGGAATCATTTAACAAGTCAAGACCTTGCTGAAAAATAATAAATAGCTACATGGAAGCTACAAAGCTTCAACACAACCTGTATGTGCCTTTGCCACCACTTAATTTGTGGAGTGTCTAAATTAATCCCAGGGTTCATTTGTTACACTTGGTAAAATTTGGGCTGGTACATCTGCCAGATCAAATGCAGAATTAAATCAGGTCAAGCTAAATCAGGTTAAGCTAAATGCTTTCTCTGTATCTAAATTTTCTAGTGGTGTTGGGATTCTGAGACTTCACTCTCAAAACTTTGGCATTCCACTGGGGCAACCACAGACCTAGCACGACTGTTGGATTTTTCAAACTCCAGATAAACTTTTTTGCTGATTTGCTTTGGATTTTTACAGTTATTTTTGATTCTTTGCATTGAAGTAACCAGAAAAGTGATGCTCTTTGTCCCTATCTGTACAGCATTTTCACATGCAGACAAACTACTGCTCCCAACATTACTCAAATCCTTTAACTGTAGTGGTAAAAACACTTGAGGATTCAAACATCATTTAGACTTCTTTAGCCTGGGTGTGTGAAATATGAAGAATAAAGCAAAGCAACGGCTGTCATGGGAAGCAGGTAGGAAGGAAAGAAGAAATTGTGAGAGATAGTCTGACCTGCCCAGTGCCTCACAGGAGCCACTCCCCAAAACTCTTGTGTAGAGATGCTATTGCCTTGTTGGCATTCCCTCCAGGTATTCAGCACTTTGAACAAAAGCAAAATATCTGCTAACACTTTGCATAAATTCTCCTTGCCACCGTTTAAAACTGTAGCATATTTAAGGCCATGACTTTATTTTTTTCTCGGCTACCTGTGGGCACAAAAGGTTTTGGAGTTACAAGTGACCTGAGAAAGCATTAGATATCTAATGGGTCATTCCTGCTGTTTGTACTCTATAATATTCTGCTCTGCCACCTTATAACACAGTAATCTGATTCCCAAATGTTCCTTACGTCATGCAGGGAAAAAAAAAAAAAAGATTCAATTTTTAAAATATAATATGATTTAATAAATCCATCTATGTTTGCTACAGATGAGCTGCTTGGACATTTTATCCATGTCTATGGTATTTGTGTGTTTGCCCTGTCAAATCTCCCTTGAGATTAGTTCTCAGAGCCTAAAGCCCGAGGATAGGGTGTGTTACATCCCGAGCTCTTGGAAGCCTGGTATCTTGCTTTTCACTGTGCGAAACACACCAGGCTGATTTCATTCTGACATTGTTACACAGGTAGCAGCCTCGGGCAGGACTAATCTCAGGAAGACATGAACCCCCAGCACAGGAGGCCATGAATTAGCGAGGGCAGCTTACGCAAACACTGACAGCTTCACACTGGGAAGCCACGAAATCCATGAATGATGACTAAAGTATTTTTGGTTTCTCAAGCGTCATTGTTTTGGACTTCTCATGACCTCACTTAGCAGAATCGTCCCACTGCCTGTAACCTTTGTGTCCAGTATTTTCAGGGATAACTAGCTTCGTAGGCATTTGTTTTCTATCATCAAATCATTAAATGGCAATGCAATTGTTAGTTTCATTTCCTCCGTTCTAATACATTTTGCAGCTAGTAACCAGTCGCAGTTCATTAACTGACTGACCTCAGCATTAACACCCCCTCTGCTGGGGTTGCCTTGGAAACAAAGCTTCCTGTGCGTAATCCAAGCTTATCTAGCTCTTTATCCTACATGTGACCCTTAATTACTTGCTAAATTAGAATGGTTTTCTGAAAATCACAAGAGGAGGTTAATATGTTCTTCCAGAGCTGGTCAAGCTAAGATGACACTAAATTCACAGGGCATTCAAATTACATGATCCCTGAAGGCGTCTCTTTCAGAAGGAAGATGAACTTTCCCAATGGGAGCCAGTGTGCCACGATAATGCTCCTGTCACTCACTTTCCTTGCCCTGCTTGTCCAGCTACAGTTTAATCCAGTATCAACAATGTAGTAAGTAAATATCAGGTTGCTTAATTATGGTGCAAGATTCAGTAACCACTTGTCTCCTGTAATTAACATTGTAATTGAAATTAAGTAATACACTTTCTACAGAGATTTCTGGACTAGGAGGACGAACAAGGGAGAATCCTCAACGCTGCAATGGGGAAATCAAGAAAATAAAAACAGGAGTCAAAATATTGTCTCTTGTACATTTTAAGGAACTCTTGAGTAAAAAAAAAAAAAAAGGCTTTTCAAAGGTTGGACTCGATGATCTTGGGGGTCTTTTTCAACCTTAATGATTTCATTATTCTATAAAGAAAAATTCCTTCCAGATGTCTTGGATAGAGATGAAATGGGGTTCCTTGTTGAAATACTGCTTACAATTTCTGAAAATACACCTTCCTTTCACTGATTTGATAAATAGAATTCATGGGAAAAAATTATGTGATCTGGGATATGCTTTGGAGAAAGGTCAGTTCAGAAATGTGAGCCAGATCTTCCTATTCATTGAGGAAATCTCGTGGCTACCATAAGACATCAGAAAAGTGCTGAAAAGACAGAGAGGAATGGTGATCAGAGAGAAATGGTGATCAGAGGGCCTGACAGAAATTCCCCAGGGGAAATCAACAATTCTCTCTCAGTCTAGTGATGTGTTCTCTACTCTTCGTTTGTACAGGCAAGGGGAGAACACCAGCAGAAAGAGTACTCTGTCACCTAAAAAAAATGCTAAGCTACTGGGTTGCAGCAAGATGTGATGTTTCTCTCATAGCAAAACTAACAGGAGAACAAAGGTATCTGAATGAGAGATCTTCTGAAAATGCTGATTTTGTTGAACCATTAGATTGACATTATTACGAGGAATAATTAGTTTGAAAACACGAAAGCTTAATAGTCTAAGTAGAGGGTCCACAAAGGGAAGAGATGAACATTGTTTGCTGATTTTCAATCCAAGGATTTAAGTCTAATATCCTTAGACTTTCTGCCACTTGGTCAAAGTGTGTTTAAAATACATATTTATACATGTGTGTGCAAATACATATGCACAGTTTGATTACTTCACTTTCTTCTTCAACTGTGGGAGATGAGTAGCTGAACTTGGATAATCATTGCAATGTAGAGGACCTGTTCAGTACAGTGTGATAATACAAACTAAGTGGAGTTTTCCTTTTTGACAGTACAGTAATTAAGAAATAACCATATGGTAATCTGGGAAGTCCCGCTCTCCTTCACTGTGGCCTGCTGTCAAGTATTCTGGAGTTTTGCATGCTCTGACAATTATGAAACAACTCTAAAGTATTATAAAAAACAAAGGGGCACAATCAGTCCATCAGTCAACTAACAGAAGATAAAAAAATTACTTTCTAGGTCTTTAAAGAATAGAAAAACAGGTGAGTTTTCTATGTCTAGATGCCTTAACATCTCCACATATGCACTCTAAAAAACCAAAATAGAATCATACCTTAGGGTTATTTCAGAATATTGTTGGATGGAAGACACTCTACAAAACCAAACATCAAGTCCTTCTTTCTCTATAGAAACAAGCATTACCTTATCAAGAGTACTCAATATACTTAGCTATAAAAGTTCTTACATTTATCACAGAAATACTTTGCTTGCATGTCTCATCTGGTCAATATATTTGCTTACTCCTTTGTGTAGCTGGAAGAAAATGTACTTTTCACAGTGAATATATAAGGTTTTCTTTTATCCGTGCTGAACTAGATGTGTGCCATTTTAAAAAAAGAATTTAATCTCTCTTGAATGCCTCCAAGATCATCCTCTACTTTAGCAGGCTCTGAACCTACTTACTGAGTCTTAAATTACTCATACTCACAGATTAAGCAAGAAGAAAATAAGGGATGTGAGAATCAAATGAGTATGAAAAAGGTAGAACAAAATAGGTACAAAGAAACAAGTAATAACCCACTACTAATAATCATTTTCTTTGGCAACGAGGCTGTAAGACAGGGTGAAAAAATGGAAAAATGAAAATAGAAAGAATGAAAAGAAGTTCTAACTGCTGATTCAGTCATGGATTTAACGGAGGCATACTCTGCTCCGTGAAACCTGCCCCTGCTCTGTGATGCCACACACTGAAAAACACACGCGTTTCTCACCTTTAGGAAGCCTGGCCCTCCCTGGGGCAGTGTCAGGGTCCCTCCCTACGAGTCACCACTGTCAGCTGGCACAGTCGAGCCCTGACAGAAGGCTGCTTTGCTCTCATCCATGCAAGGCTGGCCTCGCAACACTGTGAGAAACAAGTGTTGTTTTTCCTGAGGGATTTCCCGACTACTCTGAAAATGAACTGAAAAAGAGCCTGTGTAAGTGGGATCTTTGCTGAGAACGTAATATTGAGGGGAAGGAAGAGATTCTTTAACCTGCAGACACTCTGGACACCGTTAATCGCTCGCAGAGGTGCCAAGAAGCGGGAGGCTCGGCCGAGCCGCCGCTGCCCGCGGAGGAGAACGCGCCGACTTGAAGGGACTGGGACAGGGCCTCGGCAGCCGGGGCTGCTCGGAGCCGCCAGCAGGCCAGCTGCCCCATCGCCGGCAAGGACCGGGACCGGAACCGCGCTCCGCGGCGCCTTGGCACCGACCCCCCTCACACACCGATCACTCACACACCGATCACTCTCACACATCGACCCCCCCCCTCACATCGATCCCCCTCACATCGAACCCCTCTCACACACCGACCCCACTCACACACCCCCCCCCCTAACACACACCGATCACTCTCACACACCGATCCACTTTCACATCGACCCCCTTCCCACCGATCACTCTCACACACCGACCCCCCTCACATACACCGACCCCTCACACACTGACCCCTCTCACACACCGATCTCTCACACACCGACCACTCACACACCGACCCCCCTCACACACCGACCCCCCTCACACACACCGACCCCTCACACGCCAGCCCCCCACCCACTGACCTCGGCCCCGCCCCCGGGGCTGTGGGCCGGGCTGAAGCCTCGCCCCGCCCCGTACCCGCCCCCGTGCTCGGCCAATCAGGTGGCGCCCCGCTGGCCGTGCCCGGCGTCCCGCTCGGCCAAGATGGCGGCGCGGCTTTCCCCGCTCGCCCTCCTGCTGCTCGCCCTCGCCCGCCCGTCGCTCGCCGCCGCGCAGGAGGCGCCGCATCGCCGCTTTGAGTACAAGTACAGCTTCAAGGGGCCGCACCTGGTGCAGGCGGACGGGACGGTGCCGTTCTGGGTGCACACGGGCAGTAAGTGGCGAGCGAGGGGCGGCGGAGGCAGCGGTGGCCGCTCCGGGGCCGGAGGTGCCCTCGGGGCTCCACGTGGCGCTGAGGGCACAGAGGAGACGCTGCGCTCTCGGTGAAGTGGCCGCGGGACCCCCGGGGCTCTGTCCGGCTGCGAAGGCACCCGTGGCCCGGTGCTGTGGCGGCCCCGGCCGCGGGGTTGGGGTTGTTGGGGTTGGGGTGACTCGGGGCGCGACGCTCCCGGGGAGTGATGATGTGTCACTGCTGGAGGCTGGCCCGGGCCCTGCTGCACCTCGGCACGGCCAGAAATACTGCTGGGTTTCGTCATATGGGAGCTGGAAACGAAAACTGCCTTCGCAAATATGGCTTCATTGAGCAGCGTTTGTACGGTTTACGTGTCCTCTGCAGTACGGGTTAAGGGTTCCGTTGTACTCAGGAAGGCTTCTAGTCCTTCCTAAGTGACCCCCCACCTTGTAAAATTATTGACATTAAGTTCGACCTTCCTATGGTTTCTCTGCAGTAACCTCTGCTGTGTTTTTATTTTTTGCAAGACTTCAATTTAGTTGATATTGTCTAATTCATAAATGCAATTTCTTTACATGATGTTATGCTAGAAGTGATATGAAGAACTGTGAATAGAGGAGCTTTTTTCCTCTTGCTTTTTAAAGCACATAAGCACAAAAATAGATATTATTTGATGCAGGTGAATTAATATCTCTCTGACAGTTCTTTTAAACTATTAGAACATCTTTTAAAAGTCAAAACAAAAATCTGTGGTTTGTGAAAAGTCACATAGGATGCAGCAGAAAGTTAAACCTATTTGAGTTTTTTTAATGCGTATTGTAACACCAAGACCAATGTTCTGTTTAAGTTGTACACTGTGGTCCCAGATAGAAGGTGATTAAGTCTTCTATAAAACTGTAGTAATGAACTTACTGAAAGTAAAGGAATGGGTTATTTTGGTTTTTAGGTTCCCCTGGACCTGAGTGGCTGTGTACTCAACTCAAAAACTTTTCGAAAAGCCTTAAGGAGACCAGAAAGTTTTCTGAGTTTAGAAGATGCATTATAATATTTTCTTTTGTACATAAAGTTCCTTTCCTTTCTAGATGCCATACCAAGTGCAGATCAGATTCGGATAACAACATCTTTGAAAAGCCAAAAAGGATCAGTGTGGACCAAAAACAAATCAATATTTGAATCTTGGGAAGTCGAAGTGACCTTTCGAGTTACAGGAAGAGGCCGCATTGGAGCTGATGGATTGGTATTAACAATTTGATCTAACTGAAAGAAACAGGCTTGTTTTAAAAGTGACTCTTGACCTAAGACTCTTCTTGCTTTCCTAATAGGCAATCTGGTTTACAGAAGAGCAAGGCTTGGAAGGTCCTGTGTTTGGGGCAGCTGACAAGTGGAACGGTGTTGGAATTTTCTTTGATTCCTTTGACAACGATGGAAAGGTTAGTTGGGAGTGAACTCTTCTAGCAAAGATTAGAAATTAATTTCCTGCCTGTTTCATACCTGTAATGTTGTGGAAAAAATAGGATATTCTCTTCCTACTCTTGTTCCCTTTCACTTCAAAAGGATAAAATAAAACAGTCAAGTTTCCTTCACAGAAATTTTACTAGACTTTTTCATGCTTGTTTTTTCAAGGTCGAAAGTTGAAGCATAACACATATGAATTTCTACTGAATATTGGTTCATGTGTTAGGTCTGGAGGGAAAATGCCAAAATCTGGAATGTTCGCACACAATTTGAAATGTTGATACATCTGGAGAGATGTGCTTTGGAAGAGGCACGTTGTACCAAAATAGGACACTGTGGAAACACCAATTTCTATATCTGTCTTCAGAGATGCTCTTTTTCTGGGAACAAATCTGCCTTGAGTGGCTCAGCAGCAAAAATTCTGTAGTAGATGGAAGTGACAGTTGCTGTTTTCAATTTCCAGTTTTCCAGCCCAGAATGATCCTGGGAAGTTTTAACACCACGTCGTAGGGCTGCTTTGTTTTTTTTTTACTTTCCCTGTACAACTTTGGCTTGCTTTTAGACATTTTAGATATATTTTTGAAGGTGTATGCACTTTTTCCCCCTACAGACAGCTTTTGATATACAGCAAACTTTATCATGTATAAAAATCTGTAAGACTGAAGGTGACATTTGTTTCTGATCTTCAAAGACAAGACGTAGAACTGAAGTATTGTTCAACTTGGTACAGATTTTTAAAACCTTTTCTTTTTTTCCTTTTTTTTTTTTCTGACTTCTGGTATAAACATGGACACTGGTGCAGGTGGTTGGCTGAGGATGCCATCTGCCAAAAATTTGGTATGGACAGCACTGTTTGCCAGAACTCTGGTAGCACTGGCACTCTGATCATGACAGGTTTAGTCAGTGTGGAAAGTGATGTAGAAAGTGATGATTTGTCATGTCTAGTCAAAACGAAAGTCTTGGTTGTGCCTGTACTGGTCTGATGTGTCTCAAGTACTAGTTTGTAAGACTTTTTTTAAGGACCATTTCTTACTTTCTTCGGTCCACGGAGAAACTCTGCAATTTTTCTGCCATTATCATTTAGCTTGTTTTCATCCTCTAGCAATTCAAGTAACTGGAGATGTGTTCAACAGCCTTTGTTTAGTCTCTGGCAGAAAGCTCCTGCAGTTTTTCTAATGACTGTGGCAAGGTCAGTAGAATGTCAACACGGTGTCTCCTTGGGTACGTAACCCAAGCTGGATATACTGACTCATCTCTTAGTTTCATGAGCTGTATCTTCACTACATATGAATTTCTCCTATCTGTGGCTTCTATGTTTTTGTCCAGCTGTGGTAAATTGATAGTATATCCAGGAACTGAACTCGTGTGTGTTTTTTCACCTCTAACTGTGTGTTACTCTCTTGCAAAGCATGCAGCTTTCTAATGGAATTCTGAAGTTCCAAAAGAACAAAAACATCCAGGGTGTATCTGAGGTGTAATGACTTTGGGTGCTTTATCACAAAAAGGCTGACACTGGTGTTTCACTATGAGTAAAGCTATTCCATTTGTTTACCATTTTGTTTTCTAGAAAAACAATCCTGGAGTGGTTGTTGTTGGCAACAATGGAAAGCTTCTGTATGACCATCAGAAGTAAGTTTATTTTCAGTGTTATTGATGAATGCTTGCTTTTGAACGATGAAATGTTGCATGAGAAATGTTATAAATGTTTCTTCCGTGTGAAACTTTGCTTCCTTTACATTTGAGGTTTTCAATTTGTTAAAACACTGCTTTGGCAGTAACAGCACAAAAATTGGCAACTGATGGATATTTAAATGGTTTATGTCCTTTGAGATTGGTGACCTCAGGTAAATAGAGGTACAGACTTTTTACCTCTTCATTGCTGATAAGTATCTGCTCCACACGGCTAATAACTGATAGAAGTGATTTTTATTTCTGATTGTTTATTGTGAACAGCACAATGGACAACTCTCTGGATTCTCTGAGAAGTATCTAGCTTAGCTGATGCAGTCTGCACTACAGTTCATCTCCATCTGTGTTCACAGGTGCAGGAACATATCTTAGAAGCAAACAGATTCCCCTGTTCCTGCATTCTATCTGTATTGTGTCCTGTGTAAACCATCTGGTACTGTAGATCCCAGACTGCAGAAAAGCTGAATGCAGTTATGGGACAGCCTTTGAAAAACTTGCCTATTGAAAAATTACCATGATGCCCCTTAGTGATAGGCTGACACTTTTTTGTCTTAGCTGATAAATCATAACATGTAGTTGGTTTTTTTGCATAGTGACGGTTCCACACAAGCCTTGGCATCCTGTCAGAGAGACTTCCGTAACAAGCCCTACCCAGTCAGAGCAAAGATAACATACTACCAAAAAACACTGACTGTAAGTACTCTGAGGTAACATAGTTATTCATGTTTCTCAGCTTTTTAAGGGTTAGATTGTTGCAATAATGTCAAAACCCAAAGACCTCGGATGGTAATTCCAGTTTTCTTGGAAGTGTTGAGCTTGGTAGCAAAAGTTAAAAGGAGATGCTGTGTATTTAAATGCTAGATAGGTTATATTGGCTACATTAATTGCATCTGTAGTGCATCCTGAGGTGACTTGGCAGGTATTGCTGATTTTTCTGATGTTCTTTATGCAATCACACTCGTATGTGCTGGGACCCTTCTCTTGCTGTTGACTTGAATGTAGAGGTGTCCCAATGCCAGTACCTGTTTAAGCTTCAAGTATTTGAGCAGCTCCTTAACTTGGCATTTCTCAAGCTGAACTAAGAGCTGCAGAGATTTTGTAGGCGATTGTAAGAGGTTCTTGAAATGTGACAAAAAAAATTAAACTCAGTAGATTTAAATTTGCTGCTTGAGGCTTCTCTAGTAGGGCTTTGAAGATTAAAGAAAGTAGAAAACTACTGGTATAAGGGAGTCTTTAAGACTTCTTAAATACTATTCAGATGATTGTGAATTCCTTCTAGGTAAGGAGAGAAGAATACTAGTGTGATGCTGGGTTGTGACAGCTACAGTATGGGTGCTTGTTGGCTTCTGATTTCTTCTGGAAATGTGCTGTTCATATATTCATGGGCATTAGCCATAAACCACATAGCTGCCACTTTGCAGTAAAAGTTTCTCTGTCCCTTTCCCCGTATGTTCCTTTCTGCACGCTGAGTTGTCTTCCTGCTTTTGATGTCTGGAATTAATACATTTGTACATGTATTGGAGTTCTATGTGCTATGTCCTCTTGGGTGACGGAATAGAGAGTATTGAAATTTGGTCATGCTGAACTTTGAATCAGTCCTTTTTTAACTTTCTAAAGCAGAAAGCTTATGCATTCTCTTTGTAAAATGTATCTTTCAGAAAAGAAGTAGTGCTTGGTTTCTAGCATCAGCTGCTGAATTACCCAATGAGTTGTATTTGTGTGTATTATTGTAAACTGACAAAGCAGTTGACACAAATAGATTTAAGGGGTAAAAAATCCTGTGTGTTTGTCCTCTTAGGTGCTCATTAACAATGGCTTTACTCCAGATAAAGATGACTATGAATTGTGTGCAAGAGTGGAAGATATGGTGTTGCCGTCACAAGGGTATTTTGGAATATCTGCAGCAACAGGGGGACTTGCAGGTAGTAAATGTTAAAAATTGTGACAAATGGTACGGGGACTTGCAGGGCCTGTGAGATGGATGGGGGTTTTATTGACTGCTAGTGTTGATCCATTATACCAGTTTTTGACCATGATGATATAACTAATCCTCTCCCATTCCCAAATTGCTGATATGCTTAGGTCTTTTCCTGGCTACAGCAGCAGAATTTTCAGTTTGCCCTGACAAAGCCACTGTATAGCCTTGTTCCCCACTGCACAAGCACTTGGGAGGACTTTGGGAGACTGCTGTTTCTTGAAGATCCTTTGCAAGTGAAAGACTGACTTGAGGAGTGCTGGGATTTGTAACATGTTTTTATTTTATTGAATACAGATGATCATGATGTCCTGTCATTTCTGACCTTCCAGTTGACTGAGCCTGGGAAGGAAGTAGTAAGCATTTTTACACATAATTAGTAAAGTACATGTTGTCATGTATGTTAGGTGCAGCACCAGATTATGGCATTTTCTCTGAAGTCACACTTGGCATCCCTGTTTCAGGATTGTGGCATGTAGCTGTGCTGTTGTCTGTTTTAGAAAAATAGAAGTAATACTGTTATGTTTTGGCAATAGTGTAATTAATGTTTTTAAGACCAGAATTCTGGAAACATCAAGCAGCAAAAATCTTGATGTTGTATCAAAACACACAGTACTAAAAAGTACATTTTGTTTGGAAAGTGGGCAAATACCTGATTTTGCTTTCAACTTTCCCTAGCTCTAGAATGGTTCTGTACTGCTATACAGCATCTATCCCAGTAAAACTTGATTTAATTTTAATTGCAGAAAGTACATGTGTATTGGGAAAAAGCTGTGGGTCTCCATGGTAATGTGTGGTTTCTCACTTCAGCTTAATGTATTAATGTGCTCTAGTAATTATGTCATGTGTTCACATCTGAAATCTGAGCAGCCTTGGTTGAGAGTAAGTTGTATAGGAGTGGTAGAGAACATAAAAAACCCCTCACACATGCCTCCTTCCCCCAATAATGTTTTAAAGCCAACACCAGATGCAGAAATTCCTCAAAAAGATAAAGAGAAGTATCAAGAAGAATTTGAGCACTTTCAACAGGAATTGGATAAAAAGAAGGAAGAATTTCAAAAGGAACATCCTGATGTCCAAGGACAGCCAGGCAAGTTTTTTGAGCCATTTTTCAGTTGTCAAGGAAAGTGTTTGTTTTCCGGGATGTTCAGAACTGTAGGCTTATATTCTGGCTGGTCTTACAAAACTCACACTGACTTTGTAGAGTGGTGATTGAGGAAGCATGACCACCTTTTGTTTCTTGAAAGGGCATTTATTGCTCTATTTCTGCACATTCATAGAAAACCTTTTTTTTCCCCCATCAGTTAAAGATGGGTTAGTGGGTATGTTGGAACATGTGACTACATGGAAACACTTTTTAATGCTTGCCAAATGCTGGGCAAGCAAGAATCTGATTATTTGAAAATATAATGGAAGCCCTTTCTTACTTCTGTGGATTGTATTAGCTGTATATAAACGTGTATATGCAAAGAATGTGCTTAAATTTCAGGTTGTTACCTTTCATTGCACAGTGGTAAGTTATGATTGTTCTGAAGGTCCTGCACCATTTTATCTCAATAGTTAAATGTGGTTTTGAAATACCGTCCGGCCTTCCATTGATAAGAAATATGCCACAGAGTCTTTTGGACTTTGTGACACTGAAGCTGGGGAGGAACTCATTCAAAATGTGCAGTCACTTCTCTACTACAAACTAGTTTTTAAAGCTCAATTTTTCTAAAATATTGTTGTTGCTTAATACTTACAAGTGTGTTTTGAAAGGCAACTGGTAAAACAACACTAGCTTATGCAAAGATAGCTGCCTTCTGACAAGAAGAGCATCCTGTGTCCAGCTGATGTTGCACATTACCCAGAGTATTGAAGTAGGACCTCTAAGGTGGAGTCTGGGTTTAGCTGTGTGTTTATCTCTGTACAGTTGCTCAGATCACATCTGGGTGTCCTTTGCCATGGCAATGGTGAAGAATAGGCACCAAATATATCAAGTGGTGAGGAAAAGGGATGTCCATTCAGATACATTGCTGGAGCAAGGGAAATGATATATGCATTCCTCATAAGTTGCATTGTGTAAGAACTGCCTGTGTTTTTTTTCTTATCAGCGGATGATGTTTTTGAAACTGTAAGTGATCGTGAGCTGAGGCAAATCTTTGAAGGGCAGAATCGAATTCATCTCGAAATCAAACAGCTTAATAGACAGTTGGACATGATTCTGGATGAGCAGAGGAGATATGTCTCTGCAGTCACAGATGAGATTGCTAAAAGAGGAGCTGCTTTTCCAGGTCAACAAGGACAGGTAAATAAAAAACATGATAATTCATAGCCCAGCCTAATTTCAAGAGCATGGTTGATTTGCTTATTCCAAGATATGTTGATCTTTTTCCTCTCCCTGCCCCTACACCAGGTTTCCCAGCAAGAGATTGAAACAGTTGTGAAAACTCAAGAAGAGGTCATTAGACAAGTAAATGAAATAAGGTAAATGCTTTCTAAACATTAAGGCTGTGTTTTGAATTTTATATCATTTTCCACCTTATAAATGCTGTTTATTTCAGTGGGAGAATATTGACGAACATGAAGTTTTATGTGTCAGTTCTTTAGTGATGACTCCCTGCCTACATTTAGTTTTTTTAATAACATAAGTTCGTGTCCCTGAGATGGCTAAGCCCCCTAATCTGCCTGGTTTTTATCATGATATTTCACTTCAACAGGTGAGCCCAGTCCCTTTAAAAGCAATGAAGTAAAAACCTTATCTTGAAAGTGCTATACTGCTGGAATGGATTTAAGAAAATGCCTGTGTTTGATGGGGATGACCGTGTACTTATTTTAAGATGTTTTACTGTTGCTGTCTTAATCAGGAATGGCTTTAAGCTGGTTTAGCCCTTCATTTGTAGTAGCTAAAACATTTGTTACCTTGTGTTAAACAAAAAAAAGGAGAAAAACAATTTCTACAGTTGTGGCTTTTTTTCCTGTATTAGTTCAAGGGCAGCTCTTGTGATTTATCTAAGTAGGTCACTTTTTTGTAGAATGAAGATTAGAGTACTTCCATTTTTGCACTTGTTCTTCCATGAAAGCTTTCATGTTAATATTCTTGACAAATCTTTATACCTTGCAAGCAAATTAGATTTTCTTGTTAGCATTGGCAGTCTGCCCTTTTAGTGACTACTTACCAGATGAGAATTTGCGTAACATCATCTTAATATTTTTTCTTAGATTAAAGAAGTGCTTTATTTATAGATAGAAATGAACAGCCCATTGTTGCATTGCTCGTCATCCTGAAGGAAGAGGACTTATGGTCCAAGTAATTTTCTTGTCAAGATTTATGGATTTCTTAATCATCTGGTTATAGAAGAATCGTGCATGTTTATACAATAGAAACTATCGGCATGGTATTGCTAATGCAAAAGTAAATGTAAAATAAATTTAGGGAAGTTATTTTGCTTTTGCTGAACAGTAGATCAGTCTGGGGGAAGGTGTTAATTACATAGAGATGGTGCTGTTAGGAGGAAGAAGAACCAAGTGAGTGTCTCACTTGTGTTGTAGCACTAAAAATAGTGAGGCAAGCTAACCAGTGTGAGGGATGTGCAGAGACAGAATTACTGTAAGCATTTATTAGGCTGTGGGCATGATGGTGGCTGTGTGAGTTTGCATGGGTTCTCTAAGAAAAAAATCTTCCAGTGAGAAACTTACTTCTGAAATATGTTACTATAACATTCATTCAACATACCGGTAAATATGAATCAGTTTACTTGCTGTTTTCACAATTAGTAAGACCTATTTTAAAATCAGTAATACAATTTTGTATAATGCTTACAAATGTGACGATTATATGTTGTTGCCAGTTTCCTCTGTGAATACTATTCAAGCCAGTTTTAAGGCTTTTTTAATTTCTTTATATGAAAGTGTTGAAGGCCAGGTTGAACAGGGCTTGGAGCAACCTTGTCTAGTGGACGGTGTCCTTGCCTGTGGCAAGGGGTGGAACAAGATGATCTTTAAAGTTCCACCCTGATCTAAATGATTCTAAGACACTATGAAAAATTGCTGACCACTGTACAAAGAGTTAGGAGTGCACCGTGAAGGCATTGAAGTAAGCTCTCATCTGAACAAAATGTGAGGTTTTATGTAAATTAAAAAGAAATCCAAAGACATACATTTTGATTGTCTATTCTGTTAATAATGAAGAGGATAACATTCACATGATAAAGATTTTAGCTGTAAAATAATCCTCTTTGCAACTCAAAAGAAACAGCGCAGTATAGGGGAAAGCTATATAAACATATTGATTAGAGATTAAGTTTCTTTCTCTCACTGACTAGTTTGCCTCAAACAAAATTAGTTATGGAACCTCAACTTTTTATGAATTTAATTTCATTTGTTGTAGCAGCAACACGAATTCACATGAAGTCGATATTAAGTATTATGGCAATGAATATGGGAAATGAGTTTCTCATATACATGGTAATCATGAAACAAGACTGTATCTAAATCTTTTCTTATCCCTAAAGCCTCTTCTATATTTTTACTTCTTACATGACTGCTTTTATTTATTTTTTTTCAAACAGCTTTTGGTTTTCTTCAAAGATTGCATTAACCTCCGTTTATCCTAAAGCCTTAGCAAGAGCCTCAGATAAAAGTCTTGGTTTAGACTTCATCAGTCAGTCAGGCAGAGCAGATGTCCAGTGATAGAACAGATCTTGTTCTCAGCAGGACTCTGGGAGATGGTGCACTGTGCGTGTGGAAACTGTCTGTGGAATTACCTACTTTTAAAAATCACAGTTTGGTTAAGGGATTACTTCTTGATAGGTATTTTTGAAAGCTAGATAAAATGTTTTCTGCCTTTTGAGACAACTATGTCTTTCAAACTAATTTTATTGAATCAAAATGTGTCCAGAATATCAGCTGTTTGTAGAAAAGCTGTTCTGTGTTGAAAGATGTTTTGTTGTTTGTCTTGTGTCAGAAATTCTGTGGCTGATACTCTGAGATCCATCAGTGGAGCTCAACATCCTGGCTCTGCAGGAGTCTATGAAACAACTCAGCACTTCAATGACATCAAAGAACACCTTCATCTAGTAAAGAGAGACATTGAGCATTTAGCACAACGAAATATGGTAATTTCTGGGCTGGTGGTGTAAAGCATGGTTGTAATACTTCTTTCTTTGGCTGTTAGTGAAAAGCTAGGATGAGCCAGCATGCAATTTACGGAGCAATTAATCCTTCATTAAGCTGGTTCACTAAAACTGCACTGCCTTGACCTTACTGCATGATCTGTGTCTTGATGAGAAGTTTTGCACAAAGAGCATGATTTTTAGTCTAATTTCCTGTGGAAACAAGGTCAAGCAATTATGTTTTCTGGGTGCTTTTTTTTTATGTGTTTGTCCCCCTACTTAACAGCTCTGTACAGAGGAGATTCTGTATTGCTCCTGCATAGAAAGGAGAGCTTTAATCAGGGGAAACTTGGTCAGACTCTGCTTAAGGTTCTAAGTGCAAAAGATGACTGTGTTCACATTCAGGAGCACCTTAGTCTAACCTAGGTGGCAATTAGGCTGAATTAGCTTATGACCCCATAGAAGGTTCTTGATTAATTTACCAAATTTATTTTTTTTCCCCTTAATTTTCCCCCCTATAGCCCTCAAGTTAGCATCAGTTTATCTGAGAAACATAAAGCTGGATGGGGAAAGTGAGATGAGGAGTAAGATTTTGATTTTTCAGAGTAATGTCATTTCTGTTTGCTTTCTGCTTGTGTTCTGATTTTTAGATTGTTGCCAAGACCTTAATTTGTTTCTTACATATAAGCCTTTTGATGATATGTCTTGTCTGGTCTTTTCTCAAATACTGTCTTTCTTGGTTTTTAGCCATCTAGTGAGAAACCAAAGTGTCCTGAGTTGCCACCCTTTCCATCATGCTTATCTACAATGCATTTCATCATATTTGTGGCAGTGCAAACAGTGTTATTCATTGGTTATGTCATGTATAGGTAAGTATGTTTTTACCTAAAGGCAGCAGAGCAAATGATTTTAGATCCTCTGACTGACAATGCCATAGCAATGGTGTGATTAGGTCAATCTTGTTAAAACAAGCAATCATTCAGATTGGAAGAGACTTATGGGAGGTCTCTAGTTCAACCTTCTGCTCAGGGCAGGCTCCACACTGAATTCAGACAAGGTCTCTTGGTGTTTAAACTGCTCAGGTCTTAAAGTCTAAGAATGCAAGATGTACCACTGCTATAGACCTCACTGGAAATTTATTATCATAATGAAGTTTGATTAATTCTACCCCCACTCAGCCACCAGATCTCGAGTGGAAACCTGACTTGTTTCAATTTGACTTTTGTATCTCTTTCCTATAATGTGCATCTCTGTTAAGAAGCTGTACCTGTCTTCTCAACAACATCTCATGTTGTATCATGGGTATTAGAAAGCTGCTGTAAGACCCCTTAGAGCCTTCTTTTTTCTAGAATGAATGAACTCAGTTCCTTCTCTCTCTCTTCTCTTGAGGCATGTGCTTCAGCTCTCGACCACCATGCTTGTGGTCTTCTGCTGGACTTAGAGAAGTTTAGTGATATCTCAAAAAAATCTGATTTGATTTGAGTTTTTGGTTTGGGTTCGGGTTTTTGGCGTGGTTTTGTTGGTCGATTTTGTTTCTTTGGGGGGAGGGGTTGTTGTGGGTGTTGGGTTGGGGTTTTTTTGTTATGTGTACCTTCAAACTGCTTTTATCATCTCACAAATGCCCTGGTGAACATTTTTTGTGAGGCATGTCCCTTCATTCCTCTCCTACACATGATATTGATAGGGGATGAACTTTTTTTCTGGCTAAACTAATTAGTATGCTTTTTCTGTTCTCTTACTCTTCCTTGTGAAACCATAATGTTCAAATGAAGTTTGTATTGATGGAAGGGTAACCTAGTTGCTTGGTAGTCTCCCCTTCTGCTTCTCACACACACTAATCAGAATAAGGAGTGGGGTTCAGAATAGCTGTGTTGCTCTTCAAAGAGAAAATGCTGTTTGCTACCTCTGTGGAAGGATAAGTAGTATCAATATAAGACAAATACTGCTGCTGGCACTAGTTTTTACTGTGTGTCTGCTTCTCTACAAAGTGGAGAGGGTGCTTTTCTTATATATGTAATGTTTTGCCATCAGCTGAAACAATGGTTTCTGAGACTATTGAGCTGGTCCCCTCCAGTTCTTTGGGATGCTCCTGTAATTCTAGTGTGTGGTTGATCCACAGTGTCTGTGTCCACTAAGAAAATAAATATGTTCTGTGCCAGAGAAAAAAGGAAATCCTATTTAAATTCTTTCCCTGCTTAATTGCGCGTGTTTCTTTGTCTAAGATGATCTTTAGGCCAATCAGATACTGAGAAGCTTTCAAAAAAGCTAAAAGTATTCTAAAAATCAGTTTGTATGTTCTTTCACAGTTTCTGGCTTCTGTCCAGAATGTGTTTGTTTGTTTGTTTGTTTGTTTTCTGTGCCTGTTGCAAAATTGGAACAATAGTGATGCTGCCAATGTCTTTGTAAATAGAAAAAATTGTATCCTGGTTTTGTGATGTGACTTATATTTGGTTTCTTTAGGTCTCTGTTGGTAAGGAATGGAATCTTTTAGTCCTCAAATAAATGAACATTTAAACAAGTTAGCTAGTTTTATGCTACAATTACTTGAAGAATTCTTTTTTGCATTTTTTTTCAGGAGCCAACAAGAAGCAGCAGCCAAAAAGTTCTTTTGATGACCTCTTGGTTTTGTGTGTACATAGCAGCAGTATGTATGCACAGAAAATTCTACGCTTCTGTAAATGAGGGAAAATTTAGTGTTCTATAAACACCAATATTGTAAATTATTGAACTTGGTTAAATGAATTCTCATTTAAACTGTTGATGCTAAAGGTAAAAACAGACTGGAGAGCAGTGGAGCAAAGATGGGGGAAGACTGCAGACCCTATTTGGGTCTGTGTTTTCAGCTAACTTTCTCATTCATACTGAAGGGCAAATTCCCTATTCATCTGCTTTTGTTAAGATTCCAGAGGAGGGTTTGGTGGCTGTTCATACTGTGAATTGCAGATGGATAATTTGTGCAGAAAACTGGCTACTAAGTGTCCTGACATACCAGTTTGGAGGAAAAAAATAAAAAAGGAAAAAGAACGTGGAAAAAAACAAATCCCAAGCAACTGTTCTTCTGCATTTTTTTTTGTGGATAAATTTTATTATAAGCATTTTATTTGTTTGCCACTTGGATTTAACAGTAAGAATGTGTTGGTTAATTCTAACTCTTTCTGAAATAGATTTAAACGTTTTTTTATGTGTTTAATATGGACACAAAGACAGGCCTCTGACCATTGATATAGAAAACAAACTTTACAGAACAAGCAAAGGAAGGCTTATTTTATTTTGAGTTTTGGTTTTAGGCAGTGAGAGAAACTGTGATAATTTCTAAAAATACATTGTGGGACTAATTTCTTTCTTCGTAGTTTCAAATCTGTCTGTAATTTTGTTCAGAGTTTTGTGGAACTTTTCCAGCAAAGATTACTTGTTTATAATTCTTCAAATCTGATTTTATTAAGGATTTGTTTAGCATATGAAGTTGTCTGTACTATTATAAAACTGTTTTGTGTCTTTCACCTATCAAATACAAGATGCTTTGATTTAAATTGACTCAGTGAGTATTCTAAACTACAGGTATTGGGTGTTAACCCATTTCTTCGCAAGCTGTTGCTTCAGACATGTTTGTTAATCCAGGTGATATTGTAGAACCAATATTTTGTGTCAATTCCTGCTTTAATATCACAAGTATAAGACTGAATATGTGGTTTTGATACTGGGTACCAAGCAAACATTTGCTTCAGGAAAGAACCAAAGCAGAGAGCCTAACTTAGGAATGTGAAAATAATTAATTTTGCCTTGTTTACATATCTGTGGTAACTTCTTCCTTGAGTTATTTGTGTTTAGGGTTAGAATAGGTATTTTTGTGTTGTTTTTAAATTCTAGAAAATACACAAATGCGTCAGAGTATTTCACTTTAAACTATTAATTTGTTTGTCTAATAAGTCTGCAAAAATTATCTGTTCTATAACATACTGCTACTACATTTCTGCATTTCTACAGTCTACTCCCTTGGAGTGCAACACATGCTGCCAAATTTACTGTAATGAAGAATACTTCAATATTGTGCCTGTCAGTTTGGAGAAATGATATATCTATGCAATATATTTTGTTACTTAAAATAGTGTCCAAAAAGTGAATGCCTGTGCTATACCAAGAAAATGATTTTACCTACACACTGATTAAAACATCTTCAGTATATTGTGTGCTGCAAGTGGTGTAGCTTTACAGAGTCATTTCTGAATTTGACCAGATTTTGCTGTATTAATTGGAGAAACTACTGCCTCAGGCTAATCTTGCTGGAAAAATAGGGTGAATCAATGAAAAAACTTTTCAGATAAGCCAGAATAGCACATCAGGTTTTATCCGTTCAGTTCTGTCAACACCAGCAAATATTTACAGGTGCCTTGAGTCTAAGGTATTACAAACCTGACTCTTCTAAATAACTGATTTTCTTAAATTCTGAAAATGCACAGTGTTGTTCCTTTCAACTGCAGGCCTTCTTCCATCAGTTCAACATCTAAACAGAACTCCTTCTCTCATACCAGGCTTTGTGAGGCCCCTTATGCAGAAAGGCTTGCAAGTGTATTTTGATAAATAGGTGCATATATGTGGCATGAGAGGAACAGCTCTGATGTATCAATTGGAAGAAGCCTGTATTTTTGTTACTGTGAATTTAACCAACCATAAGTTTGTTTTGAAGCTGGAGCAGCCCATACATCTCTTTCTTTTGTTAGAACGAAGAGAAGGCTGGGACGATGTCTAGGGGAAAACTTGAAGCCTACAATTGTATCTTCAGTAGGAGGCTCAGCTTGTGTGTTGATGCTGCTGCTAAATCGGATGTGTCTCCCACATGCAACTGGGGAACTTGTGGATTTGGGAGCAAGTGGAACATCATAAAACTGATGTCTTTGCTTCATGCTTCATTTCACAGTCTCCTTTCCTTGGAACTTCCATAACTGCCTCATCACTCACTGGATCAAAAGAAAGCTCCCAATTGCCCAGCTCCAATTTCGTCCTGTCTGTTCTTCAATTGATAACAACAAATTTGGACTTTCAGAACGTTTGTCAGTCAAGCTGCCTACCAGAAGTTTCTTTCAACACTGAGTGTTTTGTTTTTTTTCTTATCAAGTAAGACTTCACAACTAGGAAGAGAAGACACTTTGGAATCCAGTTCGACAATATAGAGGAGAACAAATCTAATAAAAGCATTTACATTGTGGATGATAAGTAGCAAATACTTGGCAGTGAAAAGAGAATCTGGTTGTACTGGTCAGGGTGTATTAAATACTTGGTCACACCTGAATTTTTCAAACGTAAAATGCACAATATAGTTTGTAAATCACCTGTTCTACAGTTTTTAAATTGCCTGCTATGGTTTGTAATTTGCTGTTTAAAGAAAATTTTACATTTCTCAATGGATTAATTACTGTAACACGACAATTGTCTACTGCTTTGTTTTTGTTTTAAATTCAAGCAGCTGATGTTTTCAAGTATTTGTTTCTGACTAATGTAAATTGACACTTGGGAGTTCAGAGATAACCTTATTTCAATAAAGATGCATATTTTTAGTAAGCCTTTTTCTCTTCATTTGATAGATGTCCATGAAATTGGAGCAAGTGGTTTTTTTAAGTTAAGTATTCTTTACCCTCTCTTCAGAGTCTGAACACTTAGAAATCTGTGTTCAGCCCTGCCTGATAGTGGGGAGTTAGTGGCAGGCTAAGGCTGAATTCCCTCTTTGTTGTTTTCCCTCAGCCAAGAGCAATTTTTTTAGTAAGTGGAGGAGAGGAATTTTGAATTGAATCTGTTCAAGCTGAGAAAACCCTAAAATACTTACTTCTCTTCTTGTACAAGTGATCTAACATTGCAGCTGATAGAAAAGGCAACATCCTCTTACAGAGGGAGGAAGTGGGTGGCAGAGTCTTGTTCCTTCCAAGAACACCTTTAGCTCCTTGTGAATTGCCTGTTTCAAGACTGATTTCTATTCTGGAGTTAAAGGTGTCTGTGTTCTTTCAGTATGGAGCACAGGCTTTTATGTATATCACCACTTTCATCAGATAAAACAGGAACTGAGCCTTTAATTTTGATTTCACTTAGGCTAGAGGGAAAAGATCCAGATTGAAAGCAAAGGAAGTGACAATGTGAGTACTTGATTAGCAGCTGTCTATATGTTTTCATTAAGCCTGTGATACCTATAATCAACAAAAAGCGGTGGTTTTTAACTTCATTATGGGCAGTAGTTAGAGCACCAGCTCAGAATGGAGTTACTCTGGAGGTACTGGTTACTATTGTGTCTTCCAGAGTTTTGTCACTAGTCTCTTCTGTGTTTCTCAGCAGCTTCAGTGCCAATAGGCCCATTACCTTTTAAAGTACCTTCTGTTGTCTTCGATTTTGAAATTAGCATTGGCAAGCCTTTTGCTATTTGGGAGGGCAAAACCTGGAGAGCAAGACCTCTCAGCAATCCTGTCCCAAGACAGTTAACAGCTTTCTTGCCTTCTCAGTCAATCCTGTGAAAGCATCTCTTTTTTTTTAGGCAGAAGCAATATTTCTAAAGGCATCCAAGTCTGCAGCAAACACTTAAGTCCAAAGTTAGGGAAGTTTCTTTTCAGTAAAAACCAACATCACAAAGTTTAACAGGTAACACTTCCCATACGCATGGAGATGCTGTGAGACCTAACACTGGAAAAATCAGCACTCCGTGTCCTAGTTGCAAGGTGCACAGCACAGTTGGACTGATGCTCCCTGTTCCAGTTAGGAGAATTTTGACTAAAAAACAACCACTGCAAGTGGACTCAAGAGGCATTTGGCATTAAGTAATGATGTTGTGGGACAGCATTCGAACATTTCATAAAGTGCATATCATAGCACAGAGAAAATGCTAACAATCTATACTTACCTCAGACTTCTCCTGTAGAATGCTTACTTTTATAATGAAGACCAGAAAATGTAGAAAATGTATTCTGCCCAAAAATTCTTGAGATTTATGCATAGTTCTGAAAGTGCACAGTGATTATAAAAATAAGTTTTGTTTTAATAAAAATGCTTTCTAGGTATTTGGAGTATATCAAAGTAGTTTCGTTGTCACTTGGAATTCATGCTTCTGAGTCATACTCAATTTCAAAAAGAAATTTAATCACTAATAATCTTGGATTATGGAATATCCTGCCTTTTTTTATAGTAGTAGATCTGCTTTAATTAGAAAGGCTGTAATATAGATTAAGGCATTAGGGAAAATGGAATCCTCCCATCTCTCTGTTCCCAGTGAAATTGTGAGAATGTAGGGAGAACCATTTAGATAATCAAAATTACAGAATGTTTCATTGAGATGTGTGCAGTCAGTCATAGTAGGATGCTCAAAACCCAAAATCATGAGCATTTGTGACCTAGCAGATGATTTTATTTCCCAAAATAATCTATGACCTAGGTTGCAGATCCTGCAAATCTTCACTCAAATATTGCCAGTGAGGTTAATAATGTGAATGAAAGCTTGGAAGAGGAGGACCTACAGAAACAACCCACAGCTAAAAGGTGTCCAGAGTATCGTAGCATGCAGAATGGGATTAATTTCACCTTTACTTACTGGCAGTTGCTCTGTGCAGCACTGAAGTGGTGATCTAGATGGAGACAGCCTGGGGAAGAGCTGAAACAAACCCAAAGGAAAGAAAAACAGGAAGGCATGATTTGCTTTTTTTTGGGATTACTTTCTTGAAAAAGAAGTAGTCATAGCAATAGTGCCCCATTCATCTGTGAGACAAACCAACCATATGAAAAGTGGATGAAGAAAAACCCAATATGATGAAATATTAATGGATTATTAATGGATAAAAAGGATTGGGTTTTTAGCTTAATGAAGAAGTCCAGTTTTCAAATCTCATTTTGATTGTGTAAATATTCAGTAGCCTAAATATTACAATTTTATCCTCGCCACTTATTCAAGCAGGTTTTTAATTCAAATCCATTATGTTCCAGGGAATGTTTTGATCTCTGTGAAAGTGAAAGAAATCTTCAAGACTGAAGATGTCAAAATGCTGTTGCATACTATAATTGATTTGTGTGTGTGTGTGTGTACAATTAGCTTAAGGTTTTAATATAAAAGGTAGGTAGCTGCGTCTAATGATTTTTTTTGAGTAATCTGAACCATCTGCCTCTAGATATTAAGAAGTTCACTCTTTAATCCAGATTATGGCTGACAAACTGGTTTTGGCATTCACGTTTCACTAGCATTGTGCCCTTGAAGAGCTGATGTGGCTGTAGAAACTCCCTTGCCTACAATTGTTGGTTTTAAAAACATTTTTGGTTTGGCTTTCTCATAGTTGTTTGCTCATAGGTCCTTTGGTTTTTTTTTTTCCTGTTTGAGAAGATGGCCTTTCTAATGAAAAGTATGTTGAGCGACCAGGTAAAGAATTTGGGACTTGGAGGTGGAGGGGAAGAAAACAAAGAAGAAAGCAGTCCTTCTGATCCAGCAGCAGCTGCAGGAATGACCAGAGAGGAGTATGAGGAATATCAAAAGCAAATGGTTGAGGAGAAGTGAGTACCTGTTCCCTTATTATCAGTATGGGGCTGATTCTTGGTAACTTTGTGGAGATAAAAATAACCCAAGAAAAAGCCAAACATTCAGCTCCTCATTTTTTTTTTAAAGCTGATGAATCTTTTTGCTAAAAAGACTTTCCAAAATAAAAGTTCACCAACTGGAAATGATAAAATAGTATGTTCCCCCTTTCTGCCCCCCCTTTGCCATCCCTCAGCTCTCTCCTTATGCTTTCCTACTATGTCCAGAGTTTGATATGCTGGACTCACTGCTAGCTGGTGTTACTTTAGCAATAAAAATTCTCCAAGCTCTTTGTAGTAAAGGATTTAATTCTAAAATGTGTATGATTTGTTATCCTAGAACTTCATGTGGATCACACTTTCAATACATAATATTCTTGTGACAGGATTTATTAGGGTAGACATGAAAAAGTACAGAGTGCTATGTTAAATGGATGATATTTATCTAGAGCGGAGTTGATAGTTGTTTTTTCTAAAATCTACTAAAGAAAGCAGAACTTTAAAATTGATTAAATCTCAATTTTGTCTCTAAATACAATCTTTACCATTTGCTCTGTTTAAATATGAAAACAGAAGTAAAATGTTGGACTTGTCATGTAGGAATTCAAATCATGCATAATTATAAATAAAACGATTGACTTTTAAATCTCAAATACATCTGTTCCTCTAATGGTCAATTACATAATGGTTGTGTAAATCCTTCTTGTAAGATGATTATAGGTGACAGGTTAATGACTGCTGGAATTTGAGGTATCCAGGTCTGTATTTAGCATCAGGCATTTCTATCATGAGACCCCGAATAGGTGTCATTTGGTTTGGAATAAAACACAGAATGTTTTGCCATGCCTCTTGTCAATGGATATTGAAACAAGAAATAACCACCTGCTGGCAGGAAGATGCTTTATGGAGCCTGAGAAGCAACACAGGATTCCTGGGATAGGGACATGCCTGGAAAAAGAAATAAAAGAATTATTTCTATTTTAAGTGCAGCATGTGTCCTTTACATGCTGAATTGTACTGAGGAATCGGGGCAGGAGTACTCCTGAAAGTACAATTGGGAACTGCAATAGGAATATTTGAAATACTTTAAAGAGACAAAATCAGCTCAGGACAG
The DNA here is from genome assembly GCA_013399895.1 of Serilophus lunatus. Taxonomy (NCBI): domain Eukaryota; kingdom Metazoa; phylum Chordata; class Aves; order Passeriformes; family Eurylaimidae; genus Serilophus; species Serilophus lunatus. The sequence continues at coordinate 36,369 of VXBA01002747.1, forward strand.
TGCACATGGGTGGGATTATGTGTCAGAAATCTTTGGCATGGGCAGAGCACGTTTCTGTTTCAGGGCTCTCTGGATTTTGCAGAGTGCCTTGCTGAAGTTATGCTCAGGCAGGGTTTTGAGCCCATGACCAATCTGGCTTCAGGTGCCTCTCAGATTTTAGGTGTGGGTGGGGTTTTTTTATTTATTTGTTTAGGGCGGGTTGTTTTGTTTTTAGAGAGTGAGAAATCCAAAGCTCATTTTGGAAGTAGAGGAAAAGTTACATTTCATCTTACAAGTAGCTTTTATGTGACAAAATACCTATACTGAAACAAGATCAATGTTGCAATAGGATTACCATGAAAATGCCACCGAGGGGAAGAAAAATAAAGGGAGAGGTGAAAAGGTGATGTTATTAAATGTTACCAAAAATCCTCAAGGAGACACATTTTGCAAATAAATATATAATTAAACTAAGAAAATACTGTGTAGACCAGTTCTTAAATCTAATGAAAACCTTTTACAAAATCACAGATGAAATAAGTGCTTTTCTATACAGGGAAGTTTTGGGATTCATGGCCATAGGAAATGATTGCCATTGTAAAACAACAAATGGATGAAGAAAAAAACAGGAAAATTCACAGGTGCTAGAGGCCATGCAGGGCTACTAAAAACAAGGATGTAGAGCAAATGTCCACCTCCAGTAGTCTACACCACTGATTTTGGAAGCTGGGACGTTTCAATACAGGATGGTCATCCCCTTCTTAAATTCTTTCTCTTAGCATCCACTCCTTTTTACTGTTGGAGATGGGACTCTTGAATGGCTAAACTTTTGGTCTGACCTAGAAAGTCCCCTCTGCCCTTGTGTGGGGTGCTATCCTAAAAGAGTGTCATGTATGTAGAACATGGCAAGCAGCCAGGGCTTTAAGTGCCCCAGTGGAATTACCAAGGAATAAGTGTAACTCTCTGTTCTGCTTATTGGAATTGTTAGTTTTTATAGTAAATAATAATGGTAGTACAGGTACAAACTCTAGACAAGAAGTATTGGCTTATCCTTCCTTATTCACAGGACTCAAGGGAATTGGTCTGAGGACAGGCCTGGAGCACAGGAAGTCTGAGCCCTCTGCATCACTTTATTGGTATTGCTCCTTTTGTGCCTTTGGGCGAGTTACATAACTTCCAGAATAACTCCTTTGTGCAGCTTTTTGCAGCTAAGCAACTGGTTTATTGTAAGACTCTATTTTATTAGTATCTTGAAGGAACATTTTTTCTGCTTTCCAGGATGGAAAGAGATGCAGCCTTTGCACAGAAAAAAGCAGAGCGAGCCTGTCTGAGGGTTCACCTGAGAGAAAAGTACAGACTCCCTAAGGTAAGCCTGTAGCTTGTGAACTCATCTCCTTCAGTGGCCAACTTTAAACCACACTCACTACGAGTGCAGAGTTCTGAAAATGGTAAACTGCCTTTACTGCTGGGATCCCCACTGCATCTCAGTGCAGAAATGGAGAATGCCAGAGCCATGGATTTCCATAGTGACTGCTTCCTCTTGACCTTTTTTCTCTGCTCAGTAGATGAATCTAACAGAAAGGTTCTTGTAATCCCTCTCTATCCTTTCAGATCTGAAACAGGTGACTGGGCAAGTTGAGTGCCTGGTCTGATCCTATCTCACCATTAGTACGTGCTCTTAACTTGGCAAGATGCAAGCATGGGGGGGGGGAAAAAAAGCAGTAAGCACATAACAAAGTCCCTGAAAACTCCTGTATAAGATCTACATTTGAGTTCTGTTACACTTCTGAAGGCTCATTTTTACCATCTTCTTCCACAAAGCGCAAAAGCAAACTGCCCGTTCCTTTTACTTTAGTGCTCATGACACTGTTTGTCAAACATTCCCAGGAAAGCCAAAATATGGAAAGCAAAATCTTCAAGCAACAGAGTAATCTGGAAGTTTGTTAAAAGCAGGCAGCAGGCAGCAGCTGCAATAGCTTCTGGATCATGACAGGAAGCACAGATAGCATTTAGATTGAGAACATTCTCCTGACACAAAAACACTTGGATACAAACACAAATTGCTCTCTACTGTATTTAAAGTAGTTTCCTGGTTTAGAGGGAAGACTTGCTGCTCTGTTTTCTGATTGTCTTTTTTGTTTTCAGGGATTAAACTGCAGAACTCTTGTTTATCAAAAGTTTATCAAAGTACAGGCTTTAGCATATAATAAATATCCACTGATCTCATTTATTTAAAATTTAAAAAAAAAAAAAAAAAAAAAAAAAAAAAAAAAAAAAAAAGGAAAAATTTTGAACCATGAATATTCTGGAGATGATTTCCTGTTGCAAGATGGTGACTTTGCAACAGGATAATGAAGAAAGCTGGTATCTCTTCCAGGATTTTGGGTTGGAATTGAGGCTAGATAAGGGAGCAAGAGCCAGAGAAGGATTCTGAAAAAGAATCAGGGAAAATCTGCCTGTAACAGAAACATCAAGGGAATTTTTGCATTCATTTTAACTACAGGATCACTATGAAGGTCCCTAGCTAGGTTCCCTCATGACAATCTCTTTAGAGTTATAGAGGTACTATAGGACAGAGTAATCTTTGTAGGGATTTGTAGGGATCACACATTTGCTCAGGACTGCTACTGGGAAGATGTTGGCATATTCCATTTATATCCTTGAAGGGAATGTTTAGTGGTTCACAGCAATCAGAAAGTTTGCTATTACTAGTATTCACCTTCCAGCTCTGAGTCGTTATGATTTGTTTCCTGATCAATATTTTCCAGTGCTTTTCTGATTCATTAAAATGGAGGATGGTAAAGAATCCACCTCGAGTAAATTTAACTGCTAAAATATCTAGTACTTAACCCAACCAAGTATTTAGGGACTCTGTCATCAATGGCAAGAGACCAGCACTTCCAGCCTTATCTATCCAAACTTTCAGATAAGCATTTAAGGTGGACTTGGGTCACCTCCCAGTGGCATATGCCTCTTGCAAAGGGAAGCCAGGTGACAGCTGAAGTCAGGTAAGATGTATTCCACTCCTAAGAACCCAGTTCCTCCAGTGCTTTAGCTGGGTTGAGTTTAATTACAGAAAGATTAATTATGCAAAAAAAAAAAAAAATTAAGTACAAGATTTTAAGTGGTTGATTGGATTGTAGGCCTAAATCTCTAAACACTAGCATTTTAATTAGCAGCTGAGTAGTAAAATATCATTAGGCTTTGTTGTCCTTTTGGAGGCATATGCTGAGACAGCTATTGAATGACATATACCCAACCAGCTCACCACAGTTTTCAACTCCAAGAGGAGCCTGTTTTGAAAGCTTCTGGATGTTTAAGTGCCCAGCTCTATACTAAACATGAGCAGAGCTGGGTGTCTGTGATTTTGAAAGTCTTCCATCTGTAGTACTTTTTTCAGCTCAAGATGGTGTTCAGGTCTCCACAGTTCCCCTTGGCTGACCACCTCATAGACCCAGGAGCACACAGTGGTGATCTGCCCCATCTCCAGCAGGATCTTGTCCTTTGTATGCACTAAGTGCTATTTGGGGCCAAATTTCAATAAAAACCTTGCCTGCAAGGCAGGAGAGTAGCTCTAAGCCAGCAAAGAATATTGCAGGATATGCTTTTTTGCATTTGTTTCTCCCTATATAGCATTTCTTGGTTTTCATCAGCCCTTATAAAAACATGTTATATCAGGAAGAAAATTAAATTACATGCATGCTGTATGTCCTTGAAAAAAATTTCAGCTCTGTGATGCAACATTCTGGCAGCAAAGTACTCTCAAACTTCTGATAATGCATTAATTATTTTGAAAATGGAAAGTAATTTCAGGTAGCCTAGCATGGACTAGAAACCCTGAATATTACCAGTATCAATCACTAGCAGACATTGTAAATAAAAGCATGAAATTCAGGACTAAGCAGGGCCCCCTTTGCAGTGTAAAATCTAAAGCTCCCTGATATCTGGGCCAGATTTATAGGAGAAAGTAGACCCTTAATGAACCTAATCCTATTAACAGAGTTGTCAACTTGAGTTTGTCATCAGAAAGATGTTTTTAGCCATGAGACATTTGATCTATGGACAACTTTTTCATCTTCAGAGTACTCAATGCATCACGTTCATACAAAGCCTTTTTTAAAAATTATATAAATACACACATTAATATCTTAATTTAAAAATATTGAATAATAATAACAACAACAAAACCAAAACAAAACAAGCAACGCCAAACAAAACCAACAACAAAAACCCATGCCAAATTTTCTTATCCGCTTACTACCTTTTTCCTGAAGTAGGATTCAGGATTCCTCTGAGGGAGATGGCTTTTCCCACCTGGCAGGCATAGAGCTGTCTAATATTAAAACATATCATTTACCTCTAGGAGCTAGAGAAGGAATTTCTGCTGTGATATTAGATGGTGACCATTTTCTGCTTGCACTATCTATCCCTCTCCCTCTCTCTGCTTCTGTCTCATTTCCCCATACACTCAGTGTTACAAAATAAATTCAATATTGTTGAACTGGTATTTGGTCTCATTTGCACCTTCATTTGGGCAGAGACTTTAACATCAAGTGGTAACAAAGCAGCTAATGAGACTGTTTTCTGCTCACACCTGCCTGTGTGTTATGTGTACGTAAAGAACTCTGTATTATATTGCATCTGCAGCAAAACACATCTAAAACTGACTACATCAGATGCATAATCAGGGTCAAAAAATACTACCATGTACTAGGACTCTATTGCCTATGATGTTGAATTGTCAGAATAATGTCTGACCTAGTTTTGGCCTGGGCACTGTCCCAAGCAGTTCCCAGGGCCAGTCTGAGAGTTAGGACAGGCATTCCCAATCAGCAGTTAGATGGGACCACCCTGTTGGGGAGGGTGAGAGAGTTCAATACCAACTCCGTGGGTTTTTCCAGGCCAGCTGGCCCTGGGGCAAGAGACCAATGCCAGGCATATTTAATTTACTAGAATAGATGTTGCATCTGTGTTCTCGAAGATCCTATAAGGGTGGATGAACACTTGCAGTGACCTGGAGTCTACAGAAATTAAAGTCACCAGGAGAGATGCCATCCAGTCCAGTGCAGTCTGCCAGGGTCCCCAGGGGCTTTCTCTATGGGCTTACTGCTTCTGTATGGCCCCAGCTGCCTATCCATGAGATCTGCCTATTTTGGGTGCTCTGTGTAGTCCAAGCTGAGTGTATTCTGATGCAGGGTAGTGTCTCTATCACTGTAAGAGCCATGTCTTACATTTCCATTTCAAATCAAAGTAAGCAATAATCAAATATGTCAAGAGAATTATAAATAGTTTAAAAAAAAAAGAACCTGTATGATTGCCTGCTATGGGGAACTTTTCAGTAATTAGCACAGTATCTTTTTTCCTGCTACACAATCAATAAAGGATACCTCTGCCAAATGGGATGCTATTTCTAGCTCCCGCAGATCTGACAACTGCAACCCTTACCCAAAGGGGTGAAGAGATGTCCTTCACCCATTTTAGCCACATGGTAGTAACCATCCTGATAAAGCTCTCCATAGTTTCATGGGAGATATGGGAAGAAACCATGTTAGAGGGAAGTACGATTATCATAAACATAAAGCTGTGCAAATATGTAACAGTAAATAGTGTCTGTGCAGCTGATCATCCCAGTCAGCCTGTCCTTGCTAAGGGCTGAAGTGACACAGACAGTGCCCACGTGTGTTCTTCCATTCATTCTTGCATTCATCCATGTAAACTCCAGAACACTCACTCTCAAAATACCTCCTGCTGATAGCATTGCTGCTTATTCATATCAGGCCTTCGCTGCTGTCATGCTTCATTTTGGAGATGTAATGAGGCATTAATGCTTATCTTTGATGTGTGAACTGTGTCAAAATATCCTGCTCTTTTGAGCTCTGGATCCATCAGATTCCACCACAAAAAGTGAACAAAATCACCATTGTTTGAAAAATTGACGTAGCCCCACTGATGGAGCATTTCAGGGAGCAGGCAGGAAGCAAGTATGTGTAGTGCTTACTGCATCTCAGCCCTTTTAATTGCTTAACCAGTTCCTTCTCCTGTCTCCTTTTGCTTTCTCAGACTCACACCCAACCTCCATCCTCTCTTTTGTGGTCCAAGTCCTCCTATTACCCCACTTAGGAGCCCTGCAGCACTGCTCTGATTATGTGCCAGGTGGCCACTGCTATCACAACTCAGAGAGGCCAAAGAAAAGACCTACACAGAGTTTAGACACAGTTTAGGAAGATAAGGACCCTTTTACCAGTAACATCTTCCTAAGTTTAATGCATCTTGCTTATGAAAAGCTTCAGTTTAGTCCTGGTACCTAAAAATCCCCATGAACAGTTGAATATGGAAACAGTAGCCACACAGTTTTTCTAGCTGTTGGTCTTGCTCCATTGACCAGAAGCTGCCAGGCATGGCACAGCAGCTGACAGGCTCGGCTGTGTACTGCAGCATGGTTTTGGTGGAAACAAGTATATTAGAAAGGAATTCCTGCAGTATGAGCATGTTGACACGGCCAGAACATACGGAAAAGATTTCTAAAATGGCAAGTGACACCGGGACCTTCAAAGAAATACAATTGGCATTGTCTGAAAAATCTTAGAACTTTCATAGAGGCTGTTGGATCTCCTGAATTCACAAGTTTGCAACATTTGTGTATCTGTTTCAGTTCTCCCTAAAAAACAAACAAATGAACAAAAAAGAGACTCATCCATAGATCCTGGGAGAGCAGAAATACTCACATGTGCTGTTTTTATTCTCTGCTTTTTGTATCAGAGTGAATTGGATGAGAATCAAATACAGATGGCTGGGGACGATGTGGGTTTGCCAGAAGACCTTCAGAAGATGGTGGCAGAAGATCAGGAGGAGGAAGAGGACAAGGACTCTATCCTGGGACAGCTGCAGAACATCCAGAATATGGACATGGATGCAATCAAAGAAAAGGCACAAGCCACTTTCACTGAAATAAAGCAGGCAGCTGAGCAGAAATGTTCTGTGATGTAGAAGAGCCACCACTACTCAAGGGTTGTGACTTCAGTCTTGTCTCACCAGGGCTGCAGAGTGAGGGCAGGCAGAGGGATACACTTAGCTCTATAGCTTTCAATGTAAATATAGAAAAGTGATGAGAGAGAGACTTAAAACCCTGAGGGGAGGGTGAAAATTTATGTGTTGTCATGTGTTTTGTGCTAAGGACAAAATTAGAAGTGATCCTCATTTTTAATATAACATTTTTCCCCATGGAAAAAAAAAAAGGTTAATATTGGGGAAAAAATGTGCCTTTTCCAATTTTTTCAAAATTATCAAATGCTATTAAATGTGTATTCTTTAGAAAAACTGTACTTCTCATACATCACATATAGGTAACCACTCATTTAATACTGCTTTCAGAAATAAATGCATATATTTCCTAAAAACAAGCATTTTGAAACAAGCACAGTATTCAAATGCAAAGGCAAAAAGTGAAGCACATAACTCAACAGCTTGGGACAAAAATGTTTTCATATATAGCACTGAGTGAGGACTTGTGGGAAACCAAGGCTTGCTAACTAACAGGGGGCCCTGGTCTGTAGCAGCAAGGCTTCTTCAGGCTGCTTTCATTTCACAGTCTCTTGGTCTTCAAAGGCAGTTCAAACATCAAGGGACAGCAGTGACCCTCTGCTTGGCTGCTATGTGTGCCAAATTCTGGGGCTTGGGACACCAGCACATAACTGGTATAGGCTAAAACGAGCTCACTATGTTGATCCAGAGAGTTATCTCCATCAAAGACTAAATACACATCTGGCCCACCTGGAAGGTTACGACTTAGGGTATCTAAACCCCGAGGAAAATATGGCTTTCACTACTGCTAAATCTGACTGAGGCTGTGGGACAGGCAGAATGCTACTCCCAAGGGGCTCAGGTACTCTATAAAATGAAGGACTTTGTAAGTTCTCCAAGAGCTAGCCTGTGAAATAAATTTGGAAATTAATATATGTAGAACCTTCCTACAGGTTTATAAGTCTCTCTCTCTCCCTCTCTTCTGTCTTCACTTAATCAAGTAAAAGTATTAATTTTAAACGAAAAAATGCACTAAGAATGGTTTGTCTCCTTTATTTCTCCTTTCCTTTCCTTTCCTTTCCTTTCCTTTCCTTTCCTTTCCTTTCCTTTCCTTTCCTTTCCTTTCCTTTCCTTTCCTTTCCTTCCTTTGTTTTTGCCAAGGTCACCTCTGCAGTGAGGGAGAGAGGTTCACCTCCTGCAACAGCAGGTGCTGGACGCCAAGATGCCCAGGCAGAGTCACCACCTTCTGCTGCAGTACTTTCACAGACACTGAAGACATGGGAAAAGGCTGGAGGAAATCTTCTACTTTTAAAAGATTCCTTATCATCAACAATTATAGTGGTGCACACCTCCATAGTTGCAAAAGGACAGAGAAGGCAGCATGCAGCTATATGTGTTCATCATATATGGATTGTGTGTCATTAATCCAGGCAAATACATTTATTTGTACGTCTTTTACGTATTTTCTACTGGAATCCTTTATAGCATTTCAAGCTGATTGCCATTTTCCCCCTAACATTACTGGTGAGCACACAGACACTTTGCAAAAACACTCCTCCCAAGCATCTGTTGAAATGTTCTTGGTAGGTAGTTCCTAGTTTCCCTGAATGCAGCCAGTTTGCTAACAGTAAAAGGAAGCTGAGATTCTTTCCTACAAGTAAAGCAAGATATAAACCAAACTGGTGCCTCTACTTTGCTTACCAGTGAGTGAATTTCTTTCATGTGACTGTGTGAGGCCACTTCTGCCGCCTTCCCCATCCAACAGCTCCTTGGCTGGATGCCTTATCCCACAGCTGCACAGAGCCTCAGCTCTGGTGGCCAAAGAGCCCCAGTCCATCCCAACACAGCCATGGGCAGTGTGGGGCTCAGACCTCCAGGATCCACCGGCCAAGACTCCCCAGCAGGGACACTGGAGCTGCCAGCCTAGGGACAGGGAGAAGTGACAGGTGCTGATCCTGTCCTCTGTGGGACAGCTCTGCTTCAGGAGATTCTTTGAGATCATAACAAGAAATCATCCTGGGAAAGTTTTCTTGTCAACCACTGTTCAAAGACAAACTGCACAGATTTGCTTTAAAACCTGTTAGCCAATATTTTCCCCATTGTAATCCCACTTCATTCTTACTTCATTCTCACTTCATTCTTACTTAAGAAACACAGAGTTGACAAGTGTTGACCTTTCTTGCTTTTTCCAGAGGATGTCCTGGTACCTACAATAGCTCTCATACTCTAACAGGTCATTTCTTTAGTGAAGAAAACCTATCTTCAACAGATCTATCAAGCATTAGAGCTACTCTGCCTAGAACCACCTCTGATCTGATTCTGTTTCTGGGGGTCCTTCTCTCACATGCCACCAGAGAATTTAATTATCTATGTGGAAAGACAAGTGGGGTCTTTTAGGAGGTCTTTACACAAAGTAGTTAAAGTAGTCACCAGCTCAGCTCAACCAGCCTGTGCTTTGTGAAGATCAATGCAATTCCATCTACACTGGCATAAATCTGACTGATGTCCCTACACTGTTCTACTGCTTTACAGACTGAATTGTCTTATCTATAAAACAGCAAAGAAAACAAGCCTAAGGCTTTCGACCTTTGAATTAAAATGTGCCTGGGACATCCTGCAAATCTTACTGAAAGCATCTGGTGGTTTAAAGGATCTAATTAAATTCGTCAGCAGATACAGGATCAGCATTTTCACGGTTTAAAGGGTCAAAGAAGAAAGTACAGTCAGAATCACCAAACAAGTGATTAATGAGATTCCAAAAAAATGTCAGAGCTGGCAGAGGCAAGCGGGGCTGGGAGGTGGCTGGGGGCTGGCATGGGGTGGGAGCTGTCTCCAGTCTCAGTGAAATGCTGCTGGCAGGGGAGTGAGCCACCCTAGGCACCACCATTAGACCATGGACTCACACACTCTCAGTCTGGAGTGGCAGAGCTGTGCTACACTGCAGGAGGCACTGGTTTCTGCCCTGATCCCCCACACTCAGACAGAGCTTCTCTGGGGTGCTGGGGCCAGGTCTGGGGCTGGCATCAGGCTGGGCACAGGAGCAGTGGGATACAGTGGGGCCCAGCTCTGGAGGCAAGGGACGACAACACAGCACTGTTGCCTCAGATCTCTCTGAGCACCCTCGGGCAGGGCATTACGATGGCCAGGGCAGAGTGGCAAATCTGCCCTCAGCAGGAGCCTGATCCTCACCCTGCCAGAGCTGGCTGCCTGCTCCCTGCCAGCACCTGCAAGGCTCATCTCTCCAGCACCTGCTGTCTCTGTCCTCAGACATCAGTGCAGGCCCGGGGAGGCACACAGGCAGGATGCAGCAGGGCCACACCTGGTACATGTCACTGGGCATGCAGCAAATCTAGGTGCTTATCCCAGGGGCCAGGTCACAGGGGAGCTTGGAGCAGGGCGGGTAGGCAGGCAGGAAGCACACTGACTCTGCTCCAGCTCTCAAGAAAACAGAAAGGTCTTTCTCCAACATCTCGCACTAAACCTTTTCCCTAAGGCTGCTGGAACCTCAAGGCACAGCCATTGAATGTGTGTGCACATGCATCTGTGCTGGTATGTGTATATGAGTCGATGTGTGTGCACAAATGAATGTGTACATGTGTGCATGCACCTGTGCACATGTGAGAACGGGAAAAGACATGTCTATGTGTCTGTGTGTGTGCTGGACAGAAGAGGAGCAGATTAAAGTGTTAGGTCACATGGGAGCTACTGCTGGACAGACCCTACCTGGGATTTGGGTTCTTATAGTTAATAGGATCGCTGGAGCTCAAGGCCATCATCCCATCAAGATAAATGTCTCTAGTGCCCACTTTTAAGCAATCTGAATTCAATTAGGCTAATTGGAAAACAAGTAAAGAAGGATTGCATTAATATAGCCTTAGAACATGAACCTCCACTCCCTCCCTCTGGAGGGAGGGCTGAGCATGGCGAGCTTAAGTGCCGATGCCGGAACCCTCGCTCCCAGCCGGTGGTACCCCCTCCAGAAAAGGCTGCCCGGCTTCCAAAGCAGCTATGGCCTTTTCCATACCCAGAGCCTGAAGTGCCGTCGAGGAAGCAAGCTCTCTCTCTGTGTGATTCCTGGATGCCAAGGAGAACCCTGTCAGTGGTGGAGAAAACACAGCTGACCCTTCTGGGGCACATAAAGAAAAATCCCACCAGACAAAAAAAAAAGAAAAAAAGAAAAGAAAAAAAAGAAAAATAAAGCAAGGTACAAGCAATGCAGTGACAAGAGGAAGAAGCAGCTTCCTCGTGCATTATGTTTTCAAGAAGGTTCTTAAACTGCACACTTAGAAATGTCTGGAGAGTCAAAAACAAAACCATTTTTTTCAGTTTTTAACAACGTGTTGGATGATACAGAGCATGTAAACTGCAGGAGCGTACAGGTTCCCTCTGGATTAGTATTTCTTCCTTTTCCTTGCTTCCCCCCTGTCGATTTGCTGTCTGACCTTGGAAGTCCCATTTATCTTTCGGAGAGGTGCTCCCTGCTGCACATTTCTGGTCTGAAGAGTTAAGTCTCACCTGCAGCGAGACTTCAGCTTCAAATATTTGCTCTGCCAAGGCAGTAATTATTTCAGCTTGATATAAAGAAGAGGCAGGAGGAAAGGAAGGAAGATCTGAGCATTTTATAGCGCCGATTTCATTGTGTCAAGTCATGTCCCATACTAACGTCTCAACAGCACCAACAGGATGAAAACTAGTCTCATTTATTCTTTACTATGCACGTGCAGGAAGGAGGCACAGCAGACAGTTGCACTTCAGGGACTGTCCATCTTGAGAACTTTTGCTAGTTTCCAGCATAATTTCAGTAATTGTAATGACACATTGTAAAAAAAATAAACGAGGTAATGGAATGAAGAATATCTCTTGAAAGGGCAAATAACAAATCCTACCTGTTTTATCCCCTAACGAATACTCTCAATTCTGATTGCCCCAGTAAATACTCAAAGGTAAACAGTCTTTGCAAAGCTGTGATGTACCACAGATAAACTTTCTGAGGCTTCACGCTAAAACGACCCGGGTCCCAAAGGACTCCGTGGCAGCAAGGGATTCAAATGAGAGCCAGTACATTAGACTCAAAGGGAAACGCTCAGTTACTTTTCTTTATAATTTTAAACTCTGTTATCAAAGAACCATTAGACTTCCTCTCTCCCTGGAGCACCGCGATGCCTCATTTGTATGTCTATGCCTGAAGCATGGCAAGAGAGAAAAGATAGATTTGGAAGAGTCAAGTGCCTTCTCTGCTCTGCTACCGGGTTATGGGGCGTTTTTTCAGGTATTTTTTTAAGTTGGGGCCAAGGGAGTTGCTTCCTCTTTTAACAACTCCACTACCCTGCAAGAAGGAGGTTACAGTGACAAATGTACTTCCATATGGAGAATACTACTGTAATAATCTACTGCTAAGGAAACAGGATCCCTCTCCGTCAGGGGGGAAAGTCTCTCGTGTCCTGTGAGACTCATGCACCCTGCTTCAAGCGCGGGAGGTTTTTTTGCTGTACTTCCACATTGTGATTAACACCAAAAAAATTGAGCCTTGCCCCTGTAACTGACAATTTTGCCCTTTATGGCACTGACTCAAGGGGTTTGCTCCTTTATCTCACCTTGCTATCTTTCTTTGCTACAATAAGCAAAAATTATTCCAAAGTTTGCTGAGGGCTTCCGGAGGGACGGGCATGTTTAGCGCTGCTTGTGAGTGCTGTAAAACCCCAGCTCCAAATTAGAAGAAATTAGGGACATTGCACAGTTCATTCATCTTCAGTAATAGAGTTCTTGGGAAATACACATGTAGATTAAGGGAACACAATGGCCCCTGGCTGATTGCTTTGAGTACCCTCCAATGCCCCTACAATGGTATTGACTTGCTTTTTATATTGTGAACAAAAGCCACACTAACCTTTTCTTGTCTCTTCTGTTGGCCTCTTCCCTCTTTGAAAATGGATGGCTGAGTTCTTTTGGCCCCAAACCACCTGCCAACTCCCAAGCAGCCAGTGAAGGCAAACCTCACCTGGAGCTAAGAAAAGCCATGCACTTCCAAAAGGAATTAACTTTGGGACATAAGGCCATACACCTGCAAAAGGTGTGGGCACTGGCAGAAGCAATTACTGCCAATCTTTGAAGTGATTCTGCTGGAAAAACCTACGCAAAACGCAGCCTGTTTGGGCTGGAAGGGAAGCAAAAATGAAGATTTATTGAGTGAGGTCATACCTTTTATTAGATTAGTAAATAAATCTGGAAGAAACAGCAGCATCAATGGTGGTTTTGACTCACATACATTCTCCTCAGGCTTCAAATGGAAGCATCTTCAAAGCGAAGTGGAGGCTGAAAACCACTTTGGATGTTACTGTGTTCGTCACTTAAACCAACTGGTGCCTCAGAGGAACTAGGAAGTGCTAGCATAAAAAGTGATAAAGATGGAAAGAGAAAAGCAGCAAAAATATTGATGCAGGAGACATGATGCTATTGCCTGGTTTGTACCGTGCTGCATCCATGTCTTCCTCCAAGCCAAGTACAAAGTTCTGTGTGGGATCTGGCTCTCTGCCTTACCTCCAAAAACATTTTGTACACCCCCCATGAAAACATGCTCTGCCTGCTAACCTCCCCAGCCCCACTCGTGCCGTGGAAGACAGAGTCACAGAATCGGCTCCTCTCACGGGCTCTGTCCTATACTAGCATCTTGGAAAACTTCCGCGCAAGTATTGCCTGGCACATTCCCCGGCCTTCTGAAGTCCGAAAGATTCAGTCCACCTCCTTCAAGTGTCTCCTGCGTTCATCCTGCCCACAAGCACCTAGTCTGTAAAGTGCCTTTGGAGGCAGCCGGGCGCAGGGCCAGCGTCCTGCAGGACACCAGGGCAGCGGCGTTTACTCCAGTGCCCCGGACCCGGCTCGGTGTCGCGGATCCTCCGGCGGGGCAGCTTTGGAGCGGCCGCCGTGAACCCGATGCACGGAAAAACCGTCCGGGAGGGATATGGAAAGGAGCCGTCGGGCAAGAGAAACGCGGCGAGGCTGAGAGCCGCCGCACAGCGCGGAGCCGCGCCGGGCACCGGCTGCTCTCTGGTCCGGGACCTCCGGGCTCCCGCCCTTCCCCGGCCCCTCCGCTGAGCCACATTTACCGGGCCCGGCCGCCGCGACCCCGGCAGCGGCTCCTGAGACTCCGCTGTCCCGGGTCGGTCCCACGCCTCCCGTCCCACAGGTTTCTGACAACGGTCCCGTCCACGTCCCAGGATTCCGGTTGCGGGTTTCGGTGGGGCGCCCGGCCCGAGCCAGCCCCCGGGCTACAGCGGGGGCCGCCCCGCCCCGCCTCGAGGGCCCCAGATGGCATTG
>VXBA01002747.1:60875-104703 GCA_013399895.1 Serilophus lunatus
CCAGCAGCGCCAGCAGCGCCAGCAGCGGGAGCGCCGCGGCCCGCCGCGGGCCCCCCCCCATCCTGCTCTGCTCCGCTCCTCTCCGGCTGCCGCTCCGTCCGGGCCAAGCGCCGCCGCCGCCCCCCCTTTATACGGAGCCGGGACCCCGCCGCCTCCTCACGGGGCCGCGGCAGCCCCGGCCCCCGCCCGTCTCCCCGCCCCGGCCGCTCCCGCGGGGGGAGACGAGGCGGCGCCGGCCCCGGGCAGCGGCTCTCCGGGCGCTGAGACCGGACAGCGCTTCCCGAGGGGGCACGTTCGGAACACGGACGCGTTCCAGAAGTTCGGGGGTCGGTGCTGCGGCGGGTCCGGGGCACCTCGGGGGTGCGGGACGGTACTGCCACGCCGTGAGAGCGGCAACAGGGAGGCGGGGGGCTGCGAGGGAACGCGGCGGGGTCACCCCCGCACCGTGCGGGGCTCGGTTCGGCCGCGTCTTACTTGTCCCTCATTGTAACAGAAAACATGGCGCAAAGAGCTTATTTTGTCTTCCAGTACCACGTGAATTTCTTGTCACAAATGTGGACACTGGTTTACAGGACCTTCTACTTCCCCTGCACAGAGAGCCAGTAAAGTTTTCAGCACACTGAGGCAGCTGGAACTGGACAACTTTGTAAGTAGTTAATGGATGAAAAGATTTCCATCCTGAAAAGGCAGCGCAGAGGAAGGATGGAGGAATCAAGGAAGGAGACAGTATATCCCTGGAAAGGCCATCAAGTGGAGCACTGAAATTCACACTTGGCCTTGGCCACTGGAGTGAAGGTGAGTGAGCAGAGATGGAATATTAAGTCCTTCTGTGCTGTTTGCCCTCCAGAAGAAAAACAGGGACATTTAACAAATGTGCAATTTATGTGATGATTTTGCTGTCTAGAGAACTATGCCAGGAGGCAGAGATGACTGTAAGGAACCTGCCAGACCCTATGGCTAACCCCACAAGACTGGAACTGAACTGTATCAAATGGAAGCTCCCATGGATGTGGATGAACATAAACTTCCAGGCAAACTCTAGAAAAATCCCTCTTGAAGTCAATTGTGTATTCTCCTGTATGAGCTAAATTGTTCCCTTGTTTAGTCACAGTTTATTGCATCTTCTTTTACTGATTAATGTGATTCATGCTTTTGTTTTATTAATTATGCATGCCTGCTTAATTTACAACTGTATTCTCATGCCTCAATCATGAGTTTTGCTGTGCAGTACAGCTACAGACATGTGCTCTGTGCTGAGTGACAACTGATAAAATAAAATATTGCTATCCATGGGAACTTTTTTAATTGCTTAGTAGAATTCAAGACAGGAAATTGAAAAATTCAGGAAACTGTCCATTTTCAGAAAACAAAACCCAAACCAACCAAACATGAATTCTTACTCAGTTCCTTGTTGACCAGTAATCCCAAATCTCTTTTACTGCAAACCCTATGCAAACAAATAAACCTTCCTCATGTGTTGTATATATATGTTTTCATACATTTCACATGTGACAGGCTATGTCTTTACACTGATTCTCATTTTGCACTGTTTTGCGCTATTTTCATTAGTAGAGACTGTCAAGGCTCCAGGGTTTGGACCCCTCACTGTCTGTACTCATCAGGTTATTTGGGTGCTGGGCAGTCATGTCTGGATGATCAGGACAGCAGGGATGTGCCCAAAGAACAACTTTTCCCCTTTGGGCTTATCATCTGTCTATCAGCCCAGCTGGAGATCTAGCCCACTCTCTGAATCTGCATTTCTTTTTGTGTTTATAAGGATGAAAAAGGTAATATGGATTTATTCTGATTCTTATTTTTATTAACCTTTTCAGAAAAATAAGCTTGGTAAGAGAGAGAAATATTATTTTGGACCCTCCACAACTGAAAAGAATCCAGGTACAACAAGAAGATGTTATCAACTGTGAGCGAGTCACTCATTTGAGACAATCTTTCTCTCTTAAAGAAAAAGCCTGATAACATAAATTTGTGTTTCAACATCAAGAAACAGCTCTCTCCATTTTGAAATACCTTTCTGCTTTTAATACATCCCATTGCAAAGCAAACTGTTGTGCTCCATGGCAGGAAAACATTAATGGGTTTTAAATGCTATTACCATGATAACACTTTCATTTGCTTCCTTTACATTTTAGACAACTATCATTGTTCTATCATCAAGGCAGATTCTATGGAAATGAAAAGGGATAAAAGAAAAATGGTATGCCTTTCATCATTTTCTTTGTGTTGGTGTTAGACACAGGATGTATGTACAGAACAAACACCGGTTTGAGCAAATCACCCACGTAATAACAGGGCATGATCACTGAGGAATACTCTGTAAATGTTGAAGATGCTGAATAGACTGATCTCCAGCACTGCCAACCTGCACTCAGGGCTGGTGTTCTGCAAATAACCTGAAAATTGACTCTCTGAAGCAACAGTTCCCTGAAGAACTGAAGACATTTTTCAGAAAAGAGCTCCACAACTCTACAGAGGCTGAACAGTGTGAAACAATAAACATTTATTTAATAAAGTTCAGTGTAAGATAGTTGATACTGTTTGTGCTGCATTTTGGGAAGTCCTAGACAGCCGAAGCTTAACCAAAGCAATGGCTCACTGCATATTTAAGCAGAGCCAGTGTCTTTGGCAGTCATCCCATTTCTGGTTTTTGTGGTGGACTGGGAGGGTTCAATAACTTGAGAATTAAAATTGGGGAGCATTTATGGCCATGCCTGTGGTCCAGAACACCTACAGCAACCATCCAGGCTGACCTCCTCTCCAGGGAGCCTGTGCCAGGTCTGACCACCCTCCCAGCAAGGAAATGCTTCCTAATGTCCAGTGTGACCCTTCCCTGGCACAGCTTTGAGCCATTCCCAGTGCTCCATTTGCCACTCTCCCAGTCAGAGCTGTGTGCATTGAGGGAGGTGGGCAGAATTAATTCAGATTTCAGCAATACCAGGGGCAAAAAAGAAATCTTACTACACATACACTATCTCAAAAAATGACATTATTTTTCCCTAGCTGTGATGATACACTTCCAGGAAAACTGCATTAAGGATACCTACATTATTCTGACATGCCATTTATTATACTGGATTTTATTTTTCCACAATTTGACACAAAGTAAGTAATTTCTCTAATACAGTTGGACATGAAAACTGCTTAGTAGGACACAAAAGAAGTAATATTACTTGGAAAAATTCAGCAGTTATCTGCTGAGCATGAGCTGTTACAACAGAAAAGATGCAGTTATTGAATAATAGTGTATTTTTGTAGAGGTAAGGGATTACAAAAGCAACAAAACTCCAGAAGAAAAAAAGCATCATGCTGTTCCTTATCAAAGCCACAAAAACAAAGCCAGGGAGGAAAACAAGTTCTGGTTTGTTGAAAGTACAACACTGAGAACTGAAGATAAAAATACAGAATTTCATAAAAGGAGTTATCAGGTAGATTTTTGGAATGAAAAATCAACTTTATGTTTAACATTATTCAGGTGTTACATGATAGGAGAGAATAATACATTCTCCCATCTGGCATAGGAGTTATGGTTTACCCTTACTGGCAATATCTCCAAAGGGTACTACTGTGCAATTCATTCAATAATTTACAAGTGCTATTAAAGACCCATAAAACCTTGTTGTTAGGTTTATTTAACAGCTAGGAACACAAAAGGCAGAATGGTCAACAGCCTGAATTCTAGAAACTTACACAATCCTTAAAAAACAGGCTCTAAAAATCAGGCCATCAGGATTTTTGTCCCTACCCTACAAAGGAGCAAGCTTGAAATTCAGGAGAAATGCTTCAAGTCCCCATTGCTCAGTTCTTAATCAGAATGAAAGCCCCTTTGCTGGCTACTTTTGTCAGCCACATCTAGCCAACTTTCCTTAGTCTGACTGAACCCCTACAACTGTTCAGACTCAGATGCTGTGCCCCCACAAGTCCTGATAAAACCAGACTTTATGGTGGAGACAAGAGGACACTGACAGATTAAAAATAATCAAGACAAAACCCAACATAAACAGGAAGGAGAAATTGGGTTCAGATGCAGCATCACTCAAGGAAAAAAACACAGGGAACACCAAGGGAAGCCCTTGGCTAATTTAGCACATGAGTGTCCTCCAGAGCAGTGACAGGCTGAGTGACAGGACAGCAGTGGCTATCTAAGGCAGCAAAGATGCCATTTCCTAATTAACCAACAGCCAACAGCTTCAATCATTAGTTGTAGTTTATTTAGACAAGAGCTTGCACAGTTGTTTTTTTTTTAACTGTATACAGAAATGAAACCATCTGAAATATATTAAGTCTTTTTCCCTGTACATTTAATTTTGTTCTTGCAAAGGTGACTTCTCCTAGGACTCCCTTTTCAGCAGCACATATGCTCCCATCACTGCCAGGAGAGCATACTGCAAAAAAACCAGAGAACACACACTTGTTACAAGTTCTGAAAGCACAAATTGTTCAAAGTGTGGCCTGCTCCACCATCACACCTTCTAATGAGTCCACAATTACAGAGCTCTGGTCCCACAGAATTACAGGAATATTTTCATGGGATCAAATTCAGCATAAACAGGTGTCACAACTTTACACACTTCACTAACAAAATTCTTAGAAACAACATGTTTTCAACTCATTACAAATACCAAGTTCTACTGGGTAACAGACAAGTTAAAGCAAGCAAGGAAAGACAGCTCATATATGAGGCACCAAATCACAGAAACAAACTGATTAACACCCTTGCTTCTAAGCATATATATTACTGTCTTTACTTGTTGTTTTATCAATTCAATTATTCAAAATGCCAGTCAGTGTATACATACCTTAAATTTTGGGTAGTCATTCATTATTATAGTTACCATTCCAACATAGGGCAAAAACCTGTAATTGATAAAACAGGTGAATGAAAAATGAACCCTCAAATATTACCTGGAAATGCTTCAGTGTTAGCCAGTCCAGAACATTTCAGTGTAAACCCACCATTTACACCTGAGACTAATGCAGAACAGAACAGGAAATAAAATTCATTAGTTTTCCTTAGATAAAACTTGAAGCAAGTTTGCTGTGAAAAATCTGAAGAAATTTCATCTCAAGTGAGGAAGGGGACAAAGTCAAAAGCTCAAACCTTGCATAAAATTCCTGTGGAATGCTGAAACAATTTCCTAGAAGTTTCCATCAATTATAAAGGTAAGTTGGTTCATTTTGTATTTACAAGAGAACTATTTCTTAAATGTGGGGGGGGTTTTTTTCCAAAAAAATTGATTTCCACTCCTACGTCAGGGAGAGGACTACAGGAAGGAACTTTTTTTTGAGAAGGGGTTTAATTACAAATTTATTTACAAAATTAAAAAAAACCCACACCAGATCCAGTTTGTATCAACATCAGCACCAATTACAGAGCTAAGTTTTCTTTCTATTTGATTACAAAGTACATTATGCATTACTTACCCTCTTGCTCTTCCAACAACATCTTTCTTCTCTAACCAGTTCTGACCTTCTTTGTATAAGCCTCTATCATCAACTTCATTATTATCCCCTTTAGTCAGAAATTTGATGTTCCCATTTCCTCTAGAAGGCAATGAGGTGATAAACTAAATACCACTTCATTTCAAAACTTCAATTAACATCTAGAAAGCACTATGAGGATAAGAAGTGCTAAAAGATTAGATAACAATGTTTGCTTTCAGCCCTGCTCATTGAACAAATACCATTAAATCATTAACATTACAGACTTTACTGACTGTATCTATCACCAGATAATAACAAGCAATGTTTTGTAAAACACTCCTAGATTGTCATTTGATGTACACAGTGGGCATGAAAGGGATATTGTCCATCCAGGCACTAAACTTCCTCAACAAAAGCCCCATGTGTCTGCCTGCATCTTCAACAGAACACAAACTGAAATAAATTTATTTAGTTTACCACCTTCAAAATGATTTTGCTTGAGTACTTATATCAAGAAACAAGAAGTTCTCATGAAGACAAATTAGGTCATACATAAAACAGATAATTCTTGGATATACATATTCATTTCAAAAAAAACACTGAAGAACAGATATTACTCAAGAAATAAAGACCTTCAGTTCATGGCCAGGACATCCTGAGGAGCAAGTATGTCACCTCCAGCTTAGCTTTTCACTGTGCAGAACTAGAAGCAAAACTGCCTCTCCTGTGCTTCAGAAGGAACTGTTTATCTTTGCAGGCAAAACCAAGCATTCTACTTGCTGCTTTTCAGCATGAATTGTTGTTGGATGTGTGACTAGTAAGACACAAAAAGAGTAAGAAATCTGTTCTTTCATTCTGAGTCAAATCCGGAAAACTTCAGTTAGCAAAGATCACACACTCCTCAAGCTGCATCTCCAGTTCTGATTCTGAATCCTCACCTTCTTTCAGAGATTTGCTCTTAGGAGCAGCTATTTCTTGTAATCAAAACCCCACTTCTGCAACCATAAGTAGAGAAGTGGCCTCTGCTCCCATCCATTTTTCCTGTTGCAAACACAGATGGTTTGTGCCACAGGATTCCTCTTTGGTACAGCTTTACCTGCTCTAAAGCTGAGCAGCTTTGCTGAGGGACAAGACTCAGGCTCTTGAGAACTGGGGACAGAAGTGGATCACATCCTACACTTGAGCATTATCTCACAGCTTGTCTGGGCCTGTCCCATAAACTCCTACCAAAGTTAAACTGTTACTCAAAGTCATGGGGGAAGAAAGTCTTTTTAGAAACAAGGAAAACAACAAGTTGCCTTACTTTTCATGCACTTTGATTACTCTGTGAACTATTGGAATGTCTCTGCCTTCAACTTTGAAAACAACTATTTCACCAGCTCTGATTGGGTCATCGTGGAAATTTGTGAGGAACAGCAGGTCCCCCCTGTGGAAAGCTGGTTCCATGCTGCCACTAGAACAAGAAGAAAGAGGGAGTTTATTGGCATCATGACAGAACTACTCAGCCATGTAACACAACCCAAATCCCAGTGAGCAATCTGCAGTAGTTGATCCATTCAGTGAAGGAAGCTGCACTTTCAAAGGTCTCACACATTCACTGCTTCTCCAAACCTCAGTGGAAACTGGGCTGTGGTTCCAACAGTGGCCTTTGCTCAGTGTCCAAAACAGAGCAGCAAGAAAGTAAGTGTGTGAGCACTTCTTTAAATAGGTACAACTTCAAATTCCAGATGTATCCAAGGGGAAAGGGGAGGAGATAAAAGGCAAAACAACCCCTGAACTCAGACCAGAAAGCCTTTATGACTTACCTGAGCACCACAACAATTGGGCTCTCACTGCCAGTGATGACAATCAGCCCTTTCCAGATCATAAGGGCAGAAGACACTATCATAGCAAAGTTTAACACTTGGTAGTACAGCTGTGTGAAACAAGGACATGGTTTGTTAGTTACTGTATTTAGAAGCACAACATACAACTCCAGCCCATATACACCACAGAGTCCAAGTGTGAAATGTAATGCTGATAGAATTTTGCTTTCACTAATGATTAGAATTCATACTGTAAGCAGTTTTAGAGTTATGCTTTGATCAAATGAATAGGATTCATATTATAGTGTTTGGATATGTTAGTAGTGTAATCTAAGAGATGGTGAGCTGTAATGAGCCCCTCCTGCTTAAGGCCATTAGTACAAGGACACATCGTTCACTCCCTGAAACTTTGAAGGAACACAGACACCTTTCTGCAGTAAATCTCTCCAGGATCTCCTGGGTAGGCCATAAATTGGTCCACCAGAAGGTAATGCCACCTTCAGAGCCAATCAAGAAAGGCTCATGCCAGTTTTTCCAGGAGAGTTGAAAAGTTCAAAGTGAGGAAGAGTGTTCTGCTTCAGTCTCGAGACCCTCAAAAAGCACCAAAATCCCCCAGACCCAAATTCCCGAAGGGAGGAGAAAGGGGATGTACCTATGTAAATAATTTCCCTCCTATCTCAAAGAAATTGTAATAATCCTACCCACTTTTGTGACAATTTCGTTATAAAAACCTGACCTGTCTGAGGACCCTTTGCGCCTCTGACTTGGACACTAACCAGCTCACGCACCCAGCGCTGGTTGCCTCTGTTTTATAATAAATTGCATTAAAACCTATAACGACTGTGGGACCGTTTCTCACAGGTGGGAACGGCCCTGCACGTCCCCATTTATCCCTGGGGTCAAACACGGCGCCAGAAATTCCCATTCCCGTTTGAAAACATCCGCTGCCCGCTCAGGGTCCCGCCGGTACCTGACGCTTGTTCATGCGCCGCAGGTCCCCGAACAGATCCATGTCGGGCCCTGCAACGGCCACGGGAACGGACACAGGAAAGGCCACGGGCACAGAAACACACGGACACGGACACGGACACGGCCCCGCCGAGCGCTGTGGCTCCTCAGCCCGGGCAAACCGGCCACAGCGGCGGCCCGCGCGCTGCTTCCCGGGACCTGTAGTCTCCCTCCTCGCCCGCCCCACTGACGCTCTGCGGCCCTCCGCGGCAGCACGAACTACAACTCCCAGCTAACACCGCAGCGAAGGGGGCCCTGAAAGCGAGCAGCCTCTCCGGCTGCCTTCGGAGATGACCGAGCAGTTGGCCGCCGCAGGGGGCTCTCGGTGGGCGCTCAGACCCTCCCGACGCGGCGGGAAGAGCCGCGCTCGCCCATGGAGCACCGAGGACGTCGGGACCGACCCCCGGTGCGGCGCGCTTCGGGTCAGGCAGCTGCCGCGGGCACCCCTAGAGCCGCCGCCGCGTGGGCGCAGCTTATTGGCGGGAAAAGGGCGGCGCGGGACGGGCGCGAGGGGGCGCCGCGCGCGAGGCCCTGAGGGGAGAGGGGTGTGAGGGGAGAGATGGTGAGAGGCGAGAAATGTGAGAGGGGAGAAATGTGAGAGGGGAGAAATGTGAGAGGGGAGAGAGGTGTGAGGGGAGAGAGGTGTGAGGGGAGAGATGGTGTGAGGGGAGTGAGGTGTGAGGGGAATGAGGTGTGAAGGGAGAGAGGTGCGAGGGGAGAAATGGTGTGAGGGGAGAGACCTGTGAGGGGAGAGATGGTGCGAGAAGAGAGAGAGGTGTGAGGGGAGAGATGGTGCAAGGGGAGAGATGGTGTGAGGGGAAATGGTGTGAGGGGAGAGATGGTGTGAGGGGGGAATGGTGAGAGGACAGAGCGGTGTGAGGGGAGAATTGGTGTGAGAGGGGAAATGGTGTGAGAGGAGAGATGGTGTGAGGGGAGAGATGCTGCTAAGATAAATGGAGGGAAACAGTTTGTGGAGGACTGGAAAGGTGTTTCTGTAATTTGCCAGGAACTGATCGAGTTGGACAAGAGGGCCTAGGACTGACTGAGAGAGGCAGAACTGGCATGGGGTCACAGAGGAAGGTGCAATGCTCTCAGGGATGGACAGAAATGGCACATGGACACTGGAAAGAAAGCTCCAAGGACACTAGCTAGGCGTGACCTTGAAAAGATCATTCAACCTTCTCACCTTCCAGTGGCACCAGTACTCCTTTACACTGGAGTTCCTCTGAGTTTACATGATTTCAGGTCAGTTCTCTCTGATATCCTTTAAATACCAGAGAGAGAAAAACATTTGTCACAATCCCCTTTGAGCAGATGTGGTATTCAGAAGTAATTACTAAAACACAAGGAAAACACACAAAAGCAAACTCAAAGGTGGCAAGAAGATTCTGAATTTTCTTTCAGCTTTGAATTAAAAAGATGTGGAACAAGGTTATCTGTCCTGTAAGAGTGGGTTCTGCCCACTGAAACATTTGATACACTCTTGCCCAACAAAAGGTTTTCAGCAATTCTCCTGAGTAGGTCTTTCATACCACAATATTTAGATTTTTTTTAAATAGAGGTTTTTGCTTTGTGCTTTTGTTTTGTGTGCAAATCTGCCCGCCTTTAAAAAACAAAAACCAAACTAAAAACAAACCTAAAAAACAACAACAAAAAAGGCAAAACAAAGCAAAAGACAAAACAGAGATTTAAAACAGCAGAAACAGTGTACCTGGAGTACATATAAAAATATTTGAACATACCATTAACTTACATTAAGGTTCAGACCATAACTCATAGTCAGTTGGATACAGTCTGACATCTTTGTTGAGTTTATTTTGCTGTTGGAAGCAAATTGTCTCTTCTTTCTTGTGGCTGTAGCTGTACGTTCCACCTCAGCTCCTGATTCATTGTATCAATGCAGACTCTCATATCTGCACGAATATCAGAAACCCCACAACAAACCAGCTTTCTTCCCAAAACACTGTACATCACACCCCAAATCCCACTAAAGCAGAACAGACTCAACCCTTCCTTTGCCTTTAATGACACGTTTACATTTAAATATTTGACACCAGCGAGTGTTTAAGTTGTGAGCGAGGCTGTGGCGCTCGAATTAGCTCGGGTTGGCTGACATTGCCCTGCCATGAACTTTTCCAGAGCTGTCCCGGTTGTCCCACAGGGGAGGCGGCGGCAGCGGGAGGAGTGACCCTGATCCTGATCCTGCCCCTCAGGTACCGCGGGCGGGGTCGGGGGGACTCCGCGCGGCTGCTCCGGGAAGGGCTGGGCACGAATTTTTGGATGGTTTTCATGGCGGGCTGCAGGTGCGGGGCGGCACCACACGGGAAGGAGGCAAACAGCCCCGATGGGAAAATGATCTCTGAGTGTTTTTTGTGGGGAGTACTACAGTTCACAAAACAGGCGGGAAATTGTTCTTGCCTGTTGTAAAGTAAGAATGAATCAGTTTTGGAGCTAAAGGACAAGCCACTCAGCGGGGATCTGAGAGGAAAGACAAAGGCTGTGCAGTGCTAGAACAGTTTCTTCAGTTCTTCCTGATGGAGAAAATTAAAAGTGTAAGTTCAAGTGATAAAATCTAATTCTGTAACAAGTAGAGGGAAGAAGCAGAACTGGCACATGGAGAATTTAGGAAGGCAAGAAGGCAGCTTGCTGTTGATAGCTGGGAGGGTTGAAGCTGCTTGGTTTTTTGTTAACAGAGATGGGACATTCTTTTGTCCAAGGCATGAACCCACACTTAGTTCTGAGGCCACAGTATCTTTGCCAGTTTGATTGTGACGGGTGTTTGACAGCTCAGAAAACACTTGTGCTCCCCCATTGTTCGTGGTGAGGCAAAGGAAACACATTAGGAAGATGCTTTTCTTCCTTTCCTACAGATGCCAGCAATCGCCCACGCCTCTGTTGGTGGCTTTGTTATTTCCACCAGCTGCATGGCTTAGATTATTAAAGGTGACATGTATTTTGAAATCTTCCCATCCCTGGGATGTTTGACTTCAGGATTCGTACAGGAGACCTTCTGGAGCCCTGCAGCTGGAACGCTGTGCTCCTTTCTAAGTACACCCAAAAATGCACCTCTTGACACTCTGGCAGATTTGCCAGAGGTTTGCAAACAGCCTGTACATATAATATTGAATTACGGCTCTTTGTTTTCCCAGAGATTGACTGGCACCTTGCACCCAGGCAGAGAAATGTGGGTTACCAGGGAAAGAAAGCCACACCAGCCCATTTGTAGCCACTCAGTAAAAGCACAGCAGCAGCACAGGAACTGCCTCCCCCAGTGAGCACTCCTTTTGTCCAAATACATTTGGAGCTGTCCTGCTTCTCACTCCCTGCATGCCCGTGGATGTGTGTGCCCCCCTTTGGAGGGTGCATGGCTTCTGTCTCGTGTCACTTCTCCTGTGGGTCTTGCCTTTGCAGCCCCAGGGGCACTTGGCATGCTTGTGTTTCTAAGTGTGAGTCAGCATCTTGAGTCTGCTCTGCAACCCGGTGTCTGGAGAACTAATTGGATTTCAGCTGAGTGGATTTGTTTCAGGGAATAGTTGATATGTGAAAATAATTTATTTTTCTGGGGAAAAAGGAGAAGGAGAGAGAGAGGGATCCAACTAACTGAAAATTCAATTGAGTTTAGCAAATAATATTCTTTTTCCTTCTCCTTCCCCCACAGAACAGGAAAAAAACCCTAGAAACAACCTGAAAAACTGTTCAGCCTTTTCCAAGTGGCAAAAAAGTTTCATTTTTAAAACTGTCCATGAGTAAATGAGGAGAAGGCAAAAAGGCTTTTAGAAAAATCTAGCAAAAGGGAATATTTAACACTTTCTGCTCATTTCACCAAGGGCAACAGTATGTAAATGGAATGACCCAGTGATGTTTTGAGGCATAGCTCCTTCAGCCTCATTACATTCCTCAGGGGCTGCTCTCCATTTTAACTGAGGAAGTGACAGTGCCTTGAAGCAGGAAATATTGTTGTGCTTGCCCTGCAGTATTAATGTGGCCCATGGAGCTGTGGCCATGTCAGCCCAGTGTGCCAGAGCGGTACTGATAATGCACTGCATCCATATTCCCACCACCAGATTAGAGTCATTGAATACAAAGTGGCACCATTTGGGAATAGAAAATAAATGAACTGCATAAAGTCTTGTGCCAAATCATATTAGAGGACATATCTGAGAGGGATGCAATGCTCAGCTTATTTTGCCAGTAGTCACATCACTGCTCCAAATACATTTCTTGCTTCAATGTAGAAACCTGGTGTCAGAGCAGAGAGCTGTAGTGCCTCCAGTTAATTTTCCAGGTGAATCTGGGTCATTCCTAGTGCAGTGTCTCATTGTGATGCCCTCAAACGGGCCATTTGAACACCAGGAAGGAAAACTCTCTTTTTTCCCCAACTATGACAGAAATAACATTAAAACCAGTTTTTGTACAGTCACTCTTGAGGAGCAAATACAATTTTTTTTTTCAAAGGGATGAAGGGCCCAAGGGGGAGACAAGAAGTGGCTCCTTCTTTTCCACTCCTGTATCCATTCGTGGCTGCAGAACCCAGTTTGTATGCAAAGCCCAGGGATGTGGGTCAGGAACTCTGGTGCCTTCTCTGTTTGCTGTGTTCTGCACTTATTTCTCTCCTCACCCTTTGGGGAGCTTAGACAGATAACCTTTTAGTAATAATCTGAAAGTCAAATACTGAGAATTGACTCCTGAACTGCCCTAATATTTGAAAAAGGCTTTAAACTAAATAGGTTATTCTGTGTCCCATTATTGGCCTGGTGGCTGCGTGTGTATGCTGGGTGTGCTGGGGAAGGTAATATTAACAAGATGGAAAGGTCAGAGTTATATAAAAATCCTTTTAAAAGTAAACAGGCTTGCCATACTGAATTCCCCACAGGAACACAGGGGTTAAGAGCTGAGAACATTTGGGCCTTTGGCAGGTCAAGCTGTGAATCTCCAGAAATAAAACCCCCAGAGGAATCTAAAAGCACAGCGATCAGATTCACCCCTTGCTGTCCCTCCACGCCAGCAGGGCCAGGCCAAACAACCAGGGGTGGGCAAAACATCCCCGTGTCCTGCCCAGGAACCCTGGAATCCAGGGAGGCAGATACACCTGGGAGTTGTTACAAGGGGTCGTGCACTGGGCAACACCAGCGCATTAGTTTAATTAAACTTCTTTCCAGCCGAGTTTCCTTGTGGCAAAGGGCACGTTTTAGAAAGTGTCTCGGTGCAGCCCCACGCCCAGTGAGGACAGGCTCTTGTGAACTCCCATGCTATCATTGTCTGTTACTTAGCCACCGGTAGGCGAGAGTGCGTGTCCCCATGAAGACACATTCAAAACTTTCCCGAAAGGCTGGTGTTTTTTTCCCCACACCCACACACTCACTACAGCCCCACTGGCTCGCTTTGGTGCCATTTCCCAAAGCCTCCCCGTGTGCACAGCCCCGGGGACAGCCCGAGCCCTGCCCACATGCCCTGGGGTGAACTGTTAACCAACATTAGCAGGTGAAAAATTAGTTTTACTGAGGCTGTGTTGGCAGGTAGTTCCCAGCCTCGGTGCAGTCGTGGCTGGGCAGCTCGAGTGCTCCCTGAAGAGCCAAAGAGTGAGAAAGGAAGGCCTACAAGAGGAGATACCGCTCAGGCACTGCCTCCACTTGCTGCAGTTGAGGTACAATGTTGAAAAAAACCCGCTGTTTGCAACGAGAGTGGTTACGAAATGGCAGAGGCTAAACGATCCATTTCCTACCTCACAGAGAGCTTTCATGAGGTTTAATTCACTACTGTTAAATCCTCAGAGGAAAGGTGTAGAAAAGAGGAATATTAATGTCATTATTGCAATTGACTGTCAGTATCACAATGTTAATTAAAAGCAAACAACTCCAATGTCAGACCTTAGGTAAAAATAGGGTTTTTTCCTTAGTTTACAAGATGAAATAATTCCCCAAGGCATGCCTACTGAGATTTGTGCCTTTTCACTGTGTCTGGTGTTGCATTACAATGTCGAGTTCACCTCCTGGTCTTCAGGACCTCATCCTCTTGTAAGGAAACGTGTCAGCTCTTACACAGAAATGTGTCCAGAGCCTGTGGGACAGTTCAGGACCCCATCCCTCAAACCTTTCCAAGGGATTACTGGCAGGAGAGTTAAACTGGTCCCCTGGTTAGAGCTGCACAGCAGCTGGGCTGCTCTCCCTGGCTGTGCAGGGAGCTCCTGAGCAACAGTGGCAGCACGGGATGCTGGTGCCTGGGCTCACATGGTCAGGTTACAGGGCAGGAAATTTTCGTGGTTTGCATCTTGGCAGCACCAACAATGGCATAAGCTACTGGTTGACAGCATGCCTTGCAGGGGCAAGGCAGTGAAAAGGGACAATAAACAAAAGCATTAGTAATGGCTGTGAAAATGTAACTTTTATTATCTGTTCACTGTATACAAAACACCATTCTGCATAGTGATAACTCATTTGTTGTACAGTTGACAGTGCACATCAACAAACAAGTGTTCAGAGGTATACACTGACTGAGAAGGGCAGTGGTGGCAGTGTGCATCCCACACTGAGGTGCTGCACACTCTGCCTGGTGGAGGGTGGAGAAGTACCTCATAACCACTCACTGTGCCAGTAACACAACTGGGCTAGCAGGAGGCATTTACTGATGAGCCAAGTTCAGAATGAGAATGGAGGGAGCAAAACTAATGTATCTGATACACAATTTCCAGAGTGATTAAGAAGTTTTACAGAGGTGGCTGACAGGATCCATTTTTTTTAAACACTTCCAATTTTAAAACTGTTAAAATTTAATGATAAAGAAGAGAATCTCACAAATCTTGAGGGGCAAAATGCTCCACATTTATTTACATATGAAACGTGTTTAATACAGTTGTAATGGACATAGTGTATAATAACATCTGACAGCAGCAAGACTTTTATTAAGGAACCCAACAATTACTACTGTTTATCATGCAGCTATCCATATATACACAATTTGTTTTAAAAAAAAGTACAAAAATTTTTTATTTTTTTTTTAGGGATACATACAAGGTATAAAATGCAAAACCAAACCAAAAATATACTCTCACAGAGAACTGTGTCTGAAAGGGACAGCGTGGTACCTTTTTGTACTTGTGCAAGGGAAACTCCTGGTGCTGGGCAGGTGTGAGGTGGCTGCTGAGCACCCAGGGCCTGAGCTGAGCCCCAGGCCCAGCCGCACTCCCAGCTGGGTGCTGGGGAATGCCAATCCCTGCAGCCAGGGGTAACTACCTTCCTTCAGTGACCAGAAAGGAAAATACACAACACTGTGCACTTGCCTCTATATAACGTTTAATAAGTTAACATGACAAAAAACCATCATCATTATAAACCTACTCCTCTAATTACGTCTCATCTGTTAAATCCACAGCAGCCCAGCCCTTTTGTAGCTATTTGAGCTTTGAACACAAGCACCCAATGACCTAAAAAAAATCACCCAATGATACAATGGAGTTGTGCAATTTATACTTTTCAAAAGTACTTCACCACCCTAGGGGGTCTGCCCCTGTTCTGCTGTTGCCACCTAAAAGCAGCACTGCATCTTACACACGCAGTGGTACTCTCTTTTTAGTTTTTAATGTGTGTTTTCTAAGAGAAAGTTTCAAAGCTTTCACAGACATTTAGAAGCACAAGAATTTAAATTAGAATTTAAAATCTTGCTTCCCCTCTCCCCTCCAAGCACTGACTTCTGATGCACTTCCATTAGCTAAGCTTTCTTTCAGAAACATTAAAAAAAGAAAGTTTAAGAGAACCTAAGGAACTGCCCCAGCATTCAGAACTCTGTTTTAAAGAAACTTACTACAAAACAACAGAAACAAAACAGAAAAAAAAAATTTTTCCACTAGCTACTGATACAAACACATAACAAAGAGTATAAAAATTATTAGTTTAAATATATACAAGCTCTTTTCAACTCAAAACTTTTCAACTTCAATGGTTCTGAGGGTATAGACAACGAGGTGAAGGGGACACTTTTATGCAGAATATATTGCAACAGCCTGAACAGTACTGTCAACACTATTATAACCTTGAACTTTGTGTAGCAAAAATGTCATTAGTATTCCAATGTGGATAGAGTAATCTGATCACTTTTCAGCTGAGCTCATTCTTTTGGACTTAATGAAGGCCATGCCATGTGTTCTCATGTGAGTGTTTAAGGCCGCTTCCGTTTCAAAAGTCTTTGCACACACTTTGCACCTCCTGTCTGAGGCTGCACTGTCAGACAACTCATCCTCAGGACCGGACTTGTTTTCTGGCTGATTATCCTCCCCAGACCCATTCTGTTTGGACACTGGCTGAGGCTCCTTCAGCTTATGGACAATGAAGAGGTGTCTGGAGAGGGACACGTGAGATGTGTAGCAGAGTCCACATTCCCTGCATTGGTACGAAGAGCCATCAGATTTATGCTGAGGAATATGTTCATGAAACTGGAGAAGATTTTCTGTTGTAAAGCCACAAACTGCACACTTGTGAACTTTAAAAACATTTATCTTCAGCTTTTTTAATGGCTGAGTGATTGCACCTCGTGGAGGCCTGAACTCCAGTACAGGTTCTTCCAATTTACGCTTTGGACTAGGAGCCTAAAAAAAAAAGACATAAAATGAATGAGGTATCAAGTAAGCATAAATATGCAGCTCTTTTCATAACTGTTTGTGACTTGAAAATGTCAGAAACTTTCCCCTGGCAGATTCCAGCACAACTCTGATAAACACGATGCTTTTGGGGCTCCACTTCACAGAGGATCAGGCATTTAGGGCATCAAACAATCTATTCAAAGGTCCTGAATATACACTCACCAAAAGAATCACTCTCAGTGAACTAATCTTCTAAGTCATTACCTTTGTGTCTTCTTTTACTTCCCTTTCTTCCACGTTGGTAGATTCAGTCATTTCTTTCACATCAGGGTCTTTAATGCCATGCATCAACTGAATGTGTTTTTCCAACATCAACTTCTTGGTAAAGGTACGTCTTGAATCCGGGCAGTGCCTGCAGACACACAAGCACACACATACTGAAGGGTGAGGCTCAAACAAGTGCCTTTTGTAGATTAAAACAGAGACTATGGAAAGCCAGGTTCACCATGGTGGAACAAACTCTCTGCTGCTTGTAGACTTGGTGCAGTGCCCTCTCAGGAGCCTCAGGGCAGCTGACTGGTCTGGCCTGTCTGCATCTAAATCCCTGATCAGCTGAGGGAATGGGACACTGGCTTTTATACAGTCCACAAAAGATGTTCAACTACCAATGGGTTCTGTTGGTTTGCACTCCATTTCTAAATCAATAGAACTTACGAGCAGGTGTAGACCTTCCTGATGCCTTTGTGTTTGATACGGTTGTGGCGACACAAACTGTGGGAGGAACTGAAAGATTTGTCACACTGTCGACACGGATGTTTCTTCATTTGCTTTAAAAAAAAGAAGACAAAGACAGTCACTAAAAGAGCTCAGTAACAGTAAAAGCAGTGCATGTGTTGAACCTTTAGGAAAGAAACATCCCTTACCCTTTTTTTGGTACTGCACTTCATGTACACACCCCTCCTTCAGTAACAGCCTGCCTCAAACCTGGCTGGGCAGGGTCACTATTGCCTGCCTGCCAGTCTCTTTACTTTCATTGCCACTGAACACAAGGCAGAACATCAAGTGGGGTCTCTGCTGACTCGAGGAGGCAGCATTATTACCATAGTTCCCTTTTATTCCATTTTAAGTAAGATATCTCAAATCCAGCTGCTTTAAATACAGAATTCATCTTGTTAACTGAGCTGAACCTACAAATGTAAGATTAGAGCAACAGCTCAACCACAGAGTGTGTCTGCCTTTAAAATGAAACACTGCTTGGCACTCACTGGACCTGAAAACAAGACTGAGTCTCCGCTCCTTGACTCTAACAGGCACTGAACCTCAGAACAGGGAAGGATCCAACTGGGTCCAGCCACGAGCCCAGCACTGCCACGTTCACACAGCTTTCAAGAGAGGGAACTGAGAAGGCACGAGGAAGAAATAAGAACCTGGATCAGACTGGATGACTTGGATGAAATACTGTGACATCTTTCACTCTTTCAATTTTGACAATATGTTGGGACTGAATGAACAAGCCTACAAGTGATTAACAGTGAGTAGGTTTTCTCAGTAGAATTATGTAGAAAATGACAAAAACTAAGCAGCCAAAGAGAAAGATGAACTGGAACAGAGAAGAACAACGATGGAACTTAAAGGAATTATTTGCAAAAACACAAATGGAATTTCAGGTGTAATTCACTTTTTTGTAGTTCACTGCATTCCTTTACCTTTCCATGTTCTTTCCTCATGTGGGAGATGTAAACATCTCTCTGAGTGAAGAGCCTGTCACACTCCCAACACGTCCAGCCAGGATTAGGGACTTTTTTAGGTTCTGCTTTCTTTATGGGAGAAGGAGACTGCTCCAGCTTTTCTGTTCCATTGAGAGATTTTGTATCCTCCTTGTTGTGACTGGCTGAGTTCTGAGTTGTAAGTTTAGTACTGAGAGGCAGATTTATCCCCAGGTTTGGTGGCCCCTCAACACTTTTCAGAGTTCCATGCATAGACTACAATAAAAAAGAAAAAAGAAGTACAAAACTAACAAAGACATACACAGTTGTAGTGGCAAAATGCACAGACCCTTTGAACCAAAAGCCTTCTCTCCCTTCTCTGTCATACTATTATCATCAGATCACATTCTTAAAGCAACAGGGTTAAGTAAAGGCGAGGCCTAGCATGACCAGCCAACACCACTAACAGACACCATCTGTAGGTATTTCCACATACAAAAAAAAGATACTTACTTGGTAGTTTCAATTGTTGTTTAACAGGGAGGAAAAAAGGGCTCAGGAAGTTCTTATTGCTAAGTTTAATTTCTTGCTTTACTTACCTAACATATTAGTTGAGCATCCTCATTTCAGACTATGTGACTGAAGCTTTCCAAGAAGGAAAGGCTTTTATTGACAAATTTTGACTTGTTACACTGGTAAATAAGACAAGAAAAGGCAATTCTGGAAACATCAGACTGCCATGTAATTTAGGATAAATCAAAATGTTATGTTGAGGCTGAGATTAAGCCCTGTCTTACTCCAGGTTTATCAGCACGCTCACCTAGGGCTATGTTGCAGCCCTTAGAATCCGAGGTGTGAGGGCTGGCTGGGCCCCCAGGCAGCTCAGAGGGTTCTGAGCAGCTGTCCCCAGGCCCCTGCAGCTCTTGGGTAGGCACCTTCCTCACTGATTTATGACAACAATCAGGCAGAGGGAAGAACTCTTCCTTCCCCAGTTCTGCCCCAGTGTGGTGTGTGCTGGTGTGACACCCCAGCCTTCCAACAAGGTGACTGGTTCAGGAAGGGCTGGGGGGCCTCAGCCGTGGGTCCCAGTGCCGGGCAGGGGTGTGGACTCAGCAGGAGAGGGATGAGCACAGCCCAGGGCTCATCCACCAGAGGTCTCTCACGTCTAAAAGGCTGTGACAGGCTCTGATCCTCCCTACACTGACCCTCACTACAGCTCTCTTGGAGGACATGTTTAGCTGTCCCAAATACAATTATTTTTCTTTCAGGTAGGCTGAGAAGCAAAAACCCCATTCCATACATTCTTGTTTCTGAGAATATAGGAATACAAATCTGATACTCCAGTAATAAGTTCTTTTGTAAATCCTGTGTCTCTTGGGACTACCTGCTGGCTCTACAGCAAGTATCAGCCTCATCTGTAGTAACATGTTCTTCTGTTTAAGAGCTGTTAAATAGAAGAAAAGCCAGTAATTAAAAACTCTGAACTGTTAGTAAGAAAAGCAAAGCACACAGGCCCAGCTGACTGGCTCTAAGAGCAAAGTGAAGGTGTGTAGTAAAGGAGGAGGCTGCCTTTAGTACACCACTGCATGGGGCTGGGGGGAAGGAGGTTCCTGCACTTTCAGGCCGCTCAAGGTGACCTGGAAATTCCATCCCAGCCTAACTTGTCAGCATGTAAAATGTTAGAGCTCAGCTTTCTAAATGTCTTTTGA
Organism: Serilophus lunatus; assembly: GCA_013399895.1. Taxonomy (NCBI): domain Eukaryota; kingdom Metazoa; phylum Chordata; class Aves; order Passeriformes; family Eurylaimidae; genus Serilophus; species Serilophus lunatus. The sequence goes on from VXBA01002747.1 coordinate 81,115, forward strand.
ATATAGGACTTGAAATTTAATTCCTTCTTTGAAAGAACACAAAAAGCATTAAAGCCTAGCATGGAGTCCCAGTGCTGGCAGCACGTGCCACTGGCCAAATGGGGAGTGTTGAGCTTCCTGTCCAGTCCAGTCCAGTCCAGTCCTCCACCACCTGCTCTCACTGGCTGCTAGAAACTTTCTGGTAGCGAGTCATTATAGGAAAATGAGGCATAGGTTTTGCCATCAAGAAACATTGACAACTGCAGGAATGATTCTGGGTTATTTTTTGTAGCTTTAAGTAACCTCCTCCTGAGTTCTCCACTGTCCCTTTCTGTTCTGCTCTTGTCCAGGTCTCTCTCTGCCTTGATGGTTTATGTCTAGCCATACCAAACCATTATGTTCTGTGCAGGTGAGCTCTGCCCCTGTCTGGCACTCCCCAAGTCCTTTTCTGCTTTTATCCTCCCCCTGAGTCCTTTCCTTCTTTTCTCTCTAACCTGTTACTGGTTTTTTCATTCCCCCTTAACTGAGCTCCAATTTATACTGCTTTGCTGCTGTCCCTACTACTACACACACATCCCAAATGTAAAACCAGTGATACTGCTACTGCATGTGTATTCTCTAATCCTCGAATTTTAGTCTCAAAAATGTCTGAATCATTCACAGTGAATCATGCTAAAAGCCCACTGGTTCAAAGTACAAATGCTAGAATGGACAAAGCAGTTAAATAGTGCTCAAATTGTAAGCAACTGAGCTTAACTTTAAAATGTGAGATGCTGAGCCATCCTGATTTATGTAAGGACAGCCTGTGATCCTAACTGCAGTCAGATAGTGCTCCTAAAATTGTTATCTTCAGGTCTTACAGAAGTGGTTATGTACAGACATAACTTTTCCAATAATACCTGAGTCAGGAAAAAATAATTACAGAAACAAGACATACACTGCCATAGACAGAATTTGCCTGTTTAGCTAAAAAAGAACCATCTGAACAGATCAATGATAATACAAAACAGAGGTTTGCATTGCTGCATGAGAGGACCATTTAAGATATCTGGCATAAATGTAAGACAGTTCTAGTGCAGCTAGTTCAGGAACAAAGAAAATACTTAAGACCTACTGTTTTTTTCAAGACTTGTGATCTTACTTTCAACACAACTTCAGAGAGTTCTGAGGTTACAAGCATCATAGTTCAGACTAAAACGCAAAGTGATGGTTTTGGGAGACAAAAAGGATGTGTGGTTTCCCACTGTTGTGCACTGAGATAGTCCCAATATAAGAAAATCAATGTTCATACTGAAAAACTGAGTGAATGACCACAGATGTGCTGAACACCATATGAAACACAACATTTTAACATTTGAGAACAATATTCACAGATTACACCTCAGAATTAACAACATCTCTCTCAGCAGTCTTCTTTTTTACTCTGTGCCTTTTCACAGTATGTTCTCACAGCATATATGGCAAGAAAAATGGTATCTATGAAGGAAACAAGAGAAGATGCCTACGCACCTTGATATGATCCATCATAAGCTGTTTCTGTGCATATAGAAGAGAACAGTCCGGACACTTGAAAACAGACACCTTCTGGTTTTCAATGTGCTGATCAAAGTGGCGATAGAGCAAAGGTTGTAGAGTAAACACAGTGTCACACATAGAGCATTTATATATTATCCTAAAAACAGAAGTACAATAAACAATGTCAGTCATGTGGATGATCTGTTTGCAAGAATCATGATGTTAACTTTTTTCTGATCAGAGATAAGATCTGACATGTTTTAGCAATCGTTTCACACTGCCTGAAAAAAGTTAAACTAATTCAAAATATCCTCCAATTCCAAAATACAGGAGCAGCAGAAGAAACACAAAAATAGAAAAAAAATTATTTAAAAAGCACAAACAAGAAGTCATAAAAAACCAGCATATCCCAGTTACATCTGTAACACCAACATCTGCTCAGGATACTCTGAAAGTTCAACATCCTCAGTTTCTGAACTCATGTTGTAGCTAAAGATAAGATACCTGTTTCAGATTGCAAAGGCATTGTGTTCTAAGGAAGTGACTGATTCAATCATAATTAGCAACATACTTCAAGATAAATGTATTTCTGGCAATGTCTATGGCTTTGAAGCTACTGAATGCCAAGCCTAGACTCTGTTAATGCTCAGCCATTACCAGTTGTTATCAATCTGTCTGTCACAGCAATGCAGAGACACCACCAAAACCACACTTTCTTCTCTTGGAGCACATGTGACTTTTGAACTTAGCCCACTCTGGCAGGCAATATCCTGACCACAGATTGCCACACAGAGGGAGCTCTCAGCCATTAACCATTGGCTGTGGGAGTGCTGCAGGGACACTTCAGCTGGGATACCAGAAACTCAGCCACAGGTGCTCAGGACAGCAACAGGAGCATCCCCTGCCAAAGCAGGGCTCCTAATCCCAGCTCTGTCCTTGAGTAACTTTTATGACCCCACCCTACCAAACCCCCTGCCTGCTACAATGCTCAGTCTTCTCCTTAGCCACATAAATGTTCCAAGTCCTTTCCATGGTCCCCCTAAGCAGTTATTAACAGCAGTGCATTGTTCCAGAGCTCACAGGATCGCTCTGCACTGTGTCTTGAGATAACACCAACAACATTCTGTAAGTCCAGATTAAAATTTACAGTATACTACTTCATATTAACTGGGAAAGATACTTTAGTGGTATCAAGTGGTCTCAGTTCCCCACATATGCTAACATAAATGTATTGTTTACACAGTGTCCTCTGATGACTGATGTGCTGTTGTCTTGCTTTCTCTGGTGAGCCCTCCATTGCAGATCTACAGTGAATCTGCTACCAAAAAAAAAATCTGACATATTTCTGAATCTATTGCATATAAAAAATTTAACTCTTTAAAAACACTAGGAGCTGAATATATGTATTTTCTATGGCAGCTAAAATACTTTACTGTCCTTTCACAGAAGCAGAAGAACTATCTGGTAAAGATCCAGATTTCAGATACGTCTCTGGGCAAAGACTGTACTAACTTAAAATCATACCAACACACCAAACAGTAGGAGTTGTGACTGTACCCACCTGGAGTATTTCTTTCAGACACAGCAGAAGCATGATTTCCCATCCTAAACATATGCAACGATGCATGCCTGTTTCAGGTTTTTTTATTTAATTGAAGCTGTCAGTGTTTAACATGTAACTACTTAACATGCAGGCACAGCACACTCACCCTCTCACTCCCCAAAAACCACTTAACAAATTCACCTCATCTTGGAATAAATACAGGTGTTACCTCACAGGAAAATACTTTCAAATCACATAAAAGATGTTTAGTGTTTTGAGGATGGTATTTCTCTTTCCCCAATTTTTTTCTCTCAAAAAATGGCACTTGTGGGATAGTACACTTTATACCAATAGTAGAGTAGATATCCATAATCTGGTTTGATAAACAAGAATTTCTCCGTTATGCAAAAAGAGATCAGCCATGAAAAATATCTTAATGTCCTCCCTAGGAAGTTACACTGTTTACTGAAAAAAAGAGGATTGCCTATGTGGTTTTATGGGAAAAAGAGTATGTTACAGGAGAGAGCTTCCCAGAGTTGAAAGACAAGCAGCCATCCGTTTCCCTATATTAAAATAATCTCATTTCATCCCACTGAGAATCCCTGCACATAAACGTCATTTTTCATATACCAAGGAGTTCAGTGCATCTGTTCTGAAACAATTGTTTGTAATGCAATGGCAAATCACACAGTTCCAGTAAATGCCAGAGGCAGGCAGCCAAATTCTTGTAAACACAGGAGTGTGCCCTCGGGCCTGGACAGGAGCCCGACCTGTCCCACACCCCAGGGGTCAGTGCCCCACATATAAAGCCTCAAGTCCAACCTATCAGCTCTGCTCAGCACTGGGAAGGCCAAGAACTCCAAACACTGCCAGGGCTGGGAAAATCCTACCAATCACCCCATATGCATTTAAGACAGCATCTTGATTAAAACTGGCAAACTTAAAGGAAACATCACTTCATAAGAGGAGCACTCAGATATGGATTCTGTGACTTGTTACAGTAGTACTTAAAACATTTCATCTTAGTCTTTTTATAATCAAAACAAATTCATAAAGGAATACAATTATAAACACATCTATACGGAAAGAAAACTAATGCAAAATACTTAAGTCTTGAAGCTGATCAGAAACAGTTTGTCAGATCCAAGCACAATTCACTTTTCATATGTGAAGCATCTTACACAAACAGTGATCTTAATCTTCTGGTTTTTCTCTAATGAGAACTATGGGAATCTGAAACAAGTTTCAAATGTCAGTATCTCACAGCCCCTCACTGAAAATACCATGCTGAATTTAAAGCAAGGTAGCATTTACCACTGGGCAGAACGTCAGACACAGCGACTTTGTTGCCACTGTGCTTGGATGCAGGTTTAAATAACCTACAGAAAAAACCTCCTGTTAATATGTCAGAAGAAACAGTGATACACTGAATTCTTCAGAACTCTGGTTACTGATCACATGGACCTTGTTTCTCTCATCTGCCTTCTACTTCCCTGAGCCTGTAAGTTGTTCCCATGTGCCAGTGCCCTGTGGAACACGGAGTCAACACCTGAGTGTTTGCTCCCAGCAGTGCACTGTGGCAGCAAGGAGGAAAAGGAAAAGGAGGGGTGCAGGGGGGGCACAGGCTCAGAGCTGAGGGCTGACACACTCCTCCTGCCTTCAACACCTTGGAACAAAGACCCTGTCACACCTCCAGCAAACCACCATGTTTAGGCACAACTTTCCTAGCTATAAGATAGAACCACTTCTGCTCTGAGCCAGAAAGAAAGAGATTACAAATGGGGAAAAAGCTTACATAAACGGATAAAGTCGCTTTTCCCCAACTTTTCAACCAGATGTTATGAAAATCACTGCGTAAGCACTGATGAGCCTGAGCAGCTCATTTTGGAATCACATTATCTTAATTCAAAGTAAAAATGCAGATCAGCTAAGCAGATTAGAACATCAGAACGAGCAACACTCCAGCCACCTGTCTGAATCATTTATTTAATTACATTTTGTAATCACTCTCTTCTAGTGTGGAGTGCTTAAGGACCTGCTGCTGCAGGTTTGGGGAAATGTAACCTTTGCCCAATAAACTGGCAGCACGATGACAAACTGGTGTCTGTCAGAGGTGACTTTCAAGACCACAAGCACAGGACAGAATGCAATTTCACAGGTCATTCAAAGGCAGGCAAGTGGAGTAGAAGAGGAATTTTGCTTACTTTGGTTCGCCTATCTTGATACCCGGGTGTTGTGTGTAGGCATGGGAGTGTGTGCTGGGAGCAGACTTAAATGCCATGGGACAGATAGGACACTTGTAAAAGACTTCACAGTGACAACCTTGAATGTGAGACTTGAGCGCCGCCACGTCAGAGTACACGACATTGCAGTGCACGCAGCTGGGGAGAGAGCAGAGAGTCAGTGCAGCCCAGCCCACAACCAGCAAGCACCACGCGGGCAACGACGGCACGGAGCCACGTTAGCCTGTCCATTCAAACAGCCCTCCAGCAATCAACAGCAACACTGATTGGCAGATCACCAAGCAAGGGATAAGGAATTTCACACATTTTAACTTGAAAATCTAGGAGATACGAGGTCAGAACACGTTTTTATGTTACTACAATTAAACAGACAGAGGGGTCGACAGAGGAATATTCTATTGATTGCAGAAAGAATGCTTAAATCCTCTGCAAATTTCTGAAGAGTTTCTACAAAATGCTTTTTGTCACATGCAGTGGATTGTCTAAGGTACACCACAGCAATTTAGAAATAACCACCATAGCGAAAACCAGTAAGGAAAAATATTTGCACCATTTCCCTTGTTTAGATCTAATGAAGATATACTGGTAATGATTTTCTGTACACATAAATCAGCACTTGGATTTAAACTTAGGGAAACTAAACTGAATCTCCACAATCATATCAATGTATCAGATTGGAATTGGGAAAATATTTTTCAAAAACATACTTCTGCTGTGTCGAAAATTTGTGACCTTTCCGCATTTATTCTAAAATGAAACAATTAAAAAATTGAATTAATATTAGAACATAAGGATTTTTTTACACAATGGTCCCTTTTAGTGCCCTACATCTCCAGTTGTAAATGCTACTCAATCAGTACAAGAACATATGGCAATCAGCAATTACAAAACAACCTGTCAAACGAACCAATTTCTTATTGACCAGTATTTTTCAGTAAGAGTTCTATATTTTAAACAGAGAAGGCCTCTAGCCTTCCAGTATTTTAGTTTTGGCATCTGTCATGGCAGTATGATGCTGTTATATAAATGTGAAATCAATTTTTAGATAGATTTAGTGCCCTGATGATAGCAGTAATGCAGAAAATACACTTATACATTGCATTTAAGGATCCCATTTTCATCTTAAAAATTTATCACCCTTGAATTTTATGAGACATCATCCTTTCTTTTCTGGGCACTGAATTTACATTCCTAATACTATTCATCAAGTGTACGCCCATCTAGCCTGTGCTTACCAACGCCTTCTCCAAAGCAGATTGTCCTGGTTAAGATCTCTGCTGGAGCAGAGCTGAACACAGTGCAGTCACCTCAGTAACAGGTGTCACCTCCACAGCGACAGGTGGCATTTCTCACCTCCCCATCCCGTGTCATGACTTTATGCTCTGGTGATGTGACACAGTAACTGACCCTCAGCATCCACCACTGTACACTGCAACAGCTCCTCTCAGGGACTACTGCAACAGCTTTCTTGTTTTCACCTTGGCAGGATGCAGTTAAGCTTCAGGTGGCAATTGTCAGCTGATTGAGTCCAGCCAGCTAAGCCTGAATGGCTGGAACCAAAAGGAACCCCTTGGCAGAGGGCCTTTGGGAAGGCAGGGCAGGGGATGCTGCTCCTCAGGCAAATGCACCACAGTGCAGAGATAGACATCAACATTCCTCTGGGAATGCTCCTCTTTGCCTGCGTGGCTCTGGGAGTTTCTCAATCAGTGTGAAATGAGATGTTTATGAGACAACATGGAAAGTTTATTGACTTAAGATTCCCAGTGAAGGATTTGTGAGCGTGCTGGTGTTACTGGGGCAGGCCAGGAGTCCCTGGAGGCAATTCTGTGAACTAACCCAAGAGACACAGACCAGAGAAAAGGGCAGTGGAGTGCAGGGAGCAGATGTAGAACATGCAGGACAAGACAGACTACTGCGTGAGAGAAAAGGGTAAAAGAGAAGAACCCAAAGAAATGCCAAGAGCTCGGTGTTGTGTCAGGGCATGGATTCAAGCTGAAAACAGACACTTGATGCTGTAAAAATGCTTTCTTCCCTTAATGCAAGACTGCGCAGTCAGCCTGCAAAATGAAGTGTGGCACCTTAAGGGGGAAGGAGCTACCTGCTGTAAGATTTAAAATCCCCATTTTCCAGTCAGACAGGATGAAGTGGAAACGTTTAAGGAATGCTGAGCAAAGCTTGGTGGCTCTTCTGATCTCCTGCTGTGCTGCCTGCCATTCAGTGCAAGGAAAATTCTAAGCTAAAACATTTTTTCAAGTCTTTCAAAGCTTAACATTTCTATGAAATGCCTCTGCTTCCCATTTTCTCAGTGAGTTACCATTACAGGGAAATGTGAAAATAAAAGGGAAATCAAAAGACCAGGTTGTTTCATTGAGAAAGGTAATTTCCAAGCGATGTAAAGTCAACGAATCTTGACTTCCCACAGAAAAGAGAACAACCAGGCATCATCAACATCTCAACATTACATTCTGGAAGCAGATACTGAAAACAACTGTCCTACCAGAGAGAACAATCTAGAATTCAATGTTTTGAGAAAACTCAAAATTTTTTTTAGCAACCTGAAATTAAGACAACGCATCCGAATTCTCTAGACCTTACAAACAGTGAAGTGGTGAATCTGTATGACACTGGCTAATGTTCTGATTTAATCACATACAGAAGTGGATGCCCAAACAGAGCAGGATCCTAATGTTTTTATTCCAATAGTTGTAGTACTAACAATACTGTTGCCATGGCAACCTTAAACCAGTGAAGCTGTATTCTCCAAACAATACTTATTAAAATGGAAAATTACTTTTAAAAGCATAAATAATACATAAATTGACAACAAAAGTAATCATTATACTTGCCGAAACCCAACTCTTCGTGTATAATGCAGGCAGTTCTTAGTGACATGGGTCTGGAAGTGGACAGATCTGCAGATTGCTCCACATTCAGGACACGTATATGGAGATTTATGCTGATGAATTCTCTGGTGTGATGCAAAACTGCACTGGTTAGGAAGCAGCATCTGGCAGATATTGCATGTCTTCTAAACGATAAACCAGAATAGATGAGACAAAAGGTTTGGTTCAGCTCTACGCAACGTCTTGTGTCAAACACTGCAACATATCAAATAAAGGTTAAATGTCATGACTGGGATGGGACCCAGAGCAAGTAGGCAAGTACAAACACAGGCCCTGCTGACAGAGCTGGCAGGTGCTGGCAGCCAGATCCACTGGCATTCTGGGCCATCCTGACACCACAGAGCTCCTTCAGTCACCACTGGCCACGGGAGATGCATGTGGGTTTACAGAAATACTACTCAGGGGCTTCCCAAGATTCCCTTGATAGTACAAAGGACTTACTACATACAGCTCGAGAATCAAATTATTACTATTATTTCATAGGACTTGGGACTTGTGAATCTCACCAGTGACTTACAAAGATTTAAAATCAAAACCAAGACTCCTTCTTGACATGGGTATTCATAGGAATGTACCCTGTAACAGAGTCTGGCAGATGGAGCGATGTGCACTCTCTGCAAGAATTTAGACCAGAACAAGATCTCCAGAGCTGCATTATAAATTATTTACTAACATATACATGAAGAAATCCTGAAATAAAAGCTTTGTGAGCATGATGGCCTGCTGTGTTTGGACACAGTCTCCATCCAGAGTTTTCTCCAGTGTCCTGATGACAGCAAGATGCCAAAACACAAAACATTAAAATCAGAGCATGTTAAGCAAAGAAAATGTGCTGTTACTGCAATGCAGGTTCAACTGGCACTACTACCAGCATTAGTGGAGAGCATGGGTACCTGTACTGCTCTTGTGAAAGGCCCTGAGCCCAGTTCCCTGTGGGGATTTCCAACTGGCACCCTGTGCAGAGTCACTGTGACGCAGCACGTCCATAGTCAGACACACGCAAACACCCCCTTGAAAAGACCAACCATTTGGCCTCAACTCACCAAACAGCTACAGCCTCAAGTGGGCAACTCACGCCCTCACACTGACAAGAGCTGGTCTGGGGTGTTGTCTGCAGCTTAAGGGCAGAACCCTGACTGGCCATAACTCCACCACATTTACTGGGCTTCAGCACCATCCCCCAAATCTCTCTTTGTCCGTCTGCAGTACAATACTGCAGAATCTGGAGCATTATTTGACCACGTAAGAAAACAGCAAAACAGAACTTCTCATTCCAGTAACAGAAACAACTGGGGGTTTCACAGCCCTTCCAAAGCCTTTGGCTGGCAGCACTACCAAAGGAAGCTGGGATGTGATGCCACAGAAGAGCTGTAGAGCATTCCAGCCCCAGCCCAGTGACCTCCCTGATTTTGCAGAAAGCTGCCTGCCAGACTCATCTGCTGACCCAACATGCCAGTAATGCTCTTGGTTAAGGCCCCTGCTCTGCTATTTTGATGAGTACAGACAATGTTTAATTGTAATTGATGACAGTAGAACAAGAAGCATCTACTGTGAAATTCTGACATTCAGCACATTTGCTTATCATTTTATTTTGGGCTTATGGTGGCATTAACTTCAGTTCTCTCATTCCAACCCACACCAAGATAAAACACAGTGTGTGAAAATCATCACCTGCGTTTAAAGTCAAGGTTTCAGTAAAAAAAAAAGGGTTAAAAGGAAAAATGGCAAAGGTGGAAAATAAAGATACTCAAGAACACTAAAGTTTGAAGGAAAATGAGCTGTGTAGTTTCCATGGGAGCTATACACTCCTATCTGTAACTAAGATAAATATTAACATTCATTAGCCCAGATTTGCTAAGTTTTTCCCCCCAGTAAGTAGATGAGGGTTTCATTCAGCCAGAACACCTGCCAGTGAGTGGCCCCATTCCCTTTAACAGGAATATTAATAGAAATAAAACATTACAAAAAGGTAACAACTTTATAGGGAACATCATTTCTAGGGCTATTCTACTGTTGTTTATTTTAAATGAAACACTCTACTTTCGCAAGAATAAGAACAGCTACTTGCTAGACTCATTGAAAACATAAAAATATACGTTTTCCATTTCAAGAACAATTAGATGGGCACTAGAAAGGATACTAAGTTGCAAATAACATTTTTTCACACTGCTTGTTTCCAAAAACCCAGTATCCAAAGTTAAATTATCAATCTTATCTAACTTCCCTGTCTTCTACCCCCCATAATAATGGCAGTTTTACAGCAAAAAGCCATTGCCAAGCACCAAGGAGGAAAACAAGTCAGAGTATTTCTCACCCAAGCTTTTCAAGAGGTGACATCTGTTTATAAATAAATGCCTATGCAGTCTTTCTCCAGCAAGCACTCCCCCTGCAGCAATGCTTGGGACAGAAAAGGGACAAAAATAACTCATGCAGAAAGCAGGAGGCACAGTTCTCACTAAGCAGCTCTTTAGTTAAACTGTCCATGCTGGGCATTTCTGTACAGCTGCATCACCCAAGGATGCAACCAAACACAACATAAAAAAACAGCTGCTGCTTGATACGTGAAAAGAAATAAGAAAAATGTTTAATTCATTTTTAAGAGGTATTTCAACAAAAATGTTTAAAATTACATTTATTAAGAGTGTTCCTCTCAAACAGAAAAACATGAAAAAAGCTTCTTTTCCCCCAGTGGTCTTAAAGCCTAAGGCCTAGTGAGCAGGGAGTAATGCCTTGTTCATACAGCAGCTCTGAGAGAGAGCAAGTTTCCACGAGGACTCACAAACACCTTGACAGGCAGAAGGCAATGCCAGCTGCTCCTGCACCTCCCAGGACTTCCCTCCCTGAACAGCAGGACCTGGGAACCCACAATTCCCTCGCCACCTCACTGCAGCTCTATTTTGACATTCTCTGAAGATCTCAGTTGCTTTCCCACAGTACATCACCAGGATAAACAGTACCTAGGGCATGCATGGAGAGCAGACTTGGCAGCAACAGAGAGAGGGAGAAAGGGAAGGGCAAAAGGTTTCGTTTACCTGTCTCTAAAGACAAGGCCCCCCCCGGAAGTGAGCGCATTACTTTATGTTCGTTCTTCTCCTTTTTAGCCTCATCCTCACAACCTATTCTCCAAATATTTCTCTGTCTCTTATTCACTTGCTTTATCTTGAGGCCTTCTCAGTTGCTTGATTTTCCAGTACCAGGAATAACAGGGTTTTTGTAAGGACTACTGGATCTTAGGCAGAATGTTATCTAAAGGGTCTGTAATGGGAGAAAATCCATCTACCACCAGTAAGCACCAGCAAAGCAGCAAACCCTAAAAATGCAAACTACTGAGTATTATGTAATAATACTGAGCTGGGGCAGAATATACTCATGGTCAGCCCTTAGTTACTGTTCAGAACTGCAGCAAGAACTACAGAAGGAACACGTCCTGCTCTCAAACTTATTTCAGTGGGACACCTGTAGCACCTTAAGGAGTTCACTCGCACGGCATTGCACCGGGAAGCCAGGCTATTTCATCTCGCTCTGCCAGCCACTTAGTAAAGGAGGAGCTGAGGCAGAGCCATACAATCCACATAGTCAACCTTATGCAAATCTCTTTACATTACTATCTGTAGTGGAGCTGCTTTGTGGTACACAGCAGGTCCTAAGTGTAGTAAATAGGTCCTGACAGGAACCTGCCTGCACACCTATGACTAGTGCATTTTTTCCTAACTGCAGGACTTGAAAACCTTTGTCCTGTACACAGCTGTGTGATTCCCAGGAATATTTCTGGGGCATTCCTGTCTTCAGCATGCTTGTAGGTTTTCAGCTTCCCCAATAGCAAGAAGCTGGAGCACCAAGCTCAACTGAATGCTTTGAAACACACCAGAATCCCTTTTAATTGGCACGCCCCAACAGAGATCCAGCTGTATCACTTAATTAACCACCTTCACTCCTATAGGATTATAAAATACATCGCACACTGATTAATATTAGATTTTATTGAATGACGTGTTTCTTTCCGGTTAGGCCACATACATTAGTAAAGAATTTTAAAATGGATTGTAAGTTTAACTCATTAGCACTCCTAAGAGGAAAGGAAACCTAACCAACTAAACCAATGGTCACACAGCAAAGAATGGTGCCAGTGAACAGGCTCTGCACTTTTTAAGGAAGACCTGAGGCAAAGAGCAGGCATTCCTGTCAGTAGTCAGTGTGCCATTTGTCACTGCCTGAGTCCCTGCAGGTGAGAGGAATGCCTCGCTCCCTCGGGGTGCTCGATGAGAACCCTAAAACGTGAAGACCAATCAAGAACAAATCACTTAAAGCTACCATTCAGGTTGAACAGACGGGCTGTTAATGAGGGTGCCAATTAAGTGGATTCCGCAGGCTACTCAAATTCCAAAGCACAGAAAGAAGTATTAAAATAGTAAAACCCGTTATTAATTTCAGTATTATAATGTTCAGCTGTAAGAAAGCTAACGCTAAATTTTAGCAAAAATATAGTGTCAATTTCAGACTTCAGGGCCTAAAAAGATCCTAAGAAAAGTCTTATTTAAAAAATATTGACATTCACTCTGTGAGTGCTTGCAAGATTTTTTGTGGGTTTTTGTTCATCATTTTAATCACACAGGTTCAGAAAATTAACAGCTAAATGAAAGTTAAAACATATCCAAAGTCTCCTAGGCTTATAGATGAAACATTGGAATGTAAACATAGGATACTCTACTTGTCCACTTGTGTCTGCAGCCTGCTGGAAATGAGTTGCAAGAGATGTCTCATCTTGGAAAACTTCATTGCACTCCAAACACTTTAGACTATGCCTACAGAGTTTTGATGGATCTTCGTCTAGCGGCATAGCTGGAATGACAGGAGAGCTTGCTGGGGCCGAGATCACTGTCCCAGTTAGGCCAGACTGTATCTTTGTTACAGAGTGTGTGCCAGCTCCCACTGGGCTCTGGAGCAGGGATGCAGCAGTATTGCTGGAAGGAGATGCTATCATTTGATCTGCTGGGACTGGTTTTAGGATCAAGTGGGAACACTGCATCACAACGCCCTTCTCCTTGTGTCCACGTGCATGGGACAGGAGGCTGCATTTATTGTAGAACACCAAATTCTTTGTGCAATGATTACAAGTCACTTCAATTCGCACACTCCTCCTGTCGTAATGCTGGGTCAGGCTCTTCTCAAGAGCAAATGAGTCGCCACACTCCAAACACTTGTAACCACGCGTTGGTAGCGTGATGCCCGTGTTGGCAGGGGGACTAAGGTTTGGAATGTAAACTGGTACGGGATTGACACTGCTCAGCACCTTATTGAATGCTTCCACTACAGAACTCTGTAGAGATGACACCACCTGCACCCGAGACACTTTCTTCGAAGGCTGTGAGGCTGCTGCAGAAATTATTGCCTGCTTGATTTGCTGCTGGGGTTTTGTTAGCACTTGGCGCAGTTCAGAAGTGGTTTGAGCACCCTGAGGCAGAAGGTTAAGGTTGGCAAGATGGACTGTCTTTGGCACAAGTTTGGCACTGGCAAGGCTCGATGCTGGCACCACCACTGTCTGCTGCTGAATGGCATTGGCAGCTTTGATAATGGCACTGCTGGCACTCTGCACGGACGCAGCAGAGATGACAGTAGCTTTCACTGTGGTATTGTTAGCCAGCTTCAAATTGATCACCTGGGAACCTGCTGTTTTCACTGCGGAAACGGGCAGAAAGGCAGTAGCCACGGGTTTGATAGTGACCTGTTTTGGTGCAAGTTCTGCAGTTCCAACTGCATTGGTGACAACTGAGGACTGGAGAGGAGCTCTGGGAGGAGAGGAGAGAACAGCAGCAGAAGTTGGTGAGGACAGGAGAGATGTCATGGAAGTTACCATGGAAGCACTCTGCTCTGGCTTTTTACCAGAGTCCAAATCAACTTCTGGCAACACTCTAGTGACAGTTCTCTTGATCTCCCCAGAAGAAGTCTTGATGGTTTTTATACGAACCTTAGGAATTGCTGGTGTCGACCCCGCGGGAGAAGAGGGAGACCCTTTGCTGCTGTTCTCACTTGATACACTCCTGGGACTGTCGGGTGGTTTGAGAGATGGCTTCTTAGCACCGTCAATGAGGCTCTGGGACTCAGGTGATTTTTCAATAGCCCGGGGACTTTCATTCATGTCTTTTGGTAATGGAGAAGACTCTCCTGAATTAGGCTGTAAATCTTTACTGGTATCTGTAGCTGCCTTTTTAGCACTCAATGCTGCGATTGCAGCAATGCAGGAAGAAAGCTTTGCTGACGACTTTGCTTTGGACTGGGAAATGCTGGCGAGATTCGTGTCACTTTTTTCAGTACTCAGTTTTCCATCAAGGACCCTGTTTTCAAGAAGCTTCTCAGGATTGTCTTTTAGCAATTTGTCCTCTGTTTTTCGAGCTTTAAAAGGCTCATAGACTCCTAAATTCACAGAGTTTGTCTCTGTCTCTCGTTTAGCGACTTTATTTTTATCTGCATTACTTGAAACTGGGATTCCAGATTTCATCAAGTTTTCCCCTCCAAGTGTCTTTAGTTTGTCATATTCCTGCTGAGACAGAGATCCTGCCAAGACATTTGCTCTGAAATTTGCACGCATCTCCTCTTTATCTGGGGGGTCATCCACCTCAATTCTTTCATCATCATCAAACTCTTCAGCACTTGATATTGGGCTGAACTGGTTGAAAGCTGAATCCTTCAGTGTAGCCTCGGAAGCCGACCCACCATCTTTAAGTGCCTTCCCTTCCTCTTTGCTGTAACTCTCGAGAGCTGAGGACGTCAGGAAGCCATTATGCAAGCCATTGCCTGTGGAGTGGTGGCCATCCTTGTCCACGCCTTCGGAGGAATCAATGGTACGCACGTTTTTCACGATGACGCTCACACCGACGTCCGACGATGATGGGGCGTGAGAGTCTTCATCTGCATGAGTGTTTTGTTTTATGTGGCTGTCGTGGTCATCGTGTCCAGATTCAATAGCTGCTTTGGGATCAACCATGTCTGGTATGTCAAAGGCTGCAAGAAGGTCATCGAAATCTGGGGTCTTCATATCCCCCATGGTCATGTAATTGATTGTAAGCAAATCTGTAAAACAAGCAGGAAGTCATTACTTTAAGCTCTGGCCTTACACAAAACAAGCATTAGTTCACATATGCTATGGAAAAAGGTTTTAGCTCACTTTTGAAGGAGTATTTTCAGAAATTATTATTACAGAACAGTCCAAGTGTACAGCTGAATTACACCAAGAGCTATAGTAATTCATCAACCTCACTGAGAGTGACATGGCAATTTCATTCTGGCCCCAAATTACTGTGACTTTTTTCTTGTCCTCTCTCCTACACTCCCTCCTATCCTCCCCCACATACAGTGTGATACTTGGATGTTCATGAAACTAATATGAGGCACTTGCAATTTCTCCCAAGTCTTGATTTTGCTTAACATTTGCACTATCAACCTGATGAGTCTTCTTGAAGATGGTAACAAAAATGTGTAAGACTTAGGTATTCATTAGCACTGGCTACCTGGAAGTCATTATGGACTCAGAGAAGGCAGCTGAGGAAAATTTTTCAAGGATACTGGAATACAAACAGACATTTCAGGCAACACCTTCAAACACATACAGAAGGATTTTGAAACTTGTTTACATGGTTCACTTAATAGTTTTGTGGCTTTGTCTAACTTATTAAGTCCTAAGTACGAAAATAGATAAGCACATGCTAGCAAAATTATAAAGCAAGTTTCTGTAACAATTAAATGGAAAAGATTCCAGAGACCAAAGCATATAAAATCCATGTAAAACCACGCAAAGCCTTGACACAGTTTCTCGTGATCTGGGATACTAATTATTTGCACTCTGGCATCTGACATAGGTGTCTTTTTACTGTTTCTCTCTATAATCAAAAAGAACTAGGAAGTCACCCTAGCCTGAAACTTCCTCTAATTACATATCCTGGAGTTTAATTAACATTTACCAATAGCAATGAATTAAGGCCTGCTTACACAGTATTTCCTTCAAGTACATTTAAGATCAGAACTGCCCAGCAGAGGAGACATATCTGTCCTTTACTGAGGAATTCAGATAGGCTCATTCTAGAGCAGGAAAGTAGCTCAAAAGAATTTTGAGGTCTGCAGAGCCAAAATCACAAATGCACCCATAGAAAGCACAGTGCATAGAGCTGCAAGGTGCTGCAGAAGGAACCCCCCATGATCAGACAGGGCTGAAAGCAACCTGGGAGACCCAGAATTACTGCTGCCCTTAGCAAGAGCTTCTCTCATTCTTCACACTTTAAAACAATCTAGGTAAAACAAAAAGGGGAAGAGGACATGGCCAGTCATGGTACACGAGGAAATTAAGTTCTAACCTGGCCATTTTATTAATCTCTTCCTCTCTGTTCTAGAGCACCCATCTTAAGATTCAGTATGTAAACCACAGCTGCCAGGACTTTGCAGCCATGTTCCTCCTTTTTTTTTTTTCCCTCTCCACAAACCTTTCAGTAAGTCCTTCTCTTAAGGAGAAAACTCTGCCTTTTATCCAACATCAAAATCAACTGACACCTTGGCTGCCAGACAAGCTGTCAGTCTGCTCCTTCTCTGGGCCAGCATGATGCCTGTGAGTACTTGAGAACAGGAAATGAGGCAAGCTCCAGGTTCCCTAGGAAATCACAATTTTCCAGGAACTGGAATTTCTTTGAGAAGCGCTCAGAGAATGCTTGAGAAAAGCTAAACAGAAAATCAGTTTCTTTAAAAATTCAAGTGTTACTTTGCTTACTTATTATTCAAAGATAAAAGTAACAAGGAAAAAAATCTGGATATGGCCAATAGGAATTGTACAGCTGTGGAGCCAAGGAGCAGTGAGGTGAAATGCTTCTGGGTTCTGCTGTTTTGATAGTGGGTGAGAGGACTTCTGGGAAGATACCACTGAGTCTTAAAACCTTGAGATAGCAGACTCTGAATATACCCTTCTCCATGGCTTCCATGAATCTCTTCAGTGACAAGACCCACCCCTATAGGTGTGACCAATATTTTACTGGAAGTAAGTCCTGGGGGTGACCCAGGAGTGGTTTATTCGTGTTCGTGCTTTCTCAAAAGACACGTGCATGACATCCCACATTCTTCTTTCTTTGGAAATGCATCTCCTCAAGTGTTTCCTATGAACAGCATGAAGAAAATGGCACAGGTTTTAGCCAAAGGGGGGGACCCGAGAAACACACAAACGTTTTCTTACTTCCTAAATAAGACTCGTCTTGCAGCTCTGGCTTTAGGACACCTGCAGACTGGGCACAGCATTCTCCACAGAAAGACCAAGCTGCTTAGAAATTGTTGCTGAAATCAAAGGGTACTTTTTGGGGTAGAGCTGAGGAATTGTAAACACTCCAACTAGAGTCGTTTTGGGGAAGCTGAAATAGCCTAATGAAGACAAAATAACAGAATCACTAGGCAGTTCCAAGACAAGTCCTATCTCCAAACTGCTCAAAACCTGAACTTTTACCTGACAGGCACAAGAACAACTTTAAGCTTTCCAGGCCTAGCAATGACAAATAATCCTCCTTCCTTCTCGATACTTTTCTAATTAATATGCTGTATGCATGAAGGCTTCTATCGTTTCTGGATCACAAGCATGGCCTTACATGCTCTATTTTTATTCTTTTATTTAATCATTAACCTTTGAAGAACTGAGCACCTTTCCGTCTTTGACATTCACCCTCCCATTCATCCAAATCTTCCAAACTGCTGAACCAGAAGTTTAACGACTTTATACAGTTGCTTTAAATGTTCCAGCCAAGTCTTTTCTGCCTTATTAAATTCCTACCCTTTGCCTTCAAATCCCATGTAACTGTATACTTACAACAGCTAACTCCTTGCCTCCCTCAGCCACAAGTCTATTTGTTACTGAAGGAAATAGGAAAACCCTCAGCTTCAGTCTTTATCCATCTATGGCATTCATGTTCTTGGGATCCAAAGTCCTTCACCTTCCCTAAACTCTTCCTGGTTTTACCTCCCCATTGGTACTGCATATGGTTGTGGACTGCACTGCACACTCCTTAGGGCAGAGACCTTTTCTTTTGTATGTTCTTCTGAGAAAACCAGCATTCTTTTCAGTCCTGTGAGACCAGAGCACCGAGACACTGCTTTTCAGGCTCTGGCACACGGCCACATCTTGGTTCTGGTAGAGCCACATACAGCAATTACTCTGTTACAGTTACACTTCTCCAGTGCAAAATTCCAATAATCTGGAATAATTACTCCCCTTCCAAACATGAGCAATGATGCCTAAATTAGATCAGGCTCATTCTGGAACAAAATGTTATACAGAGAGCAATACCAGCCTAACCAGCATAAAAGCATACTTTTGGTTTTTTATGTTTCTGTATTGTTTTGACAAGAAATTTCATCAGGTACAGAAGAATTAAGTGATTCAATCAGAATTATAATAACATATATCCTAACATTAGGCAAACTTCAGCCTAATACACAGATTATGAGCAGTTTATTAGTTATTCAACAAATATCAGTAACTACAACTGACTGACACTTCCAGTCATTGACTGTGACAGCCAAGCATTGTAAAGACACTCAAAGCAATGTGCTAATCTAACCACAAACCCTTCTTCAGGAAACTGGAACCACATCTCAAATCACAGCCTGGCCTGCTCTGACACCCTCAGCAGGGGAGGGAGACATGCAAGAGGCCACTCCAACCACAGCCAGCAACAGCTCCCACGCTCAGATGCCTTCCCTGCAACCTGCAACTGCTGCAAAAGCCAAACACCTGCTTCCAGAAATCCCAGGAATTCCTTTCATAATAGGCACAGTAGTTCTTATCCCAAGAAATTTTGATTTCTTGGGATGAAGGTCTCATTTACCATCCACAGCATCAATAAGGTCGTGCCAGTCCTAATGGAAACATCTTTGTATTTCACAGTGACAATTTATACCAAGCTACCTGCTTTTTCAATATTATACACCAAATCTATCTGCCTTCAAAAAAAGAGGAAAATTCAATTTGTCTCCATGCTCAAGACTCAATGAGTAAAAGACTTAATCCAACGTTTTGACAACCAAAATAGTATTACTGTAGTTTATGACTCCTGAGGAGCCTCATCTTGTAGTCCAACTCATTAATTTTTGAAGTGGGTATCTCAAGTTCTCTTGGGGTAGGAGAAAACAGGAAGGGAAAAAGAAGGGGAATCTTGTGGAGTCTAAGCCACCTCTGGCGCAGCTTAAAGGGAACCGCATACAGCTGGTTCAGAGTTCCATAGGTAATTCAGGCTGTGACAGTAACACATGAATAATTCAGATGTACGGCCATAATGACCAGAATTTGAGGATTCCAGAATTAATGCAGATTTGAAACACACTCTAAATGGCATGAGCTTCCTGCCTCTTTCCTGTAAGGTCCTCTTTTGTGAAGTGGGTGGCAATGTGGCAGCAGTCTTTGAGCCAGAGCTGTCCCAGCCAGGCAGGGCCCACTGGGACAACCACCAGGCCCCAAAACATTAGGGTCAAGTTTTGGTTTTTCTGAACACACGTTCCTGGCTCTCTATATGCATATTTATATTTTAACACACAGTCATATGGCTAAGAAAACAACAGTTGGTTAATTCATTCCAAAGGGGTTTGGAATGTGGTAAATCCTCACCCTCATTCTGGAGATCGAATACCTGAGGCCAGCTTCAATGCAAAATGAGATCCTGGGTGCTGACACAGAGGACCAGCCCTCCAGCATTAGAAGCATTTTCTGCTGGCAAGTGGGTCTGGGTGCAAAATCACCACGTCTTGCTGAAGAGCAAGATATTTACAGATATTATTAGACTGAAAAAATACAACTCCCCAAGAACACTGTGGACTCCAGCATCTATTCAGGTTTCTCATCTTACAGCCTACAAAAGTCCCTACAAATTCACAATCTCCTTTTCTGAAAATAACAATTTGCAGTACAGGTAGCGTACGAAAACCCAAACAAAACAGATACACAGAATCTTGTCACAATTCAAGAACTTACAATTTTAGAGCTGCTTTACTAGTCTGGTAAAAAGAAAAAACCCTAAAAGGTGCTCTCGTGTAATCTATCAGTTTTAGCTGACACTTGGAAAAGAACATGCATCCTCATCAGCAAGAGATACTATTCTTATCTCCTGTTTGCAAGCCTCAATCTGCCACAGACGTCCACAGTCAACACAGACCCTCTGCACCCCGACGCTGAAGAACAGGAGCAGAAATCAGCACGGGGATCTGTCAGGCATTTTGCTCCACCACAGGCTATTCACTGCCCCATCAAACCTGAGGAACAACACATGGCAGCTTCAGGAAAACCCACAAACCCAGAAATTGAGGCGAAACGTGACCGTGTTATTTTCGCTTTTCTACAATTAACAGCCCAATACTTTACGTAAGCTACTGCGGTCAGGAACAAAAAGGTTCCCTTGCATTGTCACTGGGATGCAGGCACCCTGCCTATCATCAGCCAGCACACACCTTACCCAATATCCACAACCTCTCAAGGCTTTCAGGGCTGACTGTTCTGCTGTGCAGAAAGGAGAGTACACTCATTTCACACTACAACAGAGTATTTTCAATGTTCTGTCTCCATATTCTCTTGACTGTAGACTACCAAACCAGCTACCACAGCCAGGACTGAGCAGATTTTTGAAAAAAAATCACACTGGTTAGGGTTCTAGGAGTTTCTGATTTCCTGTTATGGGAAACAACAGTTCTAGCAAAGAATCCCCAAGGCAAAATGCTTAGTGATCCACTGTGCAAGCTCTAACAGCCTTTGTTCTTCCCTTTTTGCTAGATTCATTACTGCTTCCTTCCCTCTTCCCCTCTCCCTCTCTCTTGAATCCTTCAGCTTTGACTGTAAGACACAAATGCCAGCCCAAATCTGTGTACACATTTATTTTTTAGATGAGAAAAAAAAAATAGCCCCCCCCTATCCATTATCCACTGCATTGAGTTAAAAGCAGTCACCCCTCAGGAGCTGATGCACTGTCCATCCGGTTTCCTATTCTGATTTCATTACTGCACAATATTATAATTCATGCCAGTGATGATGTACTGGAGCTCCATACAACCCCCCCAAAATACATCTTTCCACTTGGCTGCTGCAAAATTCTCCCCAGGTTACAACAGTTTAAGGAAAGCCATCCATACCATTTATTCTGCCCATGTTTTTTCTCTGTAGATGATATTAAGTACATGTTTAACACTGAAGACCTTAACTCAGAACCAAGTATGGAGTCACTCAGATGTGGCCAAACAATAACCTGTAAATAATCAGACAGCAAATTCTGCATGTGTGAGCCTGTAATACAGCACAGAACAGCTCACTGCCACAACTGGTCCACAATTTATGACTGTCACTCAGAGGCCTATTCCGTATCACTACATTGTGAAAAAATGTATATCTGGATATATTTCAATGAAAATACTGCATTTAGCCAAGATATCAGTAAGTCTTTACAAATAATAGCTTTAATCCTCTTAAAACTGGAGGACCTTAATAGCATTTCTTCAGTAACACTTAAACAATTGTCTCCTTCCTATTGTGCCAAGTGTGCCATCAGGAGCCAGATTCACTTCTCACACACATGTACCTCCATGCCATTGCTATGATCAGCCCAAACCACCACGTCTCACCTTGTGAACCTTGACCTTTGAAAGGTTTTTGTAGCCGGTGCTCAGTTAGTGCCACAGCCGCATTAGCTCTGCAAACACCAAAGGGTTAAAGGCAGCCCCAATCAATAGGCCTACAAGGAAAAAAAAAAGGGAAAACGAGTATGCCTTACAGCATCTTTGCAATGCTTTTATGCACAATTCTACAACAATACTGTTTCCCTTCGGCCTTACAGAAAGGCACAGCAACCCCCCCCTCCCTTAAGGTCTCCTGGAGAAGCAAACCACAAGACAGCCCCCTGTAAATAGAACCGCATGCAAAGCAGCATCCTCAGTCACAAGCACAGCTACAATTACAAATCATTCAATCCATTTTATTTAGTTTAGTTTTAAAATAGACTGCATAACCAGTGTCCCACCCTTGCAAAGCAAAAATATTGTAATAAGGGTCATAAATCTCAGCTCTTGCCCATTCCTTAAGCATAAAAAGGCACGAAAAGCCAAAGTAATCTCAGTTACTGCAAATATGTACATTTACATATAGAACCCTTTATGACTCCGTTAGTCACATACCAGTGCTGTGTGTCTAAAGTGTGCATTCACATACTGTTTTGGGATGGTATCTTTCTGCAAGCTCCTCTGCTTTTGGCTGCCATGAAGGGAGGAAGCTCTCCCAGTGTAGTAGCTCAGTGACTGCATTGTGTTCAGGAGCTGATCTGCCTCAAACCAGTTCCAGCCGGTTCTGGTCACCCTACATAAAAAGCTATGGCAACCCTCGCCGAGTTGCCAACAAGTCCCTGAAAATCGCAGGATCTGTTTTTTTGTGTGGCTTGAGGTCGGTGCAGCCCTGTGCCCCGGCTCCCCTTGTGCCCGGCCCACGCAGCCCCTGCTCCCCCAGAGCCCCCCGCTCCCTTCCTCGCCTCCCCCACTTACCTCCCACAACCTGGCTGAGAGCTGTGAGTGTGTGCGTGCCTGGCTGTAGCTAACAAAGAGACCGCAATAAAAATCCTCATAGGATCTCTCTTGCAGCACCAGGCAGGCTCGGCCACTGCCCTGGGAGACAGTCTGCTAACCCGGGCTGCTCCCCCTCTGCTCCCACAGCACGAGGGGTGGCTGCTCACACACGTCACATCTGCCCCCTCATGCCCACGGCCGAGGGGTGCCCGATCGAGGGCTTCTCCCGTCCGCCCTCCCCACTCCTCGCTGCATCTGGGGCCGCCCGAGTGGCATTTTCTGAGCTCTGAGCACTGTTACTACACAGAGTACCCACACACGCGCCTCCCTCCCCTCAAGAAATCCATTTCCGCAGCAGCAAGATGCCTGCAAAATAGTTCCCTTGCCCCCTCCTCGCAGCACCGAGTTGGCCGCAGCGCTATTTTATTTTTTTTTTTCCTCTTTTGCTATTCGACTATGCTGGAGGCCCTGGGAACCAGGGAGCTGCAGCCCACCCCCCCGGCCAGCACCCCCGGCTAGGGAGGCCCGGGCAGGCTCTGCGCAGCTCCCACCCGCAGAGATGCTGCGGATCGAGCCTCCTGCTCAACCCTGCGCCTCTGGGGCGATGCCCGCCCGGGGGCCGGGCTCCCCGCCGTGCCCAGGCCGCGCCGGGGGTGCGCACCCACCTGTGCCCGTGACCGCTCTGCTCCTGCCCGCTCCCCTTCGCCTCGGCCATGCTGGGCCTTCCTCCTGCATGGCTGACAGGCACCCAGACCGAGACAGCAGCCACCCCGCTCCTCTTGGCTACTCACCCTTGCTCTAGGAACACCAGTAACCACCTCCGCCTACGCGCCGAGCCCCCTCCTCTCGGGGGCTG
>VXBA01002747.1:105369-177520 GCA_013399895.1 Serilophus lunatus
GGCCGGGGCCGAGCTCCGAGGCCGGAGCCGGGGCCGCCCCGGGTGCCGCTCCCCGGAGCCCGCCGGGCGCTGCCGGTGCCAGAGCGCCTTGGGCCTCGAAGGGGCAGTGGGGGGAGAGCCCCCGGCCGCAGCTTCGGATCCAGGCCAACAAAGGACGGGAGGAGCCACACGCTGCCAGCTCGGGCGGTTCAGCCCCTCCGCCGGCGCTGCGGCTGCTGTGCCCGGGTCGGAGCGGGGTCACCCCCGGGCCCCAGGCCGCGGCTGCGATCCGTGTCCCGGAGCGATGCTGCCCTTGCTCACACGCCTCGCTCCCGGGCACTGTGGGGCTGCCTGCGGAGAGCCCGCGGCCCGTGAGCTGCCTGTGACCAGCCGCCTTTGTTGGCTGAGGAGCAGCCTGGCGGCATCGCCATTGCACAGAACGGCAGGACCAAATCCCTCCCTCCCTCTCTCTGTTAGCGCTGTGCAGCACCATTTCTAGAACGTCAAGTTTGGCATGCGAATCGCTTTATGGGATCATATTAATGGCTTTAACACATTACACCCGCCTCAACTTCATAGTATGAGCGTTTAGCATAATACATATTCTGGTGGAAATGATGCTGGCTTACCCCTCACGAGCCTGTTGGTGAGGCAGCACGGGGCCAAAGGCCTTCTGCACGAGCACAGCGCTTCTGGGAGGCCGCCCCAGGGAATTACCCCTCGGGCTGACCCAGACCCTGCCCACCCCACCCCACCCCACCTACAAATTCTAACTTGCTCCAATTAACCAAAACAGCAGCAAACCGCTCCGTTGCCAACTGTGACAATCAGTCAGTCTGGTAAATTTATAGAATTTAAAAAAACGACTTGAGGAGTTATATTAAAATACAAATGGATTTGTGTTATGTACTAGTTTTAATGTTCAAGAAGGGCCAGGAGATTCAGCCTGCACAAGCCGAGGGCTCAATCCTGCAAGGGACTTGTAGAATTAGGCCATAATATTTATAGCACCCTATTTCTTCCCAATTAACCAGTAAACTGATTTAATTACAGAAGTGAAACCCACACTCTTGTTTACTTACATTGCATTTCTGTGGTCAGCTTGCATAATAGCATAAAGAAGATGGCAGCTGTTTCTACCACTCTGGTATTAATATCTGAAATGTTAATGGATTTCACAGTTTATACATGGCACAAAGGTCTTTGTGCATGCCTCCTTTCACACTGATTTGTTTTCCTCCCAGCCAGGTGTCCTTGACATCTCCATGGCAGAAAAAGTCTGTCACCCGAAGTATTTGACTTTAGAAATAAAATTAAGAGAATTTTAAGTACAATTTACAAGCAGTGCCTGGCCGACAGCTCTTCTCCAGGGGCTTTTTAGTTCAAGCACACCAGGTAACAGGCAATTGCAACTGTGAGTGTCCCTACAAGTGTCATTGCTGCACTGGGAGGCCTTGAGGGTTTTTTTTTTTAGCATGTTGACCTTATGTCTTAGCTCTGAGGTCTTAGACCAGAGGTCCTCTTCACTCTCCCAGACACTGTGCCACATAATCTTTGGAACCTATGGTGGGAGAATTTCTGTTGGTTTAGGATATCCTGTTTTCTGCCTTGGCTTTGCAGTGACCAGGATCAAAGCCCCTGACACCTCTGTCCTCATGGGGACAGTCTGTCTCCAGCAATGAAACCATCACCAGTGGGTCCTTCCACCTGACTCCAGCTCTGAGATGGTGTCTCCTGGTCACCTGCACTGACAGAGCCATGGATTCCCACAGGAAATATTTCATTCTTCGGCAGCCAGGCAAATCTTGAACCCTCTCTTTTTCTTTTTCCTGAAGAAATGCCTCCAGAGCAGCCTGATGTTCCTTCTCAGCAGTCATCAAGGAGTGCTGCCAACTCAGAACACTTTCCCTTTGATGCTGCAGTGAATGCTGAACTTGTGTGCAATAAGAACTTCTTAATTATTTAACTTCTAAGGATTTTAAGGCTCTTGAAATTCAGAACTCTAAACCATGGTGTATTCATCCTACGCTTTCTGTACAGGGATCAATTTTAACCGCATCAAACAGCTACAAACAGGGCTTCTGTGCATTAAAGATGTGCTGGGGCCAAAGAGGACTTTGCAGTGGATTGACACAATAAAAATAAAAATTAAAGTTTTTAATTAATTTACATGTAATTTTTATGTTAGAATAAATGCTGCCCTTTTTGTCCTTCCCTTCTTTTGGGGAGGACAATAAAAAACCATTTCCTTCCTGGCTAGTGAAACATGCTTAGCTTAAGCCAGAAAGATAAAATACAGGTTCCATTATTTCCAACCCTAAATTCAGACTAAGAGTTTTACAACTTTTGGCAAATACTTAATACTGTCTGTTACTTCAGTTGCTTTTTAAGGTTTTCACCTTAAAATTTCTTGTAGCATATGATCCACAAGAGAAGAGCAGAAGCTTGCATTTCTTGTTTTAGAACACTTATGTTTTTCTTTTTTATCGCTGTTTAGAATGCAATGGTACTTTTCTTTAACCATTACATTTAAACATTAAATATTAAAAAAACAGCTTACAACTAAACTTCACCTTTTCAGATGCTCCTATTGCTAAGCTCTGTATTTTCTTCAAAAAAAAAATCAACTTCCTTTCCAAGTTACTAAAATAAGTCTCCTATTATATTTTGGACTAAAAGCTCTAGGATTGCTTTTAGAAAGATGTGATTTATTAAAAGAAAGGGATCTCATAGGAGATAAGGTAAAGGACTTTGGTAGGGAGAAATCTAAAACCAGACTCAAAATACATCTTAATTACTATGTCAAGTAAAAATTAAAATCCAGAATGATTTTGAGTGGAAAATGTTTAATAAGCAGACAAATTCCTGAGAGATGCAGACAAAGTTGCATCCACATCTGCAGCCTCTAAACTGTGCATTTCTTCTGCCAAGATGCCTCTGACCCCTGAGCAAGGTAAAACCTGGCTGTGACATGCAACGTGTTTATGGGAGGGTTGTAGCCCTGTGGCACCTGGCCAGCTCTGATTTATGGCCAAGACTCGACCCACAGGCAGGTGTCCTGCAGCAGAGGTGACAGCAGTACCAGAGGAGACCTTCCCTGGGGGATTCTGTGGAGTTGGGTTTACTCCTTTGCAGTCTCTAACCCTGTATTTCCCACCTCCTACAACATTCTGGCAGGAATATCTGGCAGGATATTCTGGTAGGTGGTGCTTGTAATCTGGTCAAGTGGAGCAGGGGGAGAACAATCATAACTGCTGGATTGTCTGTGCTTGCGCCTCCAGCAAACACTGCCCAGAGTTGTGGAACAGCTCTGCAACAGGCACTTTCCCCCTGATTTAAAGAATGTGTTCACAGAAGTTTGCAAGTCGTTATCCATCTGCAGCAGAGACTCTTTAACTACAAAGCGAACATTTGTAATGCCCAACTAGCTCGAAGAGTGAGAAACCCTAACAACCCTCAGGATGTAAAATGCTGGAAAAAACAAATACCACAATGTATTGAACAACAAGAGACTCGCATTTTTAATCATATGTAGAAGAAATGCTGTGTTCAGATATAATACAAAACGAGGAGGATTTGTCAGGGCTTAGTAATTCTTTTTTTCTGGCTGTTAACAAGCCAGACCAAACTAACCATTACCCAAAGAAATCATGGTGAGTTAGTGAGGATCATGGGCTTAAAATGGTTCTGTAAGTGAGTAGTTACAGTCAGTACCTCAGTTTTTCCACGTGTACTGGGAGGTATGAGGTAATGCTGTGCTGTGCTGGAGAGGTCACAGCTCCTCTGAACAGGGAAGAGCAGTTTTTTCAGGCTGGGGGGGCACATGCACCTCAGGCACTCACCTACACATGCACTATAGTGTGAGGTCCTGAGGGTGTTTGGAAAAAAAGGGCTTTGCTTCAAATATGCACATCCGTGAGACTCACTTGCACATAGAGCAGACCTGGCACACAGGCCATACGCCTGCAGCACTGGCTGGTTCATCCTCAAGCTGCCAAGCAGTGGGACTGGTGATCACAGCAGATGGCTGTGGAATGTGTCCTCGGGAGGAAATGTCCCAGGTTTACATCTGTTGGCAAAAGGATGCCTGTAAGCCAAAGCATTTGTAGACATGAAGTAGGAAAAATGAAATAGGAAAACTTGTATGATTTGGCGATTGTCAAACCTGAAAAGGCATTTCTTCTTCACAGGAGTAACAGTTTTGGAGAATCTGAACACTTCCAGGGGTGGAGCAGCTAGAGCTCCTCTGGGCAACCTGTGCCAGGGCCTCTCCACCCTCACGGGGAAAAATTTATTCCTTTTGTCCAAGTCTAACCCTGCCCTCTGTCAGTTTTAAAGTATTGTCCCTTGTCCTGTCACTACAGGCCCTGGTAAAAAAAAAAAATCCCCTATGCTTTCTCTGTGTAGCCCATATGTACACACCTACAGCAGCCACCCCGAGGCTCCCCTCAACATTGGCCTGGTTGGTCAGAGCTGCAGGAGCACCACCCCAGCTGCCCAGCCAGACCAGCAGCTCAGGGTGTGAGGGCAGGAGCTGCTGGGGGACAGCACACACTCGATCACAGCCGTCTGCCCCCAGCACAGAGCAGCACAGCCCATGGCCAGACCCAGGCCTGGGTTTTCCCAGCCATGAGCTCCATCTGAGGCCTGTGTCACCAGCCAGTTACACAACACAACCCATGCATATTGCAGAATAAAATGCTGATGGGTTTTCCCGTGAGCACTGCAGTCTTTTCCGCTTACCAGCACCTTCCAAGAGCTGGGCCAGAACCCCTCAGTCAGCTCCTTGTCAGGCATTAGCCACCTGCATGATTAACATCCAGTACCACAGAGCTCAGCAGCCGGGGACATTGAAGAATGCCTGTTTTGTTCCCTTAATGTGCCATATGTATGGGGCCTTTTCCTTCCTTCTCATGATATTTATTCAAGTATACAAGGATTATTTCTGAATTATTCATCATACAATATCTGATTAGACTGTGACAGTGCCGGCTCCCACTGCTTAATGAATGAGCCATTAGGCTTTTGCAGATGGTGCCATCAACAGCTCCTCACATGCTGTGTGTTCACCTGCATTTACACAGAAAAAAGGAGAGCGCTGAACCTGAACAGGAGTGTCAGGAGATGAGTCGGTACTGTAAGATCCGTGCAGTGATCCTACAAACCAGACAAGGAGAACAAGTCTTTTGCAAAACTTGAGTTTTTTGCTCTAGACAGTATCTAAGACAATTTTCTCAGAAAATCTTTGTGTAGCTGAGTATATATTCTACCAAACTACTCATTACATGGCTTCCAGCAGTGAAGTAAAGGACAGAAACTGCCAGCAGTTTCATATATGCTGTCTTGCCTCACCAGTGTGTCCTGTAAGGTTTGGCCACTGCTGCCACGGTTCACCCTCCATCCGTCTGCTCCTGGCACTTTCTTCTCTAAAAGGGGAGACTAAGAAGTGAGAGGGAAGAAGACACTGTACTCAAGAAGCCGAGTAAAAGAGGGACAACAGGTAGGGCTGCACCCTTGCCTTGGCAGGGTCTTTGGAAGTGGGAGACGCTGCACAGCTCCCGGTGCCAACGAGCTTGAGAAATCCAAGCCGAAGCACAGAGCTCGGTGGGGTTCCCACTGGTCCCTCGGGGCACCGGAGGTGATGCCGTGTGACACGGGCAGTGCTGCCCCTCTGCGGCCACGGGCACCCAGGCCCTCGGTGCCAGCAGCAGCTGTGCTTGTACTCGTGCCTTTCCACAGCCCACCCTGTAAAATGCTTTAAGCACATTCTAAAGGAAGGATCCAAAGCATCCAGAGCTCAGATCTGAGCAAGTCATCAGAGAAACAGAGCAAAAGCTGCCGGTAGCCAAATAAGAAACCTCTGCAGCAGGAAGAAGCTCAATTAGGTGCAGCATCGTTTCCAGCAAGTGTGATTTTTCTAGTATTCTTCCTCTCTTTACCTCAGGAAACGCTGTCCTCACGGACGAGCATAGCAGCAGCAGCTCGGCCCAGCTGTGGTTGCTGATCCCGAGCTTCCTGTGATGATCTTCCCACAATGGAAGCAAAGTTAAAATCAGGGTGCCTTGCTGGTGTGTAGCCAGCATGGCCTGTGAGTCTTTCAAGCACTCAGACTTTCTGTGCCGGTCCTTGGCAGCTCCTGCTGGAGGAAGCACATCTGATTCATCGCCACCTACTGAAGATGAGTCAGGATTATACAAATTCCATTTAGTTTGTGTAACAACACTACTTCCCATGTTGCAAACTTCCCTGCTTGCTGCCGTGAAAGTTCCTTCTGAACAAATCCCTAAAAGCACAGCGGTCAGCAAGAGGTACCCCCAGCTGGGGCTGGTGGCTGACGTGACCCGGATTTCGGTCCCTCCCTGGGACAAACAGGGGCTATTATCACCATTTCCATTTCCTTCAAATTGCAAACACTGCTGCCTTCTTCCAGCAAACAGGATTTAATAACAACTGAGCTGGCTATCTGCTGCAGCTCGAAAAACAGCTTGCTGGCTGCTTCCCTTCACTACCAACCTGATCCCAAGGTCTACTGCAGGCAGTGCTCTAACTCGAGGTACATCTCCTGTCCTTCCCAGTTAACTAGATCATTACTGGGCTTTGGCATTATCCATTTCTGCATGCGGTGCCCGAGATGACTTTGCCCATGTTAGCATTGCAAGAGGGAAGGAAGCTGCTCTGCTCCCTGCCCAGTGAGCACTCTACAACCCTACGAAAGTGTTAAAAATACCCAGCAACCTAAACCACCTAAAAGCCCTGGTTAATGGGTGGCTGCTCTCACAGATTACGGGTTCTCATTGTCTGGGGCAGCTCATCCACCCCTCCAGCCCTGCGGGATCTTGTCTCTTTGTCCCTTCACCTGTGAAACCTTTGCCTCAGGAGTTATGCTCCCACGCACCCACCGTACAAGAACTGGCTGAGCTTCACATCAGGCAAAAATCCACACCTCCATCTTGCACTGCGTGGATGCAAATAATAATGCAGGCTGCAAAATCAGCTGCTGAGCATCATCCCTCTACTCACAATCCTTTCTATTGCTTCTTCGAGCTGTCCAAAAATGTCTGTCTTACATAATTGAACCCACTCCAGATTTTGATACACCAGAATTCTAATTATGCTTCTTGTACCTTATATATACACTATGGTTTGAACATCTTAGAGCTGGAAGGCAGATGGAGTTTAACAGGAGCTATTCCATCAACAGATGCTACTACTGAGTTCTCTTCACTCAGTCTGGGAAGGAACTGAGGGGCAAGGCAAGAAAACATGTTTTCTTACAGAGCCACCATCTGCCAATTTGAGAAGCTGCTGTCACCAATGACTCCGTATCACTTGCATAAGGAAAAATATTACTAATACCATTTTCAAAACAGCCCTATTACACATATTAACTTTATTGTAACTATTGACTAGCACAAGACTGTAGCAATAAAAAACCATCGTAACTAATGAGTTTCAAAGGCAAATAACTGTAAAAAGAATTAGCCGAGAAAGAGCAGGTTTTTTCTCTTGGGAATCTTTAGATAGCAAACCTGGGTTTAGTCCTTCTTTGTTATCATATTCTTTTAAGAATTCTTATGTGACATCAGAGCTTTTGCAGTTGTGGAAATTTACAGTCTTCATAAAACAAAGAAAAAAAGGTTTTAGTTTATCAGAGTTTATAGAGAAAAGAATGGGTTGCCAGCAGCAGAGATGAGGAGTTACCATGGATTGTTTTGTGAAACAGGATGATGGGAGACCACGAGGTGTGAAGGTGTCCCAGCACATGTGGGGCACCAAGGGCCTGCTGGACACGTGGCCCTTGTCAGCAGATTAGAAAAGGGAAAAAGATGCTGATGGCACAGCAACAACTGAGTGGAGGGTAAAACCCCTCTTTCCAAGTAAAATTCACTTCCACGTTGCACCCAGCTAGCAATTGGCTTTTTCCCATGTATCCCACCAGAGGAAAGCATGTTGTATGCCTGTTAAAATCTGAATTATGCCAGTGTAGGCAGCAAGCACGGCAGGAACTAGCAGGGAGTCTCTCTGCAATGTTAACAAGTCCCACCTCTGATTTATGTGCTGGAATACAGGGAGTGTGCAAACAGCTGCAGTTCTCTACCTGCCAGCACAGGAAAATGGCTTGGCATGAAGCACAGCTATTTTCTGATTGAAAGGAACCCACTACTTCCATGAAAGGCAGAGGTGGTAATCCAATGGGTGTTTCAAACAAAATGTTTTCTTTGCATCTGCAACATTAAACCTGAGTGCAGCAGTTTTCTGCATATCCCTAAAGCAGATGTGAAGCAGAACCTACAAAGCTTTGAGAAGCAGCAAACCAGGATTTTATAGCAACTGTACTTTCTTAAGAGATTGTTATGCTTCTTATAGACAAACAAAAAATTCCAAGTTGGTACCTATGAATAGATACCCCAAGCAGTTCTCAAAAATTTCTGGATCCATCCTCAGCTGGTCCTGCGAGGCAGGTACCACGGACAGTACTGGCATTTAACAGAAGGGAACAGAGAGGAAAATAGCTGTCAGGCACGAAGAAGACAGAGTCTCCCAGAGGAGAATCCTGGGACCACTTTAAACACCTCCAGCACTGACAAACAGCCCGTTCAGAGGAGAATAATCGGAGCAGTTTCTGACAGAGGCTTTTTTAGGACTCCAGGCTGCCTGGTGTTAAACCACAGGAGAGGTGCCCACCTCCACAGGATACCTTGTGCTGTCCTGCCACACATGCTCAACACCCCTCTTCCTACAGGATGTCAGGAGGCAGAGCTGGCTCATGTTTAGGGAGGTGAAATAAATCGTAACTACCACCTTAAGTCCTCAGAGAGCCCAGAAAGCATCTGAGAGCGGCTTCACCTTATATATAGTGAAGTCATTTGCATACCAGGTGGAAGACTTTTCATGCCAACTGCCATTGCCCTTAAAACACAAAAGCAGGGTGCCAGCATTCTGGCTGAAGGACGGGCGGGGAAGTCCTGGCCCCCCGCAGTGCAGCTGTGGGGGCGGAGGCTGGTCGCTGTGGTAACACACCCCCACAGGGATGCTGGGCTCATGCTCACTGGGTGCCAACAGCCAGGATGGCAGAATGCATTTTGTCTCATTAGCTCTTAAAATAAGCCCGGTATGACTAAATTGCTGTGGCAGTACCTTAGAAATTAATAACTGCCTAATTTCCCCAACGTGGAGGGGTCCTCACTCCATTCCTAGACTGTTACAGTTACAAAACTAAAAGGATGATCAATCTGTTAAGAAAACAATAAACCCAGCTCCCTCAAATTCCCAACCTATCCTCCCACGCCTGATATTTTAAACCTATCTCCAATGCACAGCAAACACCTTGGTGTTCCAAATGCCACACTCTAAAAACTGAGCAGATCTTACTGTGCCTGAATTAAAATTCTATGCAAGGAAGGAATAATACTGAGATGTATCACCCTTACAGCAGTCAGGAATTTATGTCAAGGTGAACATAGCCCAGGAGCTTAATGTATGTGAGAGCTGCCAAAGCTACTAATTAGCTGACAGAATGAGGAAAAGTAGTTGATGCATGAAGCAGCTACAGAGACAGCAGCAGCAGCCCTGAAATGCCCTAGTGAAGAGTTCCACGGGGCAGATGGTCTTGTGGAGCCAAGGAGGCAGTTTCAGGACTGCCTTTGAATAACAGGTTGTTTTTACTGAGGAGGAGGCGTCCTGCAGAGCTCTATGGAGGTACAGGAGAGAAATTGACTCCCACCTTACTGCAGCGTGGGGAGGGAAAATAGAAGAAAGGTCTTTGCCTTTCTGAAACATATGAACCTTCTTTTGCCAGAGAATCCTGAGTTTATGTGGATTACCTCAAACCTTTCTTCTAAACCATCCAAACCCTGACAACAAACATCTGAGTTATAAAAAGCCCCCATACAGCAGTGCTAAAGCAGAGGGCAAAGTAACTTAGCCTACCAGATACTTCAAGCAAAAAAATAAAGATTATCTCCAAATAATTGCACTTCAGGAAAAAAACCAACCCCTGAGGCTTCAGTTCATAAAGGGCACCACTAGCCAAAGAGAGCTTTAAAAAAATGCCTAGGTTTAGGCATGTCTTTTAATCCCACTGATTTTACTGAGATTTAAATGTTGACTTAATTTATGTGTGCTGAATTTTTAAGTGCTTTCCTGGGTCTGGGCCAAGGGAAATGGGTACCTCTTGCAGCTTGCCCTGAAGAACCTGGGTTTGTCATGCTGAACACTAATGATCAGAACAGTCAGAAGGGTTCCTAAAGACAAGTGCTGCAGTGAGAAAATGCCTTTCCATCACCATTTCCTTTTTTAAGGAGGGCTCAGAAAAGTAGTTGATGCATGAAGATAAAAGTTTTCCTCCACAGGCTCTACTGCCACAAGGCAGAGTTTTGTCAGACAATTTGGACAAGTCTGACTGGTTTAGGTCACTTGAAGAACTACTGTAAAAGTATTAGCAAAAGCAGGTTTAATATAAATGTGTGAAAGCACAATGAGGTTCAAGGGCAGCTGCTACATGGATGAAGCACATAGAGGAAAATTCAACAGGAATCAATGTGTAATGATTTACACAGGGACTAGGGATGCAAAGGGGAAGGGAGGCCCTCCTGTTGAGTCACAGGGTTCAGAGGGGGACCCTCCGTCAAACCCACCTTCAGACTTGGGCAGAGGTTTATGTCTGAAGGATTTAGCAGCACTTAATCCCTGACTAGCATTTACAAAATGATTCAATCAGATTTATTCTAAGAACAGCAGGAACTTAACTGTAGATCTAAGATGGCAATATCCACACTATACTTACCTCAGGGGATTTAAGTCAATTCACAGAGAAATACATACATGCGCATATATATATATATATATATATATATATATGTACAAAGGTACCTTGTAAAGATTTCCCTCAGGTTCAGTGAAATACTCACACTGAATGCCTTTGCATCTCTTGACAGGCAAGGGTTGAGCCTCGAGGAGGAGGGAGTGTCAGCCCAGGCTCCATCATCAGCGGACATGGGAGAGCTCCATGGGGTCCCACTGCAGCCCAGGTGAGCTCACAGGGTCACAATTGGGGCTTCTGCATCAATGTCCACCCTGACCACAGTCTGCAGGAATTACTGGAATTTTTCTGAAAAAGTCCAGTAACAATTACATTGTTCCACTCGGGCTACAATTCAGACAAAACAATGTTCCAAGGCCATCTGTTAGAAAGCAGAAGTTCCTTAGGCAACAAGAATTCCTGGGAGCTGACAGTGTTTCTGATAAACTCAAGAGGAACTTCACTGTCCAGGAGTTATTAATCAAGGCTGAGGCCTAATGAGGATTCCCTCTTGGGGAATAGGATTTGATTTCTCCAATCTCTGATGTTCTCATTACCACGCTCATATATGACATAGTTATCCTTCAAGCATCTCAGGTACAGATCCTTAGAGGTGACTCAGTTCCTCCCTAGGCTGACAGAGGCCATGCACCATCAGAGCACCTACTGAACTGGGAACTTGCCTGGTGGGTCTGAGCTCTCTTGCAGCAGAGCCCCCCCCAGTGCCACACACCAGGTGCTGCCCACCAGCTTTAAACCATGCCAGGGGTCCCCACACACCAGCACTGCTGCTCTCAGGAGCACCTCCTGTGCCACGAAGGACTGTGCCTGCAAACAGACACACAAACACAGTCAGTGAGTTCCCCTGCCTTCCTCTGAATGCTTTTAAGGGTTCATGACTGGATTCTTTCTCTACCCACATTTCTCAAGTAAAATGACAGAATACCACAGGAGCTTGTATCTTTGTGAGGCAATGGAGGAGGATCCCTCAGCTTTAGCCAGCAGTACAGGTGGGCTTATCAACCTGTAAAGGAACATCTTTAAAGTGCATAGTTTGAAAAACCTGTAAAGGCCCAGGGTGCAGATCTGTATAACTTCAGTCAACTGAACTCATGATTCAGACTTCTCCTTTTCTGCTAAGGAAATTTTTTTATTACACATTTTGTTCTAATAAAGTTTAGGGCTTTTTAAGACTGAGAGGAGTAGAAGGACGTGGCAACTACATATGCACAGATACATAACTTTGTAAACAACAGTTTATTACACAGTAAGACTAAGCTGTTATACAAATTAGGAAACTGAGAAAGTATTAGCTAAATATTACAGTGCTAGACCATGTCTTAAGCCATGATTTCAATTAGAAGTCAATTGCACAGAAGAGTTAATGCAGATACATCTCATTCATTAATAGGTATTTCACTATTTAAGGTTCTCCAGGAGAAAAATCACAAACTCAAGCTCATGTACAGATTACTTCAAGCATGGCTGTCATCCTGGAAATAGCTTCACTAATTTTCATGTACATATATCCACCTTTCAGGACAGAGGAATCTGAAGATCACCAGGTCTAGTTAAAGTTGCATTAACATTCCCATCTCAAATGTCTTGCAGCCACAGCAGTGAGGTCCCTCACTGCCCAGCTAACATGTTGCCAGGCCACCAGATCCCAGCAGAAGGCAGCACTCTCTACTGGAGACTGAAACTGGCATGTCCACCTCAATGACATTCAGTTACTTTTATTCTGGGGATCTTAATTAAAGCAATCCTATTTATCAGTATTACCAGGGCAGGAGAGGCTACTACCTCTATCTGAAAACTCCCCAATATTTTCATGTTTTCAAAGCATCAAGACTTTTAAAGACCTAATAAAAGATCACTTTTCTGGTAGATCCTTCTTTCACTCCTCTTGCCCATTCATTTTTATCCTTCAGCACGTCTTACTGTGAGACTGATCATACAATACCTTTCTTCTTGCTATGAGCAGGCACTTTTCCTCATCTTTCCAGTTAGTGTTCTTCCAGAACATGAAGAGACCGACCACCTTTCAGCAAAAATCTTAAGTGTGTTACATTAAGACAGAAAAAAAATAATTTTAGCAACAATCTTCCACAGTATTCCAGTCACAGAATCCGTGACTTTGCTCCCTTTGATGAACTGTAGTTCTCTTAAAAACAAAAGTGATGTTGATTTACTAGCTCTTTTCAGGTTTTGGTTTCCTTGCACAGATCTTAATCTGTCTCGGATGCTGCCAGACACTGGACATCTGACCATGAGAGAGGGGAATGCAGTCAGAGCTGGTTATCAAGCTACATTCAAGGCACTGGAACTTCAATGACTGATCCTAATACATACATGATGGCCAGAGAATGGAATAGGAAACTCTGAGGGGTTCAGGTTTTTCCCTGTATCAAACATCAACTAGTAAGAGAAAAAAATTAAAATCATGCTCTTTTTATTCCTAAATCTATCAGTCCAGTTTAGTCTCTTTGGATCACCACCTCATTCCCAGTAACAACTCCAGACTCTCCAGTGCCTTCTCCTGAAGCATGGAGAAGATGGAGAAGCAGTGTGGAGGTCCCCTGTTCAAGGATAGCACTCTGGTCTATTCCAAACACATCCCAGTTACTGCTGTTCAGAGAAGCCAAGGCTGTCAGAGAGAAGGAATTCCAGTTCAACAGTGTCATCAGTGGTCTCTACTGGTACATTACTCATTTCCACAGTAGGTGAGTAATTCTGTACTTCATGTCTTGGAGTCCCATGGCAGGAACATGCCTCTGGTTGTACAATGCTGGCAGAGCAAGTATGGTTTGGATGGTGAACACCTGGACAGGAATTTGGTTGGCAACGACTAGGGATGCAGTATTTAGCTGCCTCTGAACTTGATTCTACTGGACTATGAAACAGATAACCAGCTGTGCAACAGTTCTGGGGACAGTTACTGGGTTTGAATCCATGAAGAAGGCCTAATTTAGCAATAAGGGGCTTGCCAACATTAACTTCCTTTTTTTCATCAATTATATCTTCCATCCCTGAGTACTCGTAGTGCAAGCAAACAGTGAAGACCAAGTGTTCCTGTAAAAGAAGAAAGGTGGAGGACAGAAAAAGTTATACTTCCTCTTCAAATAAAAATATAGCAAATCCTTTGAGAAGCCTGGTCTCCTGGAGGAGAGCAACCTTTTTAGGAGCTGCAGACACACACTGGGCAAGACTTGTTTACTGAGGATGTCTTTTGGTCAGTACTTGCTCACAGGACATTCTGTATTTCCAGAAGCACTTGCATTACCTCAGCTGCCAAAAGCACTGAAGGAGAGATGTCAGGTGGTGTCTGGCACAGATGTTTATGACACAAAGATACAGAGAGACACTTAACAGTGCCCCAGTCTGCTGAAGTGAGAACCTTTTAAAAACTCTGCCCAGGAGCACAGGCTGGTGATAAGACAACACTTTCATCTCCTATAAAGTCATTAGTAAGAAGCAGCTCTGCTTCAGGTCATGTTCTTCCTGAACTGTAGGGCATACGAACACCCTCAGTGTGCAACAGATGATCTTCACAAAAACAACTGTGTTGGCCAAGTTCAGCATGGGCCTACAAAATACAAAGGGCCTTGCACACTGGTTTCAGGATTGCATATGCATCAATTCCCTGGCTTTTACTTTTCAGCTACAGAACGAAAGTCACTAAACTGTGCTATTAGCCATTCCTTCCCTTGAAAGAATTTAGTATGCAGACAATACACAGTTGCTTCAACAGAACTGCAAAGCAACATGATTAGTGTCAATTATTTGAACAAACTTGTGAGGAATAACATATATTAACCCTTAGTTTTTGCAGTGAACTCAGCCTGGTGTAGAGGCAGTGTTTGGGAAGGTCCTTTGATACTAAATAGCTTCCAGTTTCCTCAGGAGTTCCTTTATTGGCCAATTTAGGATCCACATCCAGGTCCTGTTGCAAGAAAGAAATGAGAGCTTAATTGAAGGTATAGAATTTGTAGATCATAAAATGGTATTTCTTTCAGTTTTAGAAGTTTCTACAGTTTAGAAAATTTTCAACTTCAGTGGAGTGGGACCACGAGACCCCAACAGGAAGCACTTACGAGTGCAAAGTCTGTAACATGGGCTCTGCAAGCCACCATTTCAGGTGGTTTCTTCACTATTCTTGTGTAGATTATCATGACGTTGGAGAACTCGGCTGCAAACCCCAGCTGGATCCGAACACCACATTTAAATTCAAGGTACATACTTTCTGGAAGTTCTGCAAATAACACATTGTTACAGTCTAAATATAATTCAGCATATGCATTTTATACTTTTTTAATCATTTAACAAACAAGAATTAAGGGCTTGATTTCACAAAGAAATATCTGCATTTGTGAAGGAGCTGTCTTAGAAATGCCACCCCAAAACAAAAGCAACTTGAAGATGAACTCCAACAACTTTAGGTGAAAAAGGGAAAAAGGTCTTAAATCCCACTGCTCTTCTTAAAAGCCTAGAAAGCCTCCAACTCATCTCATCCTTATTTAATTTTTCTTTGTTGTATACGCTGGAAACTCATTGAAACCATGCACATTTACCATAAAGCTCACCTGCCTATTTTAGGTGATGACCTTACAATGAGATTAATCACATCTTAAAAGTGTCATTGTTAGACAACACAGACTGCTGGGACACTGTTGCAAGAGGCAGATGTCCTGAAGTCTCCCCTACAGTGATCTTAAAAGTAAGGATGAATTTCACATGTCACCTTGTTCGTTACTATCCCATGTAGGCATAAACCCAAACACAAAAATCTCCATCTGAACATATGAATGAAAATTCAAATATAAATTTGAATTCCTTCCATTTCCATTCAATAGCAGCACATCCTCTCCTTTCTCCCACCATGGCAGTAGGATCATGTAGAAGCAGGGTGTACCATACCATGAGCTTTGGCCCACTGCAGGTTCCGTGCCAGAGACTCTGCAGAAGATGTGGTTTGTTGGATGGGGTCAGTTAATGCCCTTTTCTCTGACAAGCTGCTGCGGATCTCCAGGGCTTGCTTGCCTTTTGTCAGGGGACACTTGCCCATATCTAAAAATAAGATGCATAGATGTTCTTTCAAAAATCAGTGATGCTGCAATTCCAGCTGAATTAAGTACCTCGCTGCAGCGTCGTGTGGTTGCTGTGGTTATGCCAATGCCAGCACGTCCATCAAAAGCTGCAGTTTTACAAGCATTCCTTGCTCAGC
The DNA here is from genome assembly GCA_013399895.1 of Serilophus lunatus. Classification (NCBI taxonomy): domain Eukaryota; kingdom Metazoa; phylum Chordata; class Aves; order Passeriformes; family Eurylaimidae; genus Serilophus; species Serilophus lunatus. The sequence goes on from VXBA01002747.1 coordinate 121,374, forward strand.
TCTCCCTTCCCTGAAGGCAAAAGCAGCCTTGGGCCTGCTGCAGGGCCCCAGGAGTTCACACAGGGCCTGGCCAACACCCTCCTGTTTCTCAAAGCCAGCTCAAGCAGTATCACAGCTCTGACTGGCTAAGGGCCTAATTTCAAGAATGTGAGCAAGAGGAATATTTTAAGCATTGATAAAGGGCCCAATATTTTTTATTTAACAGCATTCCTCATCACCTGCATGACAGGACAGAATGCAAAGCTTGGCAAGCTTGCAGAGGTTTAAAAACTGGGAGGAGTGGCTGATACTCTGAAGGACTGTGCTGCCCTTCAGAGGGCCCTGGTCAGGCTGTGGAATTGGCCAGAGAAATCTCATCAAGTCCAACAACAGGGAACACTTGAGTCAGTCCTGTACCCAGGCAGGAATAAGCCCCTGCACTGGTGTAGGAAGGGCCTGACTCCCTGGGACACAGCTCTGCAGGGAAGGACCTCGAGGGCCTGGTGGCTGCCAAGCTGAGCACGAGCCAGCACTGCACTCTTGTGGCAAAGGCAGCCAGCAGGAACTACAGCACCAACAGGCCATGGCCTTTTCCATGGTGGGGGGGGGGTTTCATGGAACACTTGTAATAGGAACACTCCTGTGGCACATTTACAAGTGTCTTCAATGCACCAGTGTACTCCCCGACACTCAACACCTGGGAATACTGACAGTGGTGCTTGTCATGCTGTTCCACAGGCCAATCTTTCTCACCACCCTTGAACAGAAGACAGACAGGGCAAAGCTCTGTGACCTGCAGCTGCCTCAAGCTGCTGAGGGACATCCCCTACAGAGACCAGTCTCACACTGGCAGATCTTGGCTAATGCCCAGCCTGTTCTTCTGTCCCTGGAGCAGATGTTGTACAGAAGCAGTATGCTTTCTCTTGACGTTTTTCACTTTAGCACTTCTCCCATCAATTCTAAAATACATCTACTGAACCAGGCATTGGAAAGCAATGCATTGCCCTTTATGGTGCACTTAGAGAACTTACTGTTCTTGATAGAGAACAAATCATTATCATCACAGGTAGGACTCCATTGTTTAAATGAACTTGCAACACAGGACAGAAGAGCATTTTTTGTGGATGGACAATTCAGAGCTCCACACAGGAGGATACTCCGAACGAGTAAGGTTCAAGGAAGTATGAAACTGAAATAGCTTAGATCCCTTTCTAACTTCAAGAACTTTGTTAATATGCTGCCCAGTAGCAGCTGCTTCTTGATAAAAGCTGCTATTTGAACAAAATGCAACAAGAAAGAGCTTTAAGTAGTGTAACACATTCACCATGAGAGGAAGGGCATGTAAACAAAGTTGTTTTCAGTAATGCAGGCTGAGGAGACTGTTAGTACAGCAAGCTGGAGTTCACCTTCTGCAATCTCATCAAGCAGAACAGTGATCTTCTTGTCTTCTAACAAACGGTCCTTCAGGAACTTCATAAAGATTCCATTAGCCAACCCTGACTGCTGGATTTCAAAAGCTTCTGCTCCTTGGCACCTGTGAGATCATCAGTATCAGACAAGTTAAAAACACCGAAACATCTGCATCATTAAGAGTAAAGTTATGTTGGGAATGGGGGAAAAAAAAACCCTAACATTTGAAAACCAGGTTGTTCTTTGTGTTCCCTTTGCAAGCAGCTCATGGAAGGTTTCACTTACAATGATGTCCCAAGTCCAGAGCTGTTTATCAAACTCCTTATATGAGGAGCTCACATTGAAGACTTTATTAAAGCTCTTGACTACTTTTGTTCAGCAGCTTTTGCACTTGACTTGAAAACTGACCAAAGTTACTGGTCCATTAACATCACAGTACTGTTCTGGAAAAGATCAGCTATACAAACTTAGTGGTCACTTCTGTGGCACAGAAGAAGAAAAATTTCCTTACGTTGCATATCCAAAAACGATATTGGCTGTAACCTTCAGAGCATCCAAGATAGGAATTGTGTCATCATATTCATTTCTGCAATAAATGGAAACACAAGAAAGTAAAATACTCATTTGAGAACCAATAACGGTAACAAAGAAAAGCTGAGCTCAGAACCAGTAATTTGTTTCACTCTTACAATCCTGGAATGAATCCTGACTGCTGAAAGACAAAACTCAGCACCATCAACAGTCAGACTGAGGACAATGTAAATACACAGGCACCATGTGTTACCTAGAGAAGGACATGTTATAGTAACCAGTGGAGTTTGGCTACAACCTCCACAAAAAACCATTTCCGAGAACTGCCTATTTTAGGTTGTACCAAGAACTGTAAGACTTTTTTCAAATTTTGTTTTCCCCACACATAGTGTCTGCATAGTTAGCACGAGGCTTATGTAGATGGATTTTCTATTTGGACAGCAGATTGTGAAGCTGAATTGGGTCACAGGCATTTCATTAGCAGTGAAGTTTAGAGGCTCCACAGACACCAAGGCACCAGCAATTTTCTGCTATGAAACCTTCCTTAGAGACCAATTGCCAGAAGTGCTGACTGAAGAGCTGATTTCAAGTGCAAGATTAATTTGGCATCATAGTTTCTCAACATGGAAAGAACATAGTACTTTGTTTAGAAAAATCCCATAAATCAGTTGGTTTTTAAGCTCTAAATAAAGATACAACAACACCAGCATAAAAGCAAAATCCATGGCAGTGAAGAGTTCTAAAATAAGCACTTCACTTGAGCCCTTCTGCCAAATTAACATGCCTTTGATCATAGGGATTCTCCTTCCTCCCTGTAATGAAGATGGGTAATGATGCATGGGGAAAAGGTCATGTCTCTTCTTTAAGATGCTCAATTTCACTTTTACCTAATCAGAGTAATCATTTATAACTTTTAAACATCAACAAAAAAAAAAAGAAAGAAATGTCATGCAAATCAAGATGCAGGTATCTACCCATGAGGGCAGAAAGTCAACCACCGGGTTCATATTTCCATCCCAGGCCACAGGCAGGATATGTCTATGGATGAGTCCTACAGATGTTGAAAGCACTCAGGTGCAGGCTGTGAATTCTCAGAACCCTAAACTCTGGAGTAGTGAATTCTTAGCCTAGACTAAAGACTCCTCCTCAGCAGGAGGTCCAGCTTTCTCTCAAGATCCCTTGCTGTTCAGTTTCTTTTGTTAAATTTTAAAAGCAGACTCGGTTTTAACCTGTAGCTGCAGTGAAAAAACTGAACTTCACAGTCAGTCCCCCAAACTCCAGTGACTGGTCCCTGTCTCTTGGAGCAAAGCCATGCCCAAACACCCTCCATCAGCTCTCCCCACTCTCGGCAGGAGGCGGTACCTTTTCCGACACATATCCAGCAGGAACACGTTCAGGCCCGTCTCCTTTTCCTGCATCAGCCTGAGGATGTTCTGCACGCACAGGCAGTTTGCAGAGCAGTAGGGATTCGGGGCATCCACGGGAACCATGAAACTGTTCCCATAGTTTTCGTAGCCATGGCCAGCGTAGTATAACAAACCTGAGTTCAAAACAGGTGTGACTGAGAGCACAGTGAGCACTTCTGGACATGTTACATGCCCAAACCTTCCTGCACAGACTGTGTCTGCGGGACAGGGAGATCACTCAAGCCACTCCAAGCTCTTTTTTTAACATCAATATGCTTTTGTTAACTCAGGAAGGGAGGCGGGGGGGAGTCACATTAACATCAACTCTACAACACAGACACAACAAATTAAAAAAAAGCAAAAATCACACATGCAATAGAATCAATTAGATATCTGCATCAAACAGACAAAGTTAAAAACTCTTAAATGCTTTAAGCTGTTAGGACCTCTAACAGGAACAGTCTGTTATGCACGATGTGTAACTCACAGATAGGAAAAAGGAAACGTGCCAACTGTGAAACATCTTCACATGTGCAATTACAAAGCTCTGAGCAGCAGTAACTCTGCAGATTTTATAGACAGAAAAAAACCCTGCTGAATAGTTCGGTAGGACTCCAGAGCACACCCCCATTACCAAACTACCAACAGCTCGTGTTCAGTTGATTACAGATACATCTCTTAGTTACAGCCTCATGACTCTTCTGGGTCTACTAAACAAATTCTTTGCATGCTTACCTAGCCAGAAATGTTTATCCTGCCATCATCTCCCTCACGTGTCAGCACACAACAGTTTACAACATTTTAAGATTTAAAATCTTAAATAAAACATGCAGTATTTTTGTAGAAAAAAAACCCCCTGTATCATGGAATTAAAGAAAACTTTTCTTAACCCTGAAAAAGGGAACTGCAGGCTATGGCTTAGATACTTTACTTACAGGAGTAAAAATATTCAGTATTAAAGTCACATCAATTTGCAGTAAGATTAGATGTTCTTAGAATTAATAACCTCCACTGCCGTAAAATGCACTTATGAGATTATATGATTAAATTTAATTTTCCCATTGTCTGTTCCCAGTGCTGGTTTTCTTTAATGATGCAAATGCCATCTTTTAAAAAGAATTTTTATTTATCTCTTAAAAGCAGTCTATGGCTCAGATCTGCAATTAGTAGTTTCGAGAGAGTTAAAAATGATGGGAACACAACAGCACGACCTCATGTCAGGTCCTAAGTTAAAAGGAAACTATTAATGTGAGTTTGGATCTGGACCTAAATCAAGGTTATATTTGAGATTCCATACATCTGGGTGTAATTCAGTAAGTAATTTGACTGACTGTCTTTCCTATCCTTGGCAGATGACTGTGCTATGCTGTGTGACGAGTACCTGCAACAGCTAATGTGTTGAGCTCAAGATCAGAAATACATCTCTGCATACCCAGGGTAAGTGAGTAAACATGTTTGGAGTGTCTCAGCACAGACTTGGGCACAACAATTTTAAGTAGGCTCAAGTTCCTCAGAGACGTCAGCATTTAAGTGATATCTGCCTCTCTCTCTTCCTCCCTCTCTTCTAAAAAGAAAGCAGCCTAAATATTTTTAGACTTTAAAACCTATGGGTCCATGCTTTTACCCTATGTGGAATACAGTGTTAATTGCATCCTACATTTAGAACAGCACAAACTAAGACATCAGAGGAGACAATCATCATCATTTTGTTTACTACTCCTGCCCTTAAGGACCAGTATCTGAAATGCCACTTTCCTGTCAGTAAGCCAGAATTACACAACCTATTAGGCAACAGGAGTATATGTAACAGGGGCTAAACAGCAGTAGCCACTATGCCTCTCCTCTTTGAAGCTATTCCCACTAGAAACACCATAAATCATTACCTATTTGTGCACTGACAGCATCTTTTATAGGCTTCAAGCCATTAATAGCCACTACACAGAAAGAACAAAGTGACCATTTAAATTGAAACAGGTATTGCCAAACACCACTGAAAAACTGTTCTGCTTACTTTTTATATTGACTGGCTGGAAAAGTACAGCTGCAAAAATATGCCAGGTAAGAGCTTTCATATGATTCTGCTGAAACACTCATTAAAGCCTTTCAGTACTTTATTTTCTACATTCATGCCAACAACTGTAGGGAAAAAAAAAAAAAAAAAGAGAAGGTGCAAGAATCCCAGTTCACCCAAATGCACAAGCACACTTCCTTCTCTGGGAATAAAAAAGCAAACTGCTCTCAGAAAGCCTCAACATTCCTGGCCAGACTGAGGCTTCATGTCAGGCAGGTTTTGGCTCAGATATAAAATGCCACATGTCAGAGCAGCCAATTCTGCACAGACAGAGCATCAGGTAACACACCCATAAAAATAGTCATGATAAGAAATAATCTGGCCTTGACTTCCAAAAAAGGATCAAATAGTGTTTTCTTGAATGGGCTTTACTACAGGAATTCTGCAATATGAGTAAGGAGAACTGCTCTCTGTTCTAAATAATTGCCCAAGGAGTTTACACAATCTTAGCTTTTAGAAAAATGCCAAAATATTGGCAGTGAGCTGAAAACTCAAAGCCTACAGGAGAACTTTTCTTACACTCCCAGCCAGGTCATTCTTGGCCTTTTCCATGCAAGACATGAAGGCTTTTGCTCTGTGCATCAATTCCACCATGCCCTGCCCCAGAACATGCACTGCAGTTTTAGGAGTGGTTAAAGAAAAATGTGCAAACTTTTGATCCATTCTAAAAGTAAAGAAATAGAGGCATTTTAAACAAAGTCAAAGGATGTGCTGGTGGGTGCTTTTAACTTACTCTTCCCATTCTACACACATCCTACTTAGCGTGAAGGTTTTTTGGCAGTCACATATAGAAAGTTGGCAAAGGCAAATACCAGATGTTTGTGTACTTGATACATAGAAAACTGACCTACTTCAGAAGGCATTTCATGTGTTCTTACCATATACTCCTTTGTCCAGGAGAAGTAAAAATTCATCCACTGCATTTCGCATCTCAGACTCCGTAAGATCCAGCAGAGAAACAACTTTGAAATCCAGCTGCCTTAGCAAACTAGTCAATTCATAGACATCCACCATTGGAGCCTTGAGCTGGGGATGATTCCAGTAGCTCATGTTTCCTATTAACAGAGCCACCTTGTCTGTGGCTGCCAAGACACAGGGAGAAAAAAACACGTCATGTCTATGTATTCCATGGGTTTCACACCTTTCAATTTAAGGTCTTCCAAAGAGAAAAGAGTATGCGTTTTCACCTCAAGCACAATATTTTATGTGTTCTTAAAAGTCATCCTACATCAACAATACAGCTCAGGTCTCTTCTTATCCCCCCACAAAACAACATGAAGGGCAGCACTTACACTCCCCCTCACACTGAAAGAGTAGTGAAACTTGGACAGAGGCCAGCAGCCTTCCCACCTGGTTTAGCATCAACAGAACCACAGGCCTGGCCACAGCCAAGGCTATCATGCAAATTAAGAATGTGATTAAAAACCCCAGCAACTATTCTTCATAGCACACATGCTATCCATCTCTTTATGAGCTTCAGCTCAGCATCAAAGCATCTGCAGCACGGGCACAGGGAGGGCTGAGCTTGCAGGGACAGCATTCCCTTGGCACACAGGATACCAAACCTTCGTATCACATCATCCAAACACCATGATCTCCAGCCATTCAAGTGTTCAAAGTAACAGGGTAACACATGGGCTAAGGCCTGGCCAGAGGAATCTGAAACAGATGAGAAGTTGCAGCCACTCCACAGAGTCACTAAAAATACTGATGCCCTCAGCACGGTTTACTCCTGAACAGCCAACCAAGCATTGGAAAGGACTGTACAAACACCCACAGGTCTCCCTCCCTGCAGCTGTCTGTGTGCCCCACAGGTTTTGCATGGCCGGTGTCAGAAGCAGCAAAATCTGTTTCCTAGATGTGAAACCCATACAGTCATTCCAGATACAAAACTACTCACCGACAGGTCTGTGAGTTGACTGTTCTCGTGGGTCTGCTTGAAACAGATGAAAAGAGCACAGTGTGGGTGATGACAGTCAGAGCTGCAATGCCACAACATGAACCACATGTTCCCACAGTCATAATCCAGCCACACTGCTTTGTCTAACACCTCACTAGTTTAGTGAAAAAAGAGGTGCTCTTTTTAGTTGTGGTGGGGTTTGGGGGTGTTTTGTTGATACTGTTGCTGTTGTTTACTTGCTTTCCTTTACCCTCTTCCAGCAAACACAGCCCAATAGGATATGAAAAGCTAGTTCTATAAATTAAGAAAAAACAGATGCTTACAGTGTAACTCTGAATCTCACAAAGTGCACATTGGCATTTTCAGTGACACCTGAACAGTTCATCTTTGCCAAATGGAATGCAGACATGCAAGGTGGGGGATGCTTAGCAGGGATGGCCATCTGGATGTGAAAAATCTTCTATTTTGTTCTTCATGGAGGAGTGGCAGAGCCAATGCTGTGCCAATAGGAATGGTAAGCAGTGGTACACCTGGGTAACCTCACACATCACAACAAACCACTTCAGTGGCTGAAACTGAGTCTGGGCAAAAGTAAACATACACTTGATACCTAACCCAGGAAACAATATAATCTTTGTGATCTGGGAACACTGTATCAGGGGTAATCCCTCAGGAAGAAACACTTTGGAGCTGCGCTTCTATAATAAACATCTAACAGGCTCCAAACCACATTGGCTGACTCCAGCATGAATGTAAGAAATATGCCATTCAACATATCATGGGTGACAGCCAGACACCTTACATCTTTTACACATGAATCCTCTGAGAAAGCAGACATTGCTCAGAGTCCAGAGAAACCACAGACAAGAAAGCAAAGAATTCCCTGCATGTGTTTGCGTGTAAGTACACATGCAGTGTAGAAAACCAGCCTTGGGTGATCTTGCAAAGATAATATCAACCCTATGATTCACTATATGCTTCAAGTTAATCTTTTGGAACCAAGGAGCTGTGCTGCCCTTAATGTGATACCTGCCCCTATTCAATTCCCAGTTAGTTACACATACATCCAAATACTGTAAAGTATATATTGTAACCCGGCTAGGCTTCAGTGACTTGTAACATAAATGAGATGCAAAATTGAAGTTTTTCAAAACTTATCACTTACCTGGTTCTTGAGGATCACTTAAATCTTCTGTGAAGAAATACACAAATAAAACCGTAATTTAAACAAGAAGCAAAAGCAACATTTTTGTTAGTAAAAAGTGTCATGCCATTATTAATTGAAGCCAAACACAGAAAACAAGACACCTTTCTAAAATAATTTTGGCTTTGCATTTCTGCAAATCTAACCTTCTCTGTTTATTCTACACAGAGAAGAGGAGAGAAAATTGTACAGCAATATATTAAGTTGTGCTGGAACACAGCATTACAGTACAGTAGATCCAAAGGGAGGGACAGGCATGCAAGCAGCTTGAAGGAGTAAGGATCAAGTTATCAGAATCATCCCTTTGAAGAACACGTGCTTGAGGGATTGCTGAAAAAGCAACATCCTGAGCAAGAAATCTTACTTCAGGAAGCCGTGTGTATTCAGAAGGACCTCAGACACAATTTTCAAACATTCTGAGTTACCACAGGTTTCACCCGTTTATTCTGAGAACACTGTAAACCAAGGAAAAGCAAACCAATGTTTTCACACCAGGGGTGTCTCGGAGCAGGCCTGCTGTGAGCAGCCTCACATCATCATACATGATGCCCTGATGGAAATATTGCAGACTCTGGGAAGCTCAGTCATCAACAGATGGTACCAATACATTTCTTTCTCCCCGTGGCAGCAATGCAGAGGACAACAGAAATGATCCTGCTGAGGTTGCTGGAAACACCTCTTGCAGGCATAGAGCTGAGGCTGGAATTAGCTCTACCAAGCTCTCTTGGATCACTCAAGTTCCTAAACACCTCCAGATTTTCTTGGATAGGATGTTGCCTCCTGAACCCAGCCAAAGAAATCTCCAGATCTTTATATCCATTTGAATACCACAGAAGAAGAAAGCAGCCTGGTTTTAGTCCTGTACTCTACATGATGGCATCCAGGCAAAGAAGAGAAGCACGTGCAGAAGGAATGTTGCGTCATATATGAGTGTTTTAAACTAGACTGTAGCTCTTAATCCACACATGCTTTTCAGCAACACACTCAACAACCTGTCATCCCCTCATTGATTTTTTAAAAATGATTCACAACTAAAGGTTTACTTTACCTTCTGTGCACTCCACTGCCAGAGCTTTCCTTCCTTGTATTTTAAGGAGGGGAAGAAATTGAAAGACAAGTGCTCTCAGTTAGCACACAAGGTGGAAGACAAAGGTCACCATCAAGCTGCTCTGCAATCTGGCTCATTTTACAGCAGTATAAATCTGCATTGACCACAACACTATACAGTAATTATTACTGAAACTTGGGAGTACTAAACTAGGATATCTCTCAGGAAAGAAATTTTCTTGTGAATTACATGTAGTATTCCCACATAGATCTGGGAGCTATGCAAACATTTCTGCTCTTCTTCAGCTCACTGCAAATATGTGCACATGCACATGCACATGCACATGCACTGAAACGTGTTCTGCTCATTCATTCTTCAACCTCACTTGTCCTGTGTAACACAGTTCACATGGTGTTTTTTTAACAAATGGATAAACTGAAAATATAGAAGGCATGTGCTTGGCTTAATACTGAAAGCTTCCAAAATAAATTTTAATGACAGGGAAGAAATGGATAAACAAGCTGATCTGTATCAAAGAATAAAACTCCTTACCTATAACAACTTCTACCTTCTTGCTGTCTTCATCCTCCTGGTCATTGAATACACGACACCAATATGTCCCTCGATGTTCCACATCCACGTAAGTTACCTGTGCAAGCATCATCCCAACAGACACAAGAGAATACCTGCATCAGGTATTGAAGCCTTACATTTAAGCCCCCATGTGAGAAAGAGTAAAAACTAAAAGAAGCACTTGGAGTGAACACTTCTGTCAGATGTTATCAAGGCCACGGAGAAATGATTTTCTTCAAGGAAGCTTTCTGTGATAAGTTCAAGGTGGTTAAACATTAGGCCCAAGGCCGTTACTTACCATGTAGACATTTTTGCTCCCATTTGCCAAGGGAAACCCATTTCTGAACCACTGGTAATGAGGAATTGGGTTTCCAACAGCTCCACATTCAAGTACCAAAGCATCCCCCACTGTCAAGTTTTGTGGCTGAGGCTGAATGCAAATGCACAACTTGTTTTGAGACAAACTCATTAAGTTCCCTGAAAAAAAACCAAAAAGGAAATTAAAAAAAGAAATGGTGGGACAACCTAAGCACAGCAACAGAGACTCGAGTTCCTCTAGGAAGCAAGAGGACAAACTTTCAAAGACATTTTTGCCACTCACCATGAGATGTGCCCTGGGGCTCACACACGTCAAGGCGCGCCCAGCGACTGAACACAAAAGAAGAGTCACTGTTCACTCGACAGATGTAAAAGCCAGAATCCTTTACACTCACTGGATTCAAAACCAGCTCTGGAGAGTTACCGTGAGGAACCTGAATCACAGGTGAACCAAAAATACTTAAATTTAGATTGGTTTCATCTAAACCAGGATCAAGAATTACAATATTTATTTCCAGGCCCATAACACCAGCTTCAACTCCTTCACTTACTTGAAACCTATTGCTAGGCTGAGAGACAACTAAACTTACAGCTTCCTTTCTGTCACATTCCAAAATAAGCCCCCAGGGATGAAGTTGTTTGAATAAAAGGAATCACCATGTTGTTTTAGCAGATTCATAGGGTCATTATCCAGCAATCTTCTCTCATTGTAAATAAGAGTCTTAAAAGGAAAAATGTATTATCCAAAATCGTTCTCTATTATTTTTACTATTGCAGAAACCTGCATTCTCTATCAACTATTACCTCTTTTTCCTGCTTGAACCACTGGTAGTGCACAAATGGGTGTCCTGTTGCCCAACAGCACAGCTTGACGATCTGACCAGAGAGCACTGCTTGAGAGTCTGGCTGCACAATAATCCTCATACCTTCCAAACAATGTACATACAGGAAAGTTAGGAACAAATACAAGCCCACAATTTATTTGGCATTTCAACTGTCCTTTGAGCAAAGAAAATGTATGTCATTAAATATAACTGAAAATAATTTGTTTGCGCTGCATATGCACAGCAGTTATAGGACTTTAAGACTTTCAAAATTGTCTTCCATTACACAAAGTCCATGCTCAAATTGATCAGTACTCTGTGGAGTTCAACAAAATTTATAGTAGATCATTCAGATGTTTTAATTTTAGGATCATTCTCACTAGAGTAAGTAATACTTCACGTGGCATCACAGATCTCTTCTCGGAAATATTTCCACTTTTAAGAATTTGGTCACTCACAACAATTTTTTTGAGCTGTTCAGATTCAGATTAGGCCCAGCCTGAGGGACACATCAAAGCAGTAAGAGTTTAAGTGCAGCACAGAGTGTTTTACTGCTCTTCCTCATGCACCCTTATGAGCTGAACCCTTTGTTTCAGCTTTGCCTCTGACTCCAGCAGAACACAGGGCTGGAGTTTTCTTCTGCCAACATGCAAGGTAACATTTTCTACTTGGAGTTTTGACTGCCAGGAAATAGCAGCAGAGAAACCCTGACAGTGATCTGTTATGATATGGTTATTTTCTTGACCTAGACCATTCCAGATCTTGTTACAGCATGATCCCAAAAACAGACCCCCTGGTATAACTAAGGTCACCAGAAAAAGGCCAGGGTGGAGGGGGAAGTCAGCTGCAGACCAGAAACTTTAAAAATCATTACTTTAAAGCATTCTTTGTTATGGATGGTACAACTAGAGCAGAACCCATGGAGAGCACATGGCATTTGGAAATCACATAACTCTGCCTGGCAGGGAAGTGGGCTCTGTTAACTGCCTCCACACACAAGCCTGGAGCAGTTGAACACACTAGCAGCTACTTCAAAGTAGCTACAGCACTTGAAAATTCCCTGCCTTTCTTTCTGCAAAACCACTTCTCTCAACACCCTAGCACGGGAGATCTCTAACTCAGTTCCTCATTTAACATTTCCTCCACTGTTTTCCACAGTTAAACTGAGTGTGTTAAGTACACTTTTTGAACACCACGATCCTCTAACGTTAACCAAGAGAAACAGGAATTATATTGTTTCAATTTAAAGGACAGAAAAAGTAAGATTTGCTCTTTCCAAAGACTTCCACTTTTTTTTCCAAAAAAAAACCAAAACACACCTCTGCTGATTTGTATCACCAACAGCTCTTAAGAATGTAGATCAGAAAAAAACAAATTCACTTGATTAGTATTTTGCACTCCTCAGAAGCATTCCAAACAAGTTCTAAGAAATCTGATTCATAATTTCTTCACAGTTTCACTTATTTTCATGCAGTTCATCCAGCACTACCTAGCCACTTCCTGTAAGCATCACACAATTTAACACTTCAAAAAGAAAAACCCTCCAGCAAAATTTGCTGATTGATTCCAAGGACATGCAAGTATTTCTTTGATTTTCCTTGGAAAATGCAAAGCATAGGTTTACCTTTGAGGATGGCAAAGTGACATTTATGGTTACCAGACTTTGAAACATGCCATGCAAATTTGTAATGGTACCTGGAATCCAACTGTTCTATCCTTAGCTCACACCCTGGTAAACACTTTCACTCAGCAGCAGCCTCACCTTGATGGAACTGCCAAGCATTGATACAATATACTTCAAAAATTCCAGAGTTGCCTTAAGGATGTTTCTCAGCCAAGGGCTTCTTTTCACACAGTTCCAAGAACAGGACAGCCACCAGCATGGCCAAGGAGCTTTGCAGTCTCATTTCCACTTCCCACTCAGGAGAAGCTTTTGTATCTTCCCAAGATGCTCAATCTCCCCACATCCTGAAGGAGAAGGATCTAAAAGAGGGCTTTGATTTTGTACTACAGGAAATAGCACTTGATCCACCTTGTCTTAGCCAAGCATCTGCTTGTGCTGCCTCACTTCCTGGACTTTGTGAACAACCCACCTGAACCTGTGAGGAGAAAATAGTCGAGTTCTATCCTAAACTAGTTTATCTGTCCAATTAGCAAGTGGGACAAAATCCAACATGGCCCTAATGGGATCCTTCCCTTTCACTTGGGTTAAGTTGCTAGACCTGCAGCCCACAGAGCTGTCTGGCAGGACTGTCTGTCTGTCCATCTCAGTTCCAAAAGGCACAGTTTGATACCAACCCACAGCCACTAAAGGGAATGGCAGCACCTGGCAGATCCATGCAGGGAACTCCAACTCCACAACAACGCTGCATAAAGGCTGCTTATCTACTTGGCTTACTTTTAACCTCAGAATCAGATGGGCCAATTACCCTGGTAATCAGATGGATAGCAATTACCAGAATTGAAGACCTGAAAATGCTTTGAGTTACTGTAGAAAACGAGTCACTTGAGTGTTCCAGTGTAAACCCCAGAGGTGCAGTGAAAGCACAGCCCAGCACTGACCTGGATGGCTGAGACACCGGAGAGCCTCTGTGTGCTCCAGGGCCTGCAAGGACTCCACCAGCTCCACCACAGTGCACCCACGATCTCCCAGCAGCTTCAGGAGACTCCAGCTGGGACTGCCTTCTGGCTCCAGCACTTGGAGGGAACACTGTTCCAAATCCAGGGGGCTACAGGGTAACACAAGAGGGACATGGCATAGACCTTCTTAACACTTCTTGCTCAGAAAGGAGCTGAGTTAACAACCACTTGTAGACAAACAAAAAGATTTAGAAAAACAGAGATGGGAAATTCCTCCCTGATTTAGACACATTTGCAGTATGCTACAGTGTAAGAGATGCAAACGTACCGAGAAACCTTCTAATTTTCATTTATTTAAGGTGTCAGCAGAAGAACCAGTACAGCACCTTTCGTTTCCATGTGCCTAATTCAGAAGCGGTAAGGAGCGAGTCCGAGTCTGACTTTAAAGCGCAGGAGGACTGACTTTAGAGCCCTTCAAACACGCACGTCACCGCAGCGCAGCTAAAAGGATTTATCAACGTTTCTTTCATTAAACCGCCTTCACTTATCAAACGGACCTTAGTAGTGTTTTACACAGAGAATATAACACAGGGAGAAACACCCAACCCCCGGACGGCACCGCGCGGTGCTCCCGCGGCCTCGGCCCGGGCAGCGCTCACCTCAGCCGGACGCTGCCGCGGCTCCCCGCCCGCTGCGCCAGGTCCCGCCAGCCCTTGCCGGGCGCCGCCCGGTCCAGCAGCTCGCTGAGCCTGCGGAGCAGCGGCTCGGCCACGCGGCTCAGGGGCAGCGGCCCCGCCGCGCCGACATCCATCGCTGCCGCTGGGGCGGCACCGCGCCCGGAAGGAAGCGCAGAGCGGAGCAGCGCGGGCCGGGTCCGGCTGAGGGCACCGGGAAAGCCCCATCCTGAGGGCACCGGGAGAGCCCTGACCTGAGGGCACCGGGAGAGCCCCGTCCTGAGGGCACCGGGAAAGCCCCGTCCCGAGGGCACCGGGAGAGCCCTGACCTGAGGGCACCGGGAGAGCCTCGACTTGAGGGGACCGGGAGAGCCTCGTCCTGAGGGCACCGGGAGAGCCTCGACCTGAGGGCACCAGCCCCATCCTGAGGGGACCGAGAAAGCCCCGACCTGAGGGGACAGGCAGAGCCTCAACGTGAGGGCACCGGGAGAGCCCTGTCCTGAGGGGACCTCCGCCCTGAGGGCACCGGGAGAGCCCTGTCCTGAGGGGACCGGGAGAGCCCTGCCCTGAGGGGACCCCGGCGTGGCGGAGCCCCGCGGCAGGAGGAGGTGTCCCCTCGCCCCGACCCTGTGGGCACCCTGAGGGAACCGGCCGAGGTTTGTTTCACCCATTTTGAAGTGGGAACGTTATGGGTCTGACCCTGATGAAGGCAAGACCTGCAACGTCCGGCCCTGAGAAGGGGGCATGGCCGGAGGGCCGGGAGCTGGGGCGTAAACCAGGCCAAAAGCACACAACCCTGAGGGCAGGGGCCACGGTCTGAGGAGAAACGGCTTCCTTCAGCCAACATAACCACGGATTGTCCTCCGTGACACAGCTTCCCCCAGCTTATTGCCAGTGTCCACACAGGCAAGCGTGCAGCTTAAGGCTCAGGCACTTTATGTCCTTCGGCGAGGGAGAGGAGGGTCTGCTCGGGAAGAGCCTCCCAAAAACATGTTCCCATGTCTGCTGTCCATCATTGCTAGTGGACAGATGAGTGTGCCCATGATCTGAGGGGAATTCTCATCTCTCTGGAACTGCAACTTGCTCAAAGTGGACTGAAAGTGGCTTACAAAGTAATTCTTCTAATACTTTTAATCAGTGATCAAGCATTCAGGTGGCTTAGAGAGACGCTAGATGGCCCGTCCCTGGAAGTGTTCAAGGCCAAGTTGGACAGGGCTTGGCACAACCTGATCTAGTGGGAGGTGTCCCTGTCCATGGCAGAAGGGTGGACTATATGACCCTTAAAAGGTCTCTTGCAGGCCAGACTATTCTGTAATTCAAATGTGGCTGCCTCTTGTTTCTTTGGGGGTTATTCTGACCATTAGGCTGTTATGTAAAACATATGTATGTTTTATGTGGGTATTCCTGAATAATGGTGATCAGAGGTGCCATATTTATTGCTGAACACACCAACTTCCTTATCTTGGTCTAGATAACACTGGGAGCAAGAAGTATTTAGCACAGTAGTATCTCATAACCAATTTTAACTGCCATTTCTGCAAAATGCTTAAGAAAAATCTTGACAAAAGTCTTGCTTTTCAGCCTTTTCTGAATCCTTTGAGCTCAGAGCAGTTTATGCAATTCACTCAAGTTCCTCCTGTGTGAGACTTGGTGTAACAGGAGTGGGAATACCTCCTTACTTCAGGATTCACTTATTTGACTTGGAGGGCTGTCAATTGTTAGGTGAATTTCTGTGTAGTGATTGCTAAAAGTCTACTGTCCACCTTTGGTTTTCTCAGCCTGCTTGTTAGGTAGGCAGTGTAGATTCTGTCATGCTCAGCAGAACTTTTATGTGCAAGTAAGAAATTCCCGACATGCCCAGCATGTGCTTCAAAAAACAACCCAGTGCTTTATTATGAAAAGCTAAGGCCAACACTTCCTCTCTCTGGAGCCCGTGAGGAAATTCCTGTGGACTTCCCTGGCAGTGGGCTGTGCCCTCTCCTCACTGCCAACTCCCTGTCTGGTGGAGTTTTCCCAGGAAGGGCCATCTGCTGCATGTAACGAAATCGTCTCTCTTAAAAGTCAAACTGGTGAGTGCTCAGAGTCCCTGTGCTGAGGTCACAGCAGCACAACACCCCTGGAGCTGTCAGTGCTGCCCAGCTCCCAGCAATGCCCCAGCTCAGTGCCCCCTGTCCTGCAGCCCCAGCCTGCTGCTAGAACATCCAGGAGTGCAAGGGGTAAGTGTGGGTCTGGGCCTGAGGGGCTGGGGGGCTTCTACTTGCCTGCTTTGTTCTCCTGTGGATCATCAAAGACAAGGAAAGAAAGAATGGCAAGATACTTCATTCTTAATGCATTACATGAACGTAATGAGTTTTTCTGTTATGGAACAGAAAATAGGATTTATTTGCTTCTGTTAAAGAATAGTCATTTTTGCTTCTCTTGACAGATTAATTTTTTAAAATGCATTGCATTTAGAATTCTGCTCAGTGTTTCTAAAATTACACCCTGGTACTCTTTCCACCTCTGTCTCAGCAAGACAAAATTGTAAAAAAAAGCAAACTTCCTTCTCTGAAGAATATGTAAGTGGTACCAGGTATCCCAAAACATGCATTTTGTTTGTCCTAAATACATATTGCGTGTTCTGGCACCCAGGAAGTGAAAGTCTCCGCCATTCCTGAGGACAAAATCTGGTCGTGTAGTAGCAATAGCTGATTGCCAGGCTGTGGGAATTGCTCAACCTGACAGGGTCAGATGCCTGACAGATGTTAAAAATAGATTAAGACAGATCAGTGTTAAGAGTTGTGCTGTGATTGCTTATTTTAATTACTCTATATTAAGGTCTTTGTTAGAGGCATGCAGAGCCTGTCATTTATTGTGACATTTAGCCAGTGGATTGTAGTTGAGGTGTTTTTGTCCTGTGGGGCTGTTCATGGTGGGTGCTGCACTAACAGTGAAGTTGTCAAAAAGCCTGGGATGTTGGCAGTTGAAGAACCACAATATCTCACAGCATTTTTGGCAAGGGCACATTTTTCAGATGTGCTTTTTGAACAGCCAAAACTACACTGATGTTTTTCTTATACAAACCTTGTTCATACAATAGATAATGTGACAATTGGCTTAGATAACACAGTGCTTTTCCAGTTTGATTTGGAACCTTGGGCACTCTTGAGAAGGTTATAATGGAATTCTGGGTTCTGTTCTCTGGGAGACTTTAACTTTTACAAAGTAATAACCAAGGATGTAACCACGATCACAGCACTTGGAAAATGTTTTTATGGTGTTCTGGCACAATCACTTTGGAAAGCTTGTGTAGACTAGGAATGGGGGAATAGAAATTTCATGTGGAATTTGATTCCATCAGTACTTATGGATGCACTGAACTCAGAAGATTCACAGAAACACGCCAATGTTGGTGAAACTTTTAATTGAAAACTTTATTAAAATCTTTGATTTCTGTTGAAGGGAAACTTTAAACAGAGAATATGAGAATAAGCATTTAAATATAGCAAAATGTTCAAGCAATGTTGTGGTTTTGTTTAAATAAATGAGAAAAAAACGTGATGCAAGAGAAGAAAATCAATAACCACTTCTTACGTTTCCTCAAATTTGCATAGTTTTATCAGTTTGGTTTTTTTTCTTTTTTTGGTGACAGTAGGATTATCCCACAGTTCCTTCTGAAATCATTAGAAGTCACTTTGTGCCCCAAATTACCTGCAAAATGGCTATTACTAAAAAATAAAGTCATTTAAATGCTGTTCCTTCTATGTTAAAGTGTAATTTTTAAAAAATGCTTTGGTCTCAATTGGAATAAATGATCAAATATTGAAGATTTTTAGTAACATAAAAATAAGTTTCAAATTTGAAAAAAAAATCTCTTTGTCTTGGGTGGAAAACCATAATTTATTGCAGTTTTCCTCATGGAACATTATTTTGCTTTTGTTTCTGTGGTTGCATCTGTTAGTGCATGGCAATCCAATCCAGTTGTCATCTGGAGAAACCTGACAGCTCTTTTCCCCTCGATGCCAAAGTGCAACTGAAGTGAGGCAATGATAACTGTGTAGTACAATGCCTTTGCTAAAGGCTAGTCATGAGTCAATCTGCAAGAAAAGCATGCTGCCAAAGCTCTTTTCAGCTGGAGAAATTATCGTGCTTTTAAAATAAGTTATGCCCTCAAAAAAGGAGGGCAGAGACATCTGGTCTTCTGCAAAGCAAAGATGAGAGCAGACTTGAAAGAATGCAACAGGGAACATTAAGCAGATGCATATTTAAGAGGAGATGGCTGAATGCTGGGGGGGTAATTCCATGGCACTGTAATAAAACAGATGAGGAAAAGATTAATCCCCACTGCTCCATTTTTGTTCTGTTAATTCTTTATATTCCTTGGAATTGAAATGGAAAGCAAAACATGAGCAGAGATCTGAAAGGCTGGTCTGGTTGTCCCGTGTGCTGTTGGTGCACATGCAGTCAAAGCGTTTGTAACACAGCCCAGCACTGCCCCTTCCCATGTCCTTCCCCTGTAGCTTCCTGCTTTTTGGCACCCAGGTGACTGTAGAAAAGGGTTAGGGTTAGCTGTTAGTCTGGCATCCTTCATGACCTCAAATTTACTTCAAACTCAGTACTGCCACTGTACTTTCCCTAATGAGCAATCCCTGGGTGGTGGCAGGGTCCTGCTGTGTTTGGAGACGAGTGACCCAGAGAGCCCCTGGCAGCGTATGAAAGCATCTCAAGTATCTAAAATCCTAATGTTTGGGAATGCTAAGGAAACAGGGGTTTCCTTAGGGGAGAGAGGATTCCACGTTTCTTTGGATTCAGCTAATGGAAGCCTTTCACTTTGTTTTTATGGGAATTCAGCATTGCCACACCCCTGTGCTGCTGCACAGCTGTTAGAAACAATATGAGCAGAAGTCAAAGCCAACCAGCCTCATTTCATTGTTCTTTCAGCACAGAAATGACAAACATCAAGCACAAGCACAATAAAAGTGCTTCAAACAAAAATAACCCTGTAAAATCTAACCAGACTGATTGTTCCAGGTGTTTCTACAAACAGAGTTTGGAATTCATGTCTCTATGGTGCCAGTTCAAGGAACAGCCTACTGTTGTGCCAGTTGCACAGGCTACTTGGAGTGGATGTAAAGTGTTGCCTTTAATTGTCATTTCATAGGTGGCTGGGTTGGGGTTACTGCTTTAATGTCTCATTTGGGGTTTTAAACAATGGTTTCTTTTTTTGAAAATGCCTGCAAGTGTGTGTTAATCAACTACCTTCTAGAAAATACCTGTACCCATTTCAGAAATAATTTTAAGCTTTGTGGTTTTTTTATTTACAGGTGCACAGAGCAAGATTTGCACTTTATTGACAGCTAGAATGACTTTTGTCGAACTGCAACCAGATACAAAGAACAAAACTTCCCCAGAATTTGTTCTTGGCCTAAATGAGCACGTGGGAGACTTCAGGGTAAAATAAGCAAAATGGGAAACATCTTGCATAAGGGAAGAGTTCCCCCTGTGAGGGTGAGCCCATGTTGATTTCACCAGATTCTGACTCTTCAACAGTCACCAGCTGAAGAAGATCTCAGCAAAACAGAAGTCTTGTCCCCATCTGAGAGATCCCATAGACACTTGCCTAATGCAGGAGACAACATGGATGTAAAAAATGTGATTAAATCCCACGGAAATAGTTCCTGGCTAAGGAGTTTGCCAGAGAATGGTGATGACCTGTGTCCCTGTAATGGTGTGGTCAGTGTCACTGCTGGAAGAGCAGAGCAATACTGCAGCGGACAGCTGCCTTCCTACCCTACAGATGTAGCCACTTGTCACACAGACAACTGTTGCCTTAACACAGGAGACTCTGGATCTGGTCAGTCTCTGGCAGATGTCCAGGCATGTAAAAGCACTGGGCTGGGCAGACCTCTAACCATGAATTCCCTGCCCATTGAGCAGGAAGATACTCCCATAGGAAACCACACTTACTTTGTAAAAGGCGATTCTGCAAATTCTGCTGCTGTTCTGGAGATTTATGCAGAGAAAGTTCCAAGTGGAAGTGATGACTTTTCTGATGATGACCTGGAGTACTTTGAGTGTTCAGATGTACTGACAGTGCGTGAAGAAGAAATCTGGAAGGAGAAATTACAATTTTTATTAGAAAGTGATGATGAAGATGATCTAAAACTGGGTAAGGATTGTGATGGGTGTGCTTACTTCCTCAGTGAAATGCCTTGTGTGTTCCAAGTGTCAGATAACACTACGCCTATGGATACCCCCATTGGCTTCTGTAGGCATCACTCAAAATTCAAAGGAGTAAATGTAAGGAGAGACCCCTCTGTGTACAGCCACTCAACTCTGCAGACAGAGATGACTCTCACTGTTGGACACCACCGAGATAAAAGTACCAGTTTGAAAGACAAAGACAAAGACAAGAATAAAACGCCTGTTGCACCTGCAGCCATTGGAAATGAACATCCCAGCAGTGAAGAAGAGAGCAGTGGAAGTGGCCTCCTGGCTGGAGGTGTCTCAGCTGATGAACCAGAGCACAGGGACCCTGTACCTGCCGAGGCAGATTCCTCTGCCAGGGGCACAGGTGCTGCTTGGACAGACCAGGCTCCGGGGACAGCGACAGAACCCGGCGAAGATGGGGCCGTGCTGGGGGAAAGCGCTCGGCTGCTAGAGGAGGGGGAAAGGAATGTGCCCGAGGGAAACGCACAGCACGCTGTCTGCACCTTCGGAGAAAGTCTGAGAAGAAACCTTTTCAAGCTGTTAAACCCTGTAGAGCTTTGCAGATACGTAAGTAGTATAGGACAATCTTTGCAGGCTGCAGCAGAGGATAGGGAATCCAGTGCTCCATCTCCCAGTCAGGAAGGTGTCCTTTCAACACAGATTCCTGAGGAGACAGAGAGCCTGCCAATGCAGGCTGGTCCGTGTCAGACAGAAGAGGCAGATAAAGATTGCCACTGGGAAAGGAAAAGGACTCTGGGCCTGTCTGAGCAAAATCAGTTGCCAGATGAAAATGTCTCACTTGGGGTAAGTAATATGTTTATCATATCATTTAATACAAAGAGCAGCTCTGCTGATTTAAATGCAATTTATTCCTGCTTGTCACAAGATAATGTAAAATTGAAATTACTTTGAAAGATACTATTCATGTACTTCTGAATGACAGCTACGGCTGGGAGGGAAATCTGGGTTTGAAAAAGGACCAAGTAAAGCCTAAGCTGTTCTAATTATAGAGGGAGCCTGATAATGGTGAGAGGCACTAATGGACCTCTGGACAGCTGGATAGGGAAATCTGATATGGAGGCTACTGCACAGGTCTTAGCAAAGTAATGTCTCTTTCAACCCAGAAGGTTTCTCAAATTCCTACTGTGAGCAGAGAATGTTTTCTTTCTATTCAGCTCATACTCGACAAACAAAATTGTCTTCCACTTAATGGAGCTGGAAACCTAAAACAAATCAACAGAGGTTTGCTCTGGATTTATAACAATGAGAGGAATTCAATGCAGAGAGTTCCTGTTACAGAAATGAATGGAGCTCTTTGCTTCTTAAGAGTAAAACAATGGAAGAGTCAGATATTCCAGTTGAAATGTACGACCCAGTTCAAAGATGCAAACCCCAAAGTGGTGCTCTCCATGTACTTGCACACTTTACTGTTGGTAGGAAATCAGCTGGAGAAATCAGTACAGTTGTATGGACTGTATGTCCAGGTGTGACACTCCACCAATTTGGAAATTGGATCACCATTTTTATTTCACATAATAAAGACTCAAGATATATAAATACATACACATGAATATTAAATCCCAAACAGTCTTACTATAACCAACTTTTGCTGATTTGAAGGTTTATATCTAATTGCAAAGAAAAAAATATTTATGACAACACAAGTTTTCCCAGTTGCCTTTCTTTTTCTGATTATTTGGGCAAAAATGTCTCCCAGTTCTGGGTGTAGAGTCACAGTAGAGTGACTTTAATATCACCACTGGGGTGTCTTACACAGTCAAAAATCACTGAATTCTTCTGCCTGAAAATGGTCTGTCAGTTTTTCTGGTTTTACA
This sequence comes from Serilophus lunatus, assembly GCA_013399895.1. Lineage (NCBI taxonomy): Eukaryota > Metazoa > Chordata > Aves > Passeriformes > Eurylaimidae > Serilophus > Serilophus lunatus. The sequence continues at coordinate 143,916 of VXBA01002747.1, forward strand.
ATACATAAAATTTCAAATCCATTTTAGGAGCACATGAAGTCCTTCTGATGGAGAATGCCCTCCATGGGGATTAATCTCCTGAGAGCTTCCTGACAGGGTGTATGGCCATGGTTTGCCATAGGCATTGTTTTATTTTTATTTTTTTCCCCCCCAAGTGCAGTACAAGTATTTAAATCCCAGAAGCCTCCCAGCCAAGGGCAGCTTTATGTTCCTGTGAGTGCCATGGCCAAATTTCAGACTGGCCAGTTAGGCCCTTGCTGCCTACAGTCAGTATGGATTCTTTCTGCCTATGTGTCCATGGCCAAGACTTTACATTAGATAACAACAAAGTATTGATGTACACAAAAGGGCTGGAGCTGGGCACAAACCAAACCCCTAGTTTTAAACACACACTAATAATGGCAGTGAAATTTAAGTGTAGGTTCAAAATTATGTGGTCTGGAAAACGAGCCAAACAAAAGCATCCCACCTGGAAACGGTTCTTTGCAACACAAGGAAAATGTGGACAGCTTCTCACAGGTCCCATACAGTAAGGCAGAAACTCCTCAGGATTCTGCCTGTGTGGCCTAAGAAAGGCAAGAAAGAACCAACTCCTGTTGCTGCACATGGTAAATTTACCTGGGTGTTTGCTGAGCCCAGTGTGTGAGATAGCTCTGCCAGGAGCAAGGAGAGGGGCTTACAGCAGAACCCACAGCTGATGGATTTGGAAGGGTGTTGTATTTTCCCCCTCTGTGTGGGAATCATCTGCTGACCTCAGGTCTGCTGAGGGGTACAGAGCAGCCACGGGACCACAGCACTAATGGCCCAAGGATTTACACTTCCCCTTACTGCCAAGTTGTCTTTAACTGGAACAACCTTTGCACTGTGTCTTGTGCAGCAACTGCTGTGTCGAGGGACTTCTCCCTCCGTTGGATGGTCAAGGTGGGAGGCTCCTCACTCCTCTCATGGCCTCGTGGTCTAACCGCAGGTGAAATGCTTTATTTGCCTGGTGCTTCAAAGCAGCTCCATTAATAATAGGTCCTAAAAGCCAACTGTGCCAGCTGTGTGACGTTACACAGTGTACAGAGAGCCAGGGGGCTCTGCAGTGTCACTGAGGAGCTGGTCTCTGTTAGCAGTCGGCCAGCACCCTGTCCCTGTCAGTGTTCAGTGTTCAGCACTGTGTCCCTCTGAGTGTTCAGGGATCCCCAGATGCCTACATGGACAGACACACAGGTTAGACTTATAAAAGTGTTCACTTTCTTGTGGGCATGAGAGCTGTCTGTTTCCAGTGCCACACCAACAGCAGGCAGGGGCAGGCTGACCATGTCTCTAACACATTTATCAAGAATTCCACAGGTTCTAGTAAAGGCTGTGATTGAGGCTGCTATGTCTGTAGGGAATAGAAAATAAACTCTGCTTTCCAGAGGTTTGAAAGCAAAGTAGAAGTGGCAGAAGAAGTACTAGGCTCAGAGCAGATGCTCAGAACTGAGAAGTGGAACTGACTGTAGTGGCACTTTCTGGGCTCAGGTGTCCCTTGACTCGGTGTGTGTCTGAACTGCAAGACATAGAGACTGGCATCTCCTGAGAGTAGAGCTGAGCAGGAGAGCAGGGCACTGGGGGTCAGAGGGCTGAGGCTCCTGGGCTCAGGGTTCCTGGGTAAGTATGCACTGAAGACAGTGTGATGGCAACTGTGCGGAGCTTGGGGTGGGAACAGCAGTTAAAGTCATTGACAACAGCTTTCTACATCTCTTCCTTCCCCAGTATCCACAGCATGTGGTCAGCTCCACATCCTACACTGTCCAAATGGAGAAATAGAAAGGATGAAAGGAGTTGCAGCTGAAGTGGGTGGCTTTTGCAGCAAAGGAAAAGCAACATTTCTAATCCTTCTGCCATGAACTTATGGAGACTAAAAACCATTTCAAGCCAGAACTCTCAGTTCAGGCCATGTTAAGCTGCATTTTTAATTATATTTCTCTGTTTTTCTTCTCTGTAGAATCAAGGTGCTAATCTTAAAAGTGTTGCCCAGAATTGTGAAAGCCTTTGTGTGGAGCCCAAAACAGAAAAGCAAAGCATCTTCAGGGCTTGTGAGGGTACAGGAACCAGCCAGCCAGCTGCAGAAATGCTCTCCACTAAAAACACACTGCAGGCAGAGAATGCGGATTTACTAAACTGTGTTCCTTGTGATAAGAGAGAAGGTTGTCACCAAGAAATCTTCTCTGGACAAGAAATTATTAGTAATGGCAACAAATCAAAGAATGACATTTCAACTTTTCCTTTATGGGGTGCAGACTCTGTTCCTGATAAACAGGAATGCCTGTGTGCTGTTCTCTCTTCTGCAAAGCTGAGTGATGAGGCAGGGAAGGAAGAGCAAAGTTCTAGTTTTGACATACATGATAGCAGTGACCCAGATATTCTCTGCAGCCTATCAGGTGGTGAGGCTGCCTTCAAAGCTAATCCCAAGCCAGCCCTGGAATCTGGAGAACCTGGGTGCAAAGGAGATGCTGATATATCTGCAGTGCATGACAACCTGTGGAAACTTCTTCAGGAAGATGACTCAGACTGTCAAATCCCCTTTGAAAACAAGGGCATCACAAGTTTAGAAATGAGGCCAACAGATATCAGAGTCACAGAACTGAACTTTGTGCAGGAGACCTATTCTGATCAACCTCTGCCAATGGATTTGAAAGAAGAGCAGGAGCCTGTCACTGAACCAGCTGGAAAGCTCAGCACTGAGAAAGCTGACTGCAGTGTTTCTGATGCCCTCCTTCAAAGGGCTGGAGCATGTAAGGGTGCACCCACAGGAAACATGTGCCTCGCACAAGTGGTAGGAACAGATGAGTTTTGTCTAGATTCTAGCATTGGAAATGAAACAGAAAAACCATCCATTTGTTCTTCAGCAAACAGTGTCCCCTTGAGTACAGAGGAGTGCTTGGAGCCAAATCTAACAGTAGCCGACAGGAGTGGATCCACAAGGATACGAAATGCTCAGAGTGGGAATTTAGCCTGCCCCAAAGCAAACCCAGCTTATCTGTCAGATATATTGTGTGGGACAGCTGGACAGGTACTTCACACTGAACACAACATATCCTTGATAAATGAGCCTGTATCTGGAGAAGGCTGTTATTTTAGGGACTGTTATCAACCGAGAGGAGAACTGGCTTATATCCCTGAAGAGAAAGGCATTTTCCCCAGTGAAAATACCTGTCAGCTTACACATGCAGAACACTCTTCTGTTAGCACCATACATAAAAGTTATGAAGTGAATTTGCAAGAAAAAGGAAGTCGCTCAGACTTGAATGCACAAAATGACACTAATTCTGACAGGTGCCATCTTTCAAAAAATAATGTCTGTCAGGACTTTCAAGTTGTTTCTAATGCACATAAATATGATTATGTTATGCAATTCCCTGCTTTAATTAAGACTCCCCAAACCATAGCACATAAGAATCTACCCCAAAATACAGACCAATTGACAGAAATAGCAAAACAAGAAGGGGCAGTCCCTCCCTCTTCGGAGGATCCATTTTTAAGGGATTTTTATCTAGAGGTGCCCAGCTGTGAACCATGTACACTAGGAGGAGAACAGAGGGAGATTTACGTAGCTGATGAACACAGGGCTGAAACTCCCTGTGACTCAGTAGTTAGTCAGGTTTCAGAGAGCCAGACTGCACTTTCCCCTCCTAGTACAGCAGAACAACATGTATTTTTTGTTGACAGCACCTTCAAGTCTGATGAAGAGTTAAAAATAGATTCTTCAAGAAATCCTACTTGTGCACCTGGAAGTGTAACATCAGCCAGTGCCCCACTGCCCAGGAGGGCTCAGAGTGAGCCCCACAGCACAGCAGGTGGGGAGGATCGAGGTACTGGGGGTCAGGTGGATTCCCAGCAACTGACTGGGAAAGAAACACTGCCCTTCTTCCCACCTGTAAGCAACTCAGACGTCTTCCTTCCCAGGGTATCAGCAGTGGCATGTCCTGGCACAGGGAGTCAGGTAAAATCTGGATCCACACAGACTGGAGTCAGCGTAAACAGAAGTTTGAGTGGGCTGGAAACTTCCTGCAAAGCATCACAGGATCTGCTCCAGAGGGAACCTGGAGAAATCAAGGGGCAAGCAGCCTTGTGTGAAAATGAACATGAGATTCCCCGAGTTATTGCATGTAACCCAGATGAAGCTGAAACAAAGGCTCCTTTGCAGATTTTAGTTAGCTCCCAGGCTCAGAGGCAGATTATGAATACCAGCACAGAGCAGTCCTGTCCTGACTTGATCCCTTCCAGCAAGGTAACTGAGGCTGATGATTCAATTAAGTCCACTGAGTATGGTAAGGAGGAAGAAGTCAGGACAGCAGAGAGTGTAGTAAGTGGTTTAGTTAATTTGCCACCAGTTTATTCAGGGACCAACCAGTGTTTTCAAGAGCAAGCACCCTGCAGCAGAACACGGCCATTCTCCTTGGCATTGACCATGGGTGAGCCATTCCCAGTCAACACAGAAAGGCAAAGAAACCAGGAAGGGTCAAAATCCTGCCAGACACCTCCAGCTGCTGCAGAGCCTGAGCCTATCAAATGTAAACAGGACACAGCAAAGTGTGCGCATTTAGCTGCTGGAGCTAAAAAGAAATTACCACCGGCAACTCTGTCCAAAAAAGCCCGACTGGAAGAACGGGGAGGCGTCAGCAAGGATCCCAGCTGTGTTACAAAGTCTGGGAAGAGTGAGGCAGGTGTGATTCATAAAGAAGACAGAAAAGAGCAAAGGAAACTAATTTTGAAAAAGGATAGCAAAGGTAAGAGAAAACTGGTTTTCTTTTCTGTCCTTTCCCATTGTTCTGACTACAACATGAAATTCAAATTCTTGAAATGCACTGCAAGCCTCCTTCAGTCTGAGTCAGCTAAAGGTGTCCTGCCCTCCCAGAGTTCTATTTCCAGGTTTGTGCATTTAGTAACGAGTGCTGTGCCCATGCCACAGAGCTGAGCCCTGGACACCTTTTCCCAGCTGGCAAATACATTCAATTTAGGAACTTTGTAATCTGTTTGAAATAGTCACTGCCTCATTGGTCTCTTGGAGTAACTTTTCAGGAATGTACAGCATAATGGTACCACATAATTACACACCATTTAGCAGCTGCAAGCCCAGTACTTGTTCTATTTCTTCAGGGTGGTGTTCCCAGTTAGGCTCCCACACTGGGGCTCCCAAATGCAATTGCCCCCCTCTTAGTTATCACAGGGTTTATTACTAGCACAGTGTTATTGTTAGCAGCAGGGTGCCACTGAGAAACATAATGTTTTGCAGTCCCTACCTGCTAACTGCAGGCTGGTTCTGCATTCCTTTGCACCAGTGCTCACTGGTGAAATGAGCGATATTTAACTGACGTAGGAAACGTGTAATTGAAAGGAGAACCAGGTTGCTGCCAGTCTCTGGGAGGCATTGCTAACAAACAGGTAAAAATCAGATAGGAGGAGTAGTAGTGTGACAGCTGGGCAGCTGAGGGATTCGTTGTTTCTATGAGTACTTTGCAAGGACCAAGATCTTATTTTTGTTGTATTTCGTGTGCTTGAGAACTGTTTTAAACTTTCAGGCTGATAAGACTGAACTCGTCTTACCTTGCTTCTGCTACGCTCTGAAGTATGTCTGTGCTTCAGAGCACTGAGTGGCCCTTTCCCTGGCAATATGGGCAGGGGGGTTTAGTTGCTTTGGTATATACTCGGTGTTCTCTTTTGTGTGATTTTCAGCCGCAGGGGGGATAACTGTGGGCAGGGCAGGGAACCTGGAGCCCTTAGTTCTATTTCTGTTGCTGTCACAGACTGTCTGCGGCATTTTAAACCTGAGAGAGCAACAGTCACAGCCCTGAGGATTTAAGGGACTGCGGGTTAAACCGGGAAAATTCGGATGGGATCAGGATCCGGGATGGGGAAAAACCCGGATAGGGTCGGGCCCGGAATCCGGAATGGATGAAAACACGGGCTGCGTTGGGGTTGGCATCTGGAATGGGGAGGAAACCCGGACTAGATCGATGTCAGCATCTGTAATCAGGGAAAACTTGGATTGGATTACTGCTGGAATCTGGAATGGGGGAAACCCTGAACTGGATCGTGGCCAGAATTGGGAATGGGGAGGGAGGAGAGGAAATCTGGACTGAATTGAGGCTGGAATTGGGAATGGGGGAAGACCATAGCAGTGAATGCCAGGTACCTGACCCTTAGGGTTGGATCCAGCACTCCTTCAGTGTTAACTGCAGGAATGGGATCCCCGAGGGACATGTGCCATGCCAGCTCATTCATAGTGCAGCAGCTCAGAAGTAACACAGTAGGAAACATAACGTCTTGCACTTTACATCTCTTGCCTTGAGCAGGGATGTGTCACTTGAGCACAGGGATGTGTCATGATCCCGAAGCCTTTCCCTATGATGTCAACTGCCTTTCTTTTGAAGTACCATCCCTCCTCCCGCTCACGCCATGCCCACGTGCAAAGATGCTGGAGCATTCTGTGAGGCAGTGAAAAGTCTGAGCGGAGATCCAGACTGGCACGACCTTCTTGGACTGAGCAGAGTGTTCTTCCTGTAAATGGAGGGATTCTTGGCTTAGTGCTGTGTGATGGTTGAAGTTTAGCTCAAGAGCTATGCCCTGTGGCTGCAAAGGTAGGGAGCTGATCCTTTGAAAGTGAAGAGGGGAGCAAGCACCACTGACAGTACCAGTGCAAATATTCAACCACTGCATGTGGGCTGTGTTTTCAGGAGATAGGGCCATCCCTGCATCTCACAGAGTCCCAACCAGGCTGTGTGTTATGTGTGTTCTACAAACACCTTGGAGACTCTGCAGCTCCTGAGAGTTAAAAGTCTTTCCTCTCAAAGGCTGTGATCAGCTAAGAGAATCTACTAATTATAAGTATTCAGGCTCAAGAAGTCCAAATTATTTACTAGGGTTGTCAGTGTTTATAGTCTTAACATGAAATGTCAAAATGCCAAAACAATGTCATTATCTTCTAATTCTTAACTGTCTCTCTTCTGTTTCAAGCTCCCAGGTTGCTGAAGAAGATCCAAGCAGAGTTGTTCCCTGAATGCTCTGGAAATGTGAAGCTATGCTGCCAGTTTGGTGACATTCATGGTGACTCCACCATCACATGGACTAAAGATTCCAAGTTACTGGCTCGGCTGCAGAGGAGGTGAGTGAATGTTCTTGAAGGACTGTGAGTTCCTGAATAGCTTTTGGGAAGATGTGCCAGTAGTGTGATCCCCAAATTTAAACAGGATAATTAAGAAGCAGATCTTCTCCTAGTGCATTGATATTGGTCATAGTTTGGGCTCTGTCACCTCTCAGTCTGTTCATACCCAATCTCATCCAAATTTCAAGTACTTTAAAGTATCAAATGAAGTTTGAAACTCATTTAACCTAGAAAAGGGTGAAAATAAAAGCTTATTAAGGCCATTGTCAGGACCCAGCTTTTTTAAAATTCCATTTTAATGAAATGAGTTATTTTTGTCCATAGCAGTAATGACATTCTGATCACATACCTCTTAAAATCTGTTTATGATGTTTCAAAAAGTACAAAATTAACATTAGCCAAAGCAAAAAAAAACAAAAAGAAAACGTATTTCCTTTTGTAGGAAGGTGTCTTCTCAGATGTTCTTTTTAAGGGGAGATAAAAAGTTGCCTGAAATGGTTGAACTTCCCATGCCATTCTATTCCTGTTGTTTTGACTATTCTGATTTTGATTGTTGTATTGTAATATCCATTGTGGTATTAATACATACAATTATCTGCTAAACAATTGTGTTGTATTTTAACAAATAAACTGTCCAGAGAGATCAAATTTACCTGTTTGTCCAGCTATAACAAGTAACATGATAACATAAAATACTCTGTTCCAGTGCCCAGGATGACTCTCCCATCTGTCTGGAAATAGCTGAGGCCAGTAACAAAGACCAGGGAATGTATTATTGCTGCTTGAATAACATGTATGGAAAGGTCACTGCTGAGTTTCATCTGACTGCAGCAGGTAAGTCTCAGTTTATAATTTTGATTAATAATGACCGTTTCCATTCATCATTTTTTACTACAAAATCCATTTCTTTGTTTCCTTGTAGTGTTGGAACGTCTCTCAAGTTTTCAGAGTTATGAAGGTAAATGTGAAGTGCATGGCATCACAGACACACAGACAGAGCACTGGAAGCTCTTGGTCCTTGCAAGTCACCTGCTGTGTAACTGTACTCCAGGAGAAAGACAGACATGAAGCTCTGGAATGCTTTCCCCATATGTTAACTTGTGTTCAGTGACACCCAGCATGTGTCTTGTGCTGCAGCTAAAGATAGTGCCTTGCCAATGGGTTTGTCATTCCTGAACACCCTGGGGTGATCCTTGAGTTTTCTTTCTTTTTTTGAAGAATAAAGAAACCATCTAGTTCCTTGTGCAAACAAGGACAGGACTTTTCATGTAACAGCACTGCATAACTTTTGATCAAGATTTTACGTGGAGTTAAAGCGTGCTGTAATTCTAGTGTTATCCGTGCACTGTTTCCTCTGTTCTTCAGAGACAGGCAATAGTGTCCATATTCTAAACCAGAGGTAACTGCAGGGGGCAGCTGGAAAGACTCCCATGTTGTGTAGTTCTGTTCTCCTGTTTATCTTCTTCACTGATGTCCCTTGAGATGTTATGGTTAGAGGCACTTGTGCTGTTACAATTTTTTATTTCCAGTGCTTAGCCTTAGCCAGTTTTCCCCCCTTATGAATATTTTTCCACTTGTATTCCAGTGGTCATTTAAAGGGGTGAAATCTGTAGTCTTCCTTAATTTCAGCTTGTTTTCCACACTTTGTATTCTGTCCTTATGACCCTGAGCTGCCATCTTTCTCCATGCTGGATTTAGATGGCAGTGAAGAAGTTACCTCCTGAGGAGCAGAGTCCCAGCTCCCAGTAATACAAGTTAGGTGACGTTGGGTTGAGCATTTTTAACAACTCGTTCTCCCCTGTCTCGCATTTCCCTGTGCCTACAGAACACATTCCCGTTGTGTTTTAGGTGTGGAAGAAATTGAATTCATGCAGCTCCTGTTCAGAGAAGATTCCATCAGCGACAGCTATTTTGGTAGGAATCTGCATGGAGAGATCGCCACGGAGGAGCAGCACTTTGGCGAGGGGATGCACCGGAGGGCGTTCCGGAGCAGGGTGAGGCGAGGCCTGGCGCCCGTGTTCCCGCCCGGCCACCCCTGTGTCCTCAAGGTGCACAACGCTGTCACCTGCGGCACCAGCAGCAGGGAGGAGCTCCTGCGCAAGAACTACAACCTAGCACTGCAGGTGAGCTCTCCCTGGCCTGGGGGCAACACCTGTCCTCAAACATATTCAAACAGATGATCTGTTAAGTGTTCTGAGCGATACTCCATTGGCATATCTGTTTGTAACTCAGGAATGCTACGTCCAAAATACTGCCAGAGAGTATGCGAAGTTATATGCAGCTGAAGCTGAAATGTTGGAAGGCTTTGGAGAAGTACCAGAGTGAGTATATCTATCTTTTTATATATGTACATGCTTATGTGTATAGTCCTGTGCCATGGCAGCCTACTGGCTGCTGGGAGTAAATTACTGAAGAGCAAAGAGGAAACCTGGGAATGGTGTTACAGCTCTCTTAGGTTGGTTTAGACTGTTCATTAACTGTCTGGGATCACTGGACACTTTTGTCTGTTTCTTATTCCCTCACTGAAAGAATCCTCTGGGTTTTACTAGTTTCTATCCCCTGATTCCAGGATCATTCCGATTTTTCTTATTCATCGCCCTGCTAATAACATCCCCTATGCCACTGTGGAGGAGGAGCTGGTTGGGGAGTTTGTGAAATACTCTGTCAGGGATGGCAAAGAAGTGAATTTCCTGAGAAGAGACTCAGAGGCTGGCAAGAAGTGTTGCACCTTCCAACACTGGGTGTACGAGAAGACCAGTGGGAACTTGCTCGTCACTGACATGCAAGGTGAGTTATCTTGGGTGGAAACAATTTTAATCTATCCTATGTTCTTGCAAGGAGACAGTTTTGAAACAAAAACCAAATCTTACACTCTTAATGAGTTGCCCTTCCACATGTGCCTTTGGTGAATGAGTATACTCAATATGAATCAAATCTGGATTTTTGTCTCACCACCCACAGGTTAATGAAATGGCTTGTGAATTAAAGACTTCAGGTGTTAATGACACCCTAGTCCTTCCTTTTTATTTGTATTTAAATACCCATTAACAATCACTCAGCAGTGGAATACTCCACATTCAGGTCCTGACTAGATTTGAAAAGAAACATGTTTCTTCAAAAAGAAGAATAATGAAGAAACGCCCTTCTTCTGTTTGCTAAATCCTCCCATGAGGGTGATTCCTCCTGCACTGTGTGCACAGATGTACATGGGATAGGGGAAGACAGACCTTCTTAAAGAAAACCAGAAAAAGCTGGAATCTTAGAAAATATCCTATATTCTTTTGCAAGAGAAGGCAGGAAAATTAGCAGCAAGGCATCTAAACTAGATCCCTGAAGCAATTTAAAGGAAGAACAAAATCTTAGCACGGGAAACAAACTATGCTCTGTTTATCAGCCTGACAGCTGTAAAATAGTGGTATGAGCCTGACTTGTAGAAACTGCTGGTGACACAGCGCATAAGCATCCTGTTTTTAATTGGAGCACTTCAAGATGCTTTGAAAAAAACGTGACAATAGTTAAAATGAAAAAGGTGAATCAATGAATAATATTGAATGCCTCTATGTCTGAAGACATTCCTAGGAATTCCAGTGTAACCTAAGCAGTGTTTCCTTGCTGCCTTGTAGGTGTGGGGATGAAGTTAACGGATGTTGGCATAGCAACCCTTGCCAAAGGGTGAGTAAAATGGGATTTCCCAGCACGTGGTTGTGCTTTACACATCTGTCTCTTCACAGTTAAACATGAGCAGGGAGGGTGCACAGGAAATTTATTCTTGCTTTAACTTTAGAAGAAAACAATTTTCATATGAGTCTTTTAACTTCTTTTTGTTCATATTTATGGAAACCCACCCATAATGGAAACACGTGTATTTTGTTCTAAAAGGATGGGCCTACACTGTAGATTGGGCCTTGCTTTTCCTGCATGCCTCCCTTAAAACAGGGTATCAAAATGCATCGAAGGGCATTTCACGAGTGACACGAAGGGCTCTGGTGACAGCAGGTAAGGCTGCTGGTGGTCCATAGCTGGAGGAAGGTGGGACTGAACATGCAGGGCCAGTGCTGGGTACAAGGGCAGTCCATGATACAAGGCAAGGCTGGTGCTTGTGCTGCCCAGGAGGGAACAGCTTTTGCTGCTGGGGCCTGAGCTCAGCTGGGCTCACACTGCCCAGCACCTGCAAACACAAGTGCTTCCACCTGCATGCCCTGTGGCTACATCCTGCTGCCAGGGGCTCAGATGACCACAGTGCCTTGGGAGCTTGGGAAGGAGCTGCCCCAACAGGGCCAAAGTTTGTGTCGCCCTTTTTGTTGAGAATGTAAAGACATGGAACAGGGACTGCATGAGAGAACACAGTTGGAATCCCTCTTTCAGCCAGCAAAAGTGCCAAAGCTTTAGATATGTATTTGTGACACAAGACTCTTTTCTCAGTGTGTTGCTGTGTTTTGGCCACTTCCCTGATAAAGAAGGATGAGTGTGAAGGGATTAGATGATATCTCTCCCCTTTTTCTCTCAAAAGCAGCAATTCTGAGCTATAACAAAAGATCTATTTGAGGCATTTCAAAAGGCCTTTTTTGTAGTGTTTTTACAATGGCTTCTTCTCTTTTTGGGAGACCTAAGTATATGTGTAAAGATACAGGCCTGTAATATTCTTACTTTAGTCCACTTCTCTTAATTAAAGTGTCTAGTTATACCACAGGCCAACAGAGAGCCATGGATAGAGTAGGCAGTGGCTGCTGGACAAGGAAAGGGGATTGGGAGTAAGTGCCTGTGACCAGTGCTGTAACTTCATGTTCTTAATTGAGAAACTGGCAGGGAAAAGCAGATCTGGTTACGTGCTCAATCTTTGTACTGAACTGGAGCTTGTCTATATACCTGTGCTACAGGGAAAAAACCCTCACAATATCGTTTAAATTATTACAAATGTGACTCCAGAATATTCTGGGAAATTCGTAAATATCTGCAGACTGGCATCCATTCAAAACTTAGACTGATTTACTCTTTTATCTGTGGATCCAAAGTGAAAGCAATTGAAATGCATGTGTGTCATCCTGTTACAAACTGAAGAAATCATAAATATTTTGTTTAGGCAACACTGTTCTCAGAAGTCAAAAGATTTAGGAAAATACTTTACTTGATGTGGTCCAGCTCACTATAAGAAATTTCTCCTCTAAAGCACACACACTTTGCTGTGGAAGAGGAAGGTGAAGTGTGGAAATGAATAGACAATGCAGCTGTAGTAAGGATCACCTCAGACATATAGAAAGTAATTTCCCTTCGTGAACAACCTCCTCAAAAAATGTCAAGTATCATTTTGTTCATCATTTAGCTAATGGTGTTCCTACAAGGCGACAGATTTCTCCTGCTCTTGCATTTTGTTTTCATGCTCCTTTCCCAGAATGGACACCTTTTCATTAAAGTCTGCAGCTGGATTTTTAATTCCATGAAGCTGGATGGGGAAAAACAACTGAGTGCACAGAGCCCCTCTGTATTGCTGGGTCTTGCTGCTTTGGGCAGTGTTCAGCCGTGCTGCTGAGAGCTGGTCTGGCTCCCGTGGGGGAGAGCACATGGTCCTACTGAGACACAAATGGAGTCTGTGACTGGTATGGCTTGAGCTGGGCCGTTAGAGGATACAGAACTGATTTGGTTTGTATTCCTGGACAGTGTCAGCAAGTAATGCTCTTCAAAGGGATTCTGGTCGTTTGTCCTTCCTATGAGTGTTTTTTTTCCCAGGGGACTAGACAGAAACCAAAGGAGCCCGAAAGCAGAGTCGTGTGGTCAGTGCACTGCAGGAGCTGCAGTACAACTCCTAGCAGGAGAGGGCAAAGCCCATCTAGGAGCTGGGATGCCCTGGGAAGCATTTTTAATGTGACCACTGGAGTGCACCAGAGCCCAGCACCAGAGCCTTAAAATCAGCCATTCTGTAGATTCAAGCAACTGAGTCTTAAAATCAGCTATTCAGTAGCTTCTTTGGTGAACATAAAGAAAAATAACGCAGCACAGTGCCTGGCTGTAAGTGCATGCAGTGAGCCAGATTGGGACTGTGCATAGGTGCTCCAGGATTTATCCAGGAATGGCACACCCAAGGCAGGGAATCAGGAGCACAGTGACCTATGGTCACAGTGATTAACAGTAGTGCTGGATGTCAAGAGTTGATCTGAAACAATGCCTGGTTCTGGATCATTGGCAAGAGGCAGCAAGAGGCATTGGGGAGTTTAAGCTTGGGAACAAATACAACATTCCCCCTTCAGATTTAAGGAAGATTTGGTTTGGGCCAACCTCCAGCTGTCGAATCTGGAAGATGGACTTCTGTGGTTTTGTTTCTGAGTCACCTGTTGGTGATGAAAAGAACAGCTCATGGTGGTCAGGAAAGAGAACAGTTGATGGTCCTGCTGAGCTCCAGGAAATATTTCTGAGATAACAATGGCACTTGTCTTCAACCCAAGCCTACACATACTTGAGAGGAAAAAGCCCTTTAAGGTCCAGCTGGCTGTTCATAGCCAGTGGAGTGGCGGCTCTAGAGCACAGCCTGTCCAGGTCTATCAGGAACACGGCCTCCTCAGAGCAGCAGTTCTCTTCAGCACAGTGCAGTCTGTCTGAGGAAGGAAGTGCTCTGGATGCTGGGAATGAGCATGCTGTGTTCAGTACTAAATCCTGTTTGGTTGGTTTTGTGCAACAGTAACTCACACTTCACCTCTGAGGACAGTGGATATTGAGGGAACCAAGGGAACAGAATAGAACAGCTACTGATCAAAACAGGAAAGGAACACTCTGGCCTGTCTTCTCCCTTCTCCATCCTGGGAATTTATCCAAAAATTACTCCTTTGAAGAGCAGGTGCAGCTTTTAAAATAAGCTGATGCAGCTTTAAAAGCAGGGCCTGGAAGGACTGTCAGCAACCAGTGGCAGGATGTGGAGAAGACGGATGTTATGTGCCCTGTGGGAGGTTAGGAGTAGCCACAGTGGTGACTTGGGAGCTGTGGAGGCTGGGTGAGACTGCCTTCCTCTGGAACATCCTTCCCCAGAGGCTTGTCTCCTTGAGATCCTGTAGGCAGCCAGAGGAAGGGAGGAGCATAGCATGGAAGTTATGTGCATGTTTGGATTAAACAGCTTCTGGTTCTGACAACACCTTGTGCAACCTTGTCTCTTCACGGTGGTCAAGAGAACTGTGCACAGAGAATGATGGAGCACGGATTTCATTTGTATGTTACTGAGACACAGTTAGCCAGCAGACAATTATATCCCTGACTAAATGTGATGAAAAGCAGAAGCCAGGACCCAGCCCACACAGCTTTGCCTCTGTAATGCTTCTCCCTCTTCTGTCACCAATTGCCACCTGGTTCCTTTCACCTCTCACAGGCTCAGTTTGAGTTTCTGTGACAGCTAGTGCTTCTCAAGCCAGCATGTGTGGAGGAGACTTGCTTAATGTTTTCAAGTTGCTTATGAGTAAGCAGTCATACTCCACGTCCCTGTGCTGAAAATGAATCTTGAAATCCCATTTGGCTTTTTTTTTTTTTCTTTGTTGCTGCAGATACAAAGGGTTTAAAGGCAACTGCTCATTTTCCTTCATTGAGCAGTTCAGAGCCCTCCACCAGTGCAATGAGTACTGTGAGATGCTGGGGCTGAAATCTCTCCGAACCACTCATCAAAAACAGAGGAAAGCAACATCCACAAAAAGCAAAAACCTGCCAAACTCATCAACTGTGAAGAAAATGCTGCCCAAGAAGGCAAGAGAACATAGAGATTTCATTTCTTCTGAGCACTGAGTCTCACTGTCCCACCTCGTGAAACTGCTCTCGAGGACATGTAGCAGTGACAGGCACCAGTGAACTAAGGGGATAACTTTGGTCTTTTGCCTTTTGACATTATTTTGGAGTCATCCTGATGCTGATCCAAGCAACAAAGGAAGGAGCTGATTTTATGTCCTGGGTGCCCAAGATTTAACACTAGGGCACGGTTTTGAAGACAAATTAAGCCATCTCCTGGTTTATTTTACCACTCTTCTGTGGGTTGGTATCTGCACATTCTGAGTGCAGCACAGCTCACTGAAGAATATCTTCCCATTTCTGCATCTGTACCTGTGGCCCTGTGGGTTCCGCTGCTGTGGGAATATCAATATATTTAAGATGTCACTTCGTATAAGTTTTGCACAGCATTGTTGCTCAGGCTGCTATAGAAAAAAATGGGAGTTTTCCCAGATTTTTGCATATTGTAATCCTACTATAATTCTACTCTTGTATTTTTTTTTCCCACTTACATGTCTTGTATTAAAAGACAAAGCCATCCATGATTGGACATGTCTGTTTTCTAATTCTTGCCCCTCCCTCCAAATTAGCACCTTTCTGGTCCTCGCAAAGCAATGTTATGAGCTTAAAGATGGGCAACTTCTGTGATTCTGCATAGAATTCCTTGCTTTCCATGGAAATTTCCTTGAATCTACACCCCCATGTTATAGTACTGTTGTGCTTGCACCTATCCTGTTGTAGGACAGATTTGTGTCCAAACAGCTCCCTTGGAAATAACCATTCCATCCAGAGGGGATTTCAGGACTAGTTTCAGCTACAATAAATACAGTGACAGAAACCAACCTGACTGCAACCTCAGAGTCACATCAAGGATGGGCACCCTGGGCTCCCTGCAGAAGAGCTAAGGAACATCTTCCCAAGGGAATTGAGAGCAAAGTGCAGGTCAGCAGAAGATGAAACATTTGAAATAGGTTAGATTAACTGTGCCAAAAAACATCTGTATCTCTGCACTGAGGGCAAAGGAAGTGGGGTCAGACAGACATCTGCAGCTGAAATTTCTGCTGTGACATGGGATGAAGTTCTCCAGAGTTGTTCTGAAGCATGTGAGATTTTAATAGTTCTCTGCTAACTTAAGTGCAGGAGGCCAACTATAAAATGCTACTGCAGAACTTAGTCTTGCCATAAAGTTTTTCATATGGCAGCTAAACTGATCATTTTACATATTCTTTCACAGTTTGATGTTCTTTAAAAACCACTGAGCTACAGTGGTAATGTTTTTATAAAATGCCTAAGGCATTTCAGTGTCTACATCCATATCCACAAAACACTAGATACATAACTCTTAAGATGGTCTTTTTTTTTTTCCTAAAGGTGTCTGTATTCCTTAGAACTTTCTTGCTCAGTGGAAACTGGGCTCCATAGTCCCTTTTCCAATAGAAGCTTGGGTACATTTGGAAATGTCACCTGAGTGTTCGGAAGTGTTCAGAAGTGTTCATTGTAGCAGTGAGTGAACCAGAGTCCCTCGGCCTTCCACAGACTCAAGGAGACATCTTGAAATCCAGCACCAAGTATCATTGTGGGCTCTGGCTCCAACTTTAGAGCTTAAATAACCACCTCACCCACACAGAGACAGTCAGTGAGTATGGAAAATATGGCCCTGAAATACCAGTCTGGAGCACACATGAGTTTTGTGTAAAATGTAGGGTTAAGGTAAATTGTAACTACCTTCAAGAGACTGTAGTATATCTAATACTTGTGTGGGCATTGGAAAGGTCATGTTGCTCTACAATAAAAGCCTTAGTATAAAGCTGCTCATTTTTGAGCACAGTAGTAAGACAGTAATAGGGAGAATTAGTCTTCAGAGCAGAGCACTGGGGCAGGCTGGGAACTCTTTGGCCACATGGAAGTTTGACTGAATATTTTAAATGGTCGTCCTTTAATAACATCACAATTAGAAGCTGGGGAGCCTGCACTGCCATTCCACCACTGGAGCCTCAGCAGAGGGGGTTCATGTTCTGCATCTCTGTAGGAATGAATGATGTAGAACGGGCTGTGAGGACATTGCAAAACATAGAGCTAGCCCAGAATGCCAGCCCTAATTCTACTCTTTCTGTTGGTGTAATATGGATACTGTGCTCAGGCAAGGAACAGGTGAGGCTTACTGAGGGGAGGAGAGAAACAGCAGATGTTTTTCAGTCAGAAAACTTGCAGTGCCAGTGATGGGGAGCAGGGCAAGCAGGGTGGAATAGGTTCCCTGGGGAGTGCATCTGTGTGGGTACGGAGGAGAGGAGCTGCCTTGCCTTCTCAGTCCAAGGCTGAGGAGAAAAGTCCCAGCTGTGAAAACATAACACACAAGGCCTTGCAGATAAGATCACTTCTGTGTTCTTCCTGCAAGGCCAGGCAAAAGGGAAAGTTCTCTTGCCCACTGCAACCCCCCCCCAACTCACCTGCACAAAGATTCCCTCAGCCAGAAGCTCCTTCTCAGCAAAGACCTTTTGAGAAATAAGCCATAATTATCTGCACCTCTGCTGATTTCACTGTGAGGCTGCCATAAAATATTTTGAGTGTGCAAGGACTGTGGTTTCCTGAGTCTTGGACAACAGGACAGTACTGGCTTCAGGATCCTAATGGTTATGGATGACTGAGGTTGCTTGTTTTGTAATGGTGGCAGAGAAACGTCACTAGGTACTATTGGTGCTTACCGGCCTTCCAGGTGTCCAGTCTGTGACAGAGGTTTTGGATCTGGCCCACTGCATCAGTCTTTCCAATTCATTTATCTGCTCCCTGCAGGCAAGGGACAGGGCCTGACCTTATGCTGTGGGTCACCCCAGCCCTCACCTCTCCCCTTCCACCTTTTCACATGAACTTGATGCCTTTTTCTTTTTGCAGAGCTAAAAGCTCAGCACTGACCCATGTTCCTGTTGCCCAACCATACAGTGAAGAGACACTTGGTGTTGTGAATATTAAGGTTACCACTCCCATTGCAAATCAGAGCACAACATCCTGTAAGCCTAAATCTTGGATTATTCAGTGGGATTTAGACTCCTCAGTGCACTGCTTGTGCCTGGCTTTCATTAGGCCTTTGAAAGTTTCTACAGATGATCCCTATTCTTTACAATAGTTTTCAGAAGAATTTCTGTGAGGAAATTGTGACAGTTCCCAAAACAGTAGATTTAGGACATAAGGCAATGGGCTTGAGTGTGGTGCTCATTATCCACACTGTTGTGACATAAAAGGAAGCAAAGCTGAAAGCATGTGAAACCTGGATAAATGATGTTTCAAGTTAGAGGTAATAGATTTTTATCAGAATTTTGGGAAGTGTGATATTTGAAACATGTCACGAGCACCTCAGTCAATTAATATTCCAAACATATGTTGTAATTCAGTGCCAGAGCAACAGCTGGAGTTTAACTCCATTGTTTAATTGGTTGCAGTTTTCTATTGCCCTGGTCAGTTCAACAGGATAAAGAAAATCCCAAACTGACCTCTCAGAGGTAATCACAACCCTACTGATTCCAAGGAAATCCACATTCCTAATAATGAGATTATAGCAATGATCCCTTAAGGTGTCTCGTGCTTTGCAATGGGGACCTGGAAGCATGGGTAGCAGACTATGGATTTCTCACATACTATGGTGCTTTTACTTATAAGAGAAGGAGCAGAGCCATCCTGCTGTACACGTACCGAGGTTGTTTATTCCTCAGCACAATGGGGAGATGCAGTGCCAGAGGTCCCACACCTTCCTGATCTGATGCCTTGTCTGCCAGTAGCTATTTAGTGTGATAATGGCGTTTGATAGACTGGACACAAACACCATTGTCACACTCCACAGCTCTGGGAGCAGGTCCTTAGCCCATAGGAGGAGTGATGGATGCACATTGCAGGGAATTCTCTTGGCAGGGAATGTTCAAAGATCTGCAAAACAGAGACAAGACCATGTTTTACATATTTATGCGTGGGACATCAGGATTCTCACAGGAAAGTGGGACACAGGATTCTGAATTGCTTTGAGGTGAATATTTTGTCTCAGCTGTAGCAATGCAAAAGTGGCTTTAAGCATGTAAGGGAGATAGACAGGCACCTGGAGAAAGTAATCCATGCCATCCTAGAGACTTCCTGAAAGGAGGGATGAGTTATTCTTGCAAGGATCCATGTCTTCCTCTTACTGATGGGGACAGCTCAGAATCAGCACCAGACTTTTATAGCTGTATTAGAGCTGAGGAATCACAAGTGTAGAGATTATATTTGATTTTCATACACTTTTTTTTATCAACATTTTTGAGTAGCCCACATATGAGGCAGAAATTTGGTCCATACTCCTTTTCCCACTCCCCCTGTCCTATTCCAGGCATGTCCTTTTGCACCCATGCAGTAGGGAATTAAGCACAGCTATGGTGTTTAGTTCTGCACAGGCCAGGTTTTTCAGTGTAACAGGGCAGTGTTTCTGTGTGTGTTTAGCCCGCCAGTCCAATAACGTCTTCTGCACACCCTCAGTGAGTAGAAAACATCCCATAAAAGATCCTGTCAGGACTAGACTAAGAGCACAGAAAACATGCTGCACAGGGATTTGTAACTCAGTTATATGCCATCATCATATCTGAGTGCTGCAGAGAAGCAGAGAAAACAGAGGAAGAGGAGCTCGGGGAAGGGAGGAGAATAGGGCTGCAGAGAATAGTAATAGCCTTTGTTTTTTGTAGATACTGCAAACTTGAACTTTCTGACTTGTCCCATGTGGACTGGTTAGAAGCCCCTTGGGAGGGGGTGGACTTGTCTTTTTGTGCCTACAGATGAGGATGGGACATCTTACTATAATGCTTTTCAACTATCCCTCTCATTTACTTTTAACTCAGTAATACATTCCTATTTTACATCCTGGGGAGAATTTGCTCCCCATTATGTAATAAACCAAGACTCTCTAATAGTCTTCTCAATCTGGTTCTGTTTTAGCCACAGACTGTTAAGGCAGTTAAAGCACTCAAAAGGCCCATCCTCTGAGAACTCTTTCCATGGGCTTAGCCTTCCTATTGAATCTCATTTTGTATGGGGCACAGAGGGCTCCCAAATCCAGATGTTTGTGCCAATCATCAGGTTGGGACAGTCAGCTCATTCTATTCTACAGCATCAAATGCTGAAATGGCAGCAGAGGGGGCACACTAATGCACCCTGTTGAGCTGCTCCTCCCTGTGCTGATACACCTGAGCTGCCAGTGTACTCTACACAGTGTCATGGGGGCTTCCTCTCCACTTCTCACCTTTTGATCCAACTCCATGTCTTTTCTGGCTCCTTTGCTTAATTGGGATATAATTCAACCAGTGTTGAGTGCAAACTCATTAGGGCTCCTGATTTACATCTGATCAAACCTCAGGGAAGGGTCTGTGATAACTCAGTGCCATGTGCTGGCAGTGTGAGCCAAGTCCTGAGCTGCTAAACAGAATAGCAGAGAAATGGATCTTCACTGCCTGGTCGCCAGGCCAGTTTTGTTTCTCAGATGTGATTATTACAACAGTGCTGGCAGTGCCATCCCTGCCACAGAAGGAAGCCTAGAAATGCTTGGGCAGGGATGACACTTTTCCAAGGGATTTTCCTGTTCTGCTGATTGTGTCTGTGTTTGGAGTCGGTAGTGCTGGAGTGGGACAGAGCACTCTGTTTTTCTGTTTTTCTCTTTCCTCATACACATTTTATGCAGCTTTCTCTCTGCAGCAGAGAGGGAAGGTCAGGCAAGATCCCACATTAATGAAGCTCTCCAAGGAAAGGCCTGGCAGTCCTAGGCAGAGCAGGAGAGCCTGGCAAAAGGGCTCTAGGCTGCAGAATGGGTATGACAGGAGAAAGTTAGGCTGCTGATGCATCTGCAATCAGGCATTTTATAGTCCCGCAGCAACATGGAGGCTTCCAGCAATTCAACACTAATATTTCCAAGAAAAGAGGCAATGAATAAAAGAGAAATGACCACTAGTTTTTAGTACTGCAAAGGAAAAAAAAAAACAAACCAGAACCATAGGAAAGTTACCGGACAGTACAGGGAGAAAGCAAAGTGTAGTCATCAGAGAAAAAACAAATCCCCTTTTTGCTTCTCCTCTGCTGGACACCTGTGTGAGGAACATCATCAAAATGTTCTAATTGAGAGGTGCATTGTGAAGAACAAGAGGGTTTTCCAGAGGGTTTTTCGAGATGGATTGCAGAATCTGTCCTTCCTGTATATCCAGACCTGGAAGCATCACTGTACCCATGGGAAGTGTGGCAGCTTCTCCACCACCCCTGGTTTTTTTAAGCAATAAACACTTAGGGTGCCCTAATAAAAGCCTAATCTCTTCCCAAGTGCAGGCAGAGATCCCCGGGTCCCAGACATTAAATCCTATGAAATCACCCAGACAGGCAAGTGCAGGGACCTCACTGTACTGAAGCGCTCAGTGTTCAAAATCCACCTGCACTATTTTAGTTTGTTAATGTCTTTTAGCATTTCCTTTTCCTCGCATGAATTGAGCACAAGGCGGCACTTACCATCGGAGACAACTGCCAAAGGATCTTCTGGAGTGTTATTAGGGCTTGGCTGAAGCAGGATTCTCTTGCAGAACATTTTGCTGACTCTCAACGTAGTTGGATCACTGGAGTCTGGGTTTTCTTTTCTGAGTTCCCAGCAGTGGTCAGCTGTTGCAAGCCTTTGGTTCCAGTGGACACCTTTCCCTCTCCCTTTATTGGATCCTGAGATTTTAAAGTAAACAACTCATTGTTGCTCTGATAAGGCATATTAAAATATTGATCTGGGGGAGGGAGATGGCCCTCGCTGCACTGAGCCAGAGTCACCTTTAGTCAGACTAAGGACAGAAAAAAAAGCTCTGACACCTCAATTTTCCCTTTACCTTCAGAGAGCACGTGTGGGGAAGGAAAAATGCAAAATGTGGGGGTTTTCAGCTGCCTGTTTTGCTGAACCCTGAGATGAAGGGTGTTTAGCTGCATATTAGTTGCTTACTTCTGCTAGTGGGACTGATTTTATCAGTTCCTCACGTCACAGTGCTCATCTGATGTTCACTGCTGAGGCTTGCCAGTCTTTTCTTTTTTAATTCTGATGTACTGTAAGCTCTGCAGAGGAGTTTTTCAGACCTCTAAAAAAGCCTGTTACATTTCTCATGGATTTTACTTTCCAGCACACCTAAGAAGTGGGAGGGAAAGCCTGGCTTCAGCTGAGCCTATCTGAACACACTGGTGAACCCAGGAGTTGCACACACCTCCTGGGACCTTGTCCAGATAGTCAGTGAGACCATTGCATAAACCTCCACATTTAGGGCCTGATGAATTTCACATTTTCTCTGAAGGCTAGTATGGGATTTGAACCTTGGATTTTTTCTGAACATAAAGTCACACCTTCAGAATAATAACCCTTGGTAGTTAACTAGTGGGTATTTCATTGCTTACTTCCATTGCTGTCCATTACAGTCTAAAATAATAGTGTGGGGTTTTCAGAAGCAAAGTTTTCAATAGAATACTTCACAGAAGTGTGGAACCAGGTCACTAATTTTGTCTGGATGTGTCCATCTAGCAGCAGACAACACCGTGAAATCAAATCTAGAAAACATTCCATGTCTTGCCATCTCCTCTTTACACTCTCTTCATTACCAGTTGATGGCACATCTCTTTTGCTTTAGCTTGTCTTGGACTGCAAATTTGTCATGACAGGACAAATTCTACTGTTCTACTGTTTCCTGAAATGCTTTTTCTGAAATACTGAGTTCTAATCCTGTGTTGTATCTAATAATGTCACAGCCATGGCTAAAAGCAGGCTCTGCTATGTGCTCTCCATGTATTTACAGGTTCTTAGCAGCCTGATCCCTGCCAGAAACAGTTCTTACTTCTTAGGAAAAACCCCATAATTTCTAATCCTCAGAGATTTAATGACACATTTGGCTTCTGACTGATCAGGATCACATCTCCCGCGTTGTCTGGCGATGTGTTCTCCTGTAGGCAGACACCATGTGCTGTGGGACCTGTGCTGTGGGTATTGCTGCTAACACACTTCCTGGAATATGGGGAAAATATGACAGAATAGATAGATAGATGACAGAATTACTACTACTAGTAGTAGGAGGAGGAGTGGTAGTAGTACTAGTTCAGAGTCTGTCCCAATAGTAGAACAAGGTTTGGGATAAAATATGTATCTAAAAATTACCTGCATAATTCTACCAGCATCCCCCGTGCAAACTCCATCTGCCACTTTGAAAATATGGATGTGCATTTGAAGCCTACAGAAGGTATTTGACAATTTGCTTAATGAAAAAAAAGAGAGCAAAAGACCTTAATTAAAAAAAAAAGCAAACAACAAAGAGAACCAAAACACCACATTGTCCAAAACCAACAGAGAAACACTAAAATGTGCTACTTTTAATCACAGAGGAAACATCACTGACTTGGTATTTCTGGGGTTGTGTTTCTGAGAAAAAAATCATTTTCCTCAAAATGGGGCTCTACAACTGTAGGTGAAGCAGTGGCCACTACACACAGAGCCTGGGGAGAGGCTGGAACTGCATTGCAACATCCAGTACTGCTGCAGGCTGGTTTGGACAAGTTCTTTGAAATTAAATACCAAAGTATTTGGAAATTCCTGGAAAAAGAAAAGAAACTGGTTTGTTTAAATGTTACCAAAGGTGACATAGGGACAGATAATGCAACACACGTTGCATATGCACCTGAGGGCCAGATTCTTCCCTCGGAAATATATAGATAAAACCATCTAACTTCAAAGTTCACTCTAACTTTGAAGCTGGCATTGCTTGGAGCTGAAGGCTGAGTCCAGTGACGTGACATCCAAAGGTCCCTTTCTGCCTAAATTATTCTTTGATTCTATTTTATGTGCAGAACTCCTGGTGAATACGTTGTCACTAGAAAAAGGACATAATTTGACCCATACAAAAATTCTTTCTTTTCATTTTTCATATGTAAACTGTGGAGGATATGATGAGTTTTTCCCTTTACACTTAAAATCAGCATAGTCTGGACTTCCTATGTAAAGAAAAATGACACAGAGAGGGATCTTGTGTGCATGTATGGCCAGTAGGGCCAGGTGAGTGGATTGAGAAGAGCTTTCTGTTCCTCATTCAGATGCCTAAGGCCTCATGGTGTTCAGCTCATGGGTCAGAAACCTCAGGGTAAAGTTGTTTGCAGTTTTGAGGAATATAGGAAGCTAGACCTCCAGAGGGTAGGGGCTGGTTAGAAATAAAAATACCTAAAAGGGAACTACTGAAGCAGCAATCCAGGGGGACTCCAATTTTGCAGTCCTCTGGACCCCTGATATTTAATGGGTTTATTTCCCTGGATTCCAGTCTCAGAACTGCTGCATTAGTGTCCATTCACAGCTGTATCTTTATGGCTTTGCTCCAGCACATAATCAATACTCTTAAACTGATTTGGGGCTGGCTATTTCATCCATGGAAAAATCCTTTCACAGTCCCACCAGCTGTGGGCATGGTTCCCTTGGTTTAAACTTCCAGGCAAAGATTTAGGTTGGAATCTTTTATGGAGAAAAATGACACCTACCCAACAATGGAACTGAATTTATCCCTTTGCTTTGTTAATGTCAGTGACTCTGTGCTGCCTTACATCTTTTTTGGATGTGGCCATATAACTTTTCAGGGGACATGGCTGCAGGAACTCTTGGGCTCAGAGTGGGCAGAGCTGGTGTTTATCAGTTTACCCCAGATTACTGCAGCCTTTGAGGGCACATTTAGCAGTGTTGTACCACGATCTCATGGACAGAGGTGAGGGGTACAAGTGCTGGGACAGCTAAGACCCCTGAGGAGAAATGCTGTGACCCTTGTCAGTCGATGGCCAGTGGTTAAAGATTATCTGTGCTGGTCACTCTGACTGCTGGATAGAGAAAGATTAACTCAAAGGAGCAGAAAG
This sequence comes from Serilophus lunatus, assembly GCA_013399895.1. NCBI lineage: Eukaryota > Metazoa > Chordata > Aves > Passeriformes > Eurylaimidae > Serilophus > Serilophus lunatus. The sequence goes on from VXBA01002747.1 coordinate 168,673, forward strand.
GAGAGCAAAGGTCTTTAACCTGGAAACCATGATCTCTTCTGATTTCTGTGGCACTCAATAAACGAAATTGATTTGAGTTTCCCAATCATCAAACTCATTACATCAGTTCTGGACCATGCTGGCATTTCCCGTAACACCCCCTGATGCATCCAACACAGACAATCCAAACTGGGCATTATTTTCGGATGAAGGGAGTGAGATCTGACTGACAGTGCACTGTCCATGACATTCCTGTTTCCCAGCAAAATAGTTCTGGGCAGAATTTAAGCAATTTTGATGTAAGCAGAAGGCTAACAGTTAAAACTTGTATTTAGCAGTCCCCCAGGAGAGCTGCTCCCTGTGCAGACACTGTTGGGCACACTGGGATGGGATGGATGCCCTGGGGTAGTTTTGAGGGCACAGCACCCCCAGCTGTGCCAGTGCCCCCTGAGCTGCACTGGAACCATCAGACTGGGCACAACGCGGGGGCTTGGATGCACACGAGGATAAGCAACTTTATTATGTTTTTGTGTTTGCAGATTAAAAACATGTTTAAAACCTCCTCTCAGCACTTGAAGAAAGACGTTAGTGGCCAGAACTCTGTCAGTCCCCAGCGCCCGGGGCTGAGGGTGGCACTGCCCTGTCCCTGTCCCCGGCCCTGGCCCTGCAGGGCCAGGCAGCAGCTCCCAAAATGGCTGTTCTGGGGGCACAGGTGAGCCCAGCCTTGGGCAAGCCTGAGGGGAATTTTGGGTCAGGGTGGAGAGGCTCTTGGAATGCTGCAGCCAACTGCAATTAGTGGTTCTTTGTTTAATTGCACGGCTGCAGTCTGTGCCAGATGGGAGCAGGCACGGGGTGCTTCCCCCTGCCTGGGGAGGTGCCTGTCAGCTCACCCATGTGTACTAGTTTCACACTTTTAAGAAAAGCTGCTGACTTAAAAATCAGTTTGGACCCCTGAAAAATCATGGAGACTGTTTTTATAATTTTCTAACTCCATGCTGCTGCTGCTGCTGCCGCCACCCTGGCCCTGGCCCAGCAGTGCTTGGAGGAGCTCCCTACAGCTGGCCTGGCCACCAAACTGGCCTAAAGCCAGGGCCCAGAAGTAGCCACAGTAAGGCCAGTTAAACCCAGCTCAGCACAGTCTGAGCTTGGCTTTCCTGTTCTGTGTTCATGTGCACCCAGTGCCCCAGTTAAACAGAAGAGCAGTGCAGCTGTAATGGCAATGTTTTGGAAACAGTGGTGCCAAAGTAACAAAGAATGAGCCATCAAGTGTTTGGTGTGACATTTCAGGCAGTTTTCCTGCTAAATGTAAACTTCACACAGATTCCATATTTAGCCTAATTTGTTTTACCAACTTATTTACCACCCTGTGCACCAGGAAATGGAATTTCCCATAACTGTTCCAGTCCTGGATGCCATAGCTCTGCTGAACTGAAGCAGTTTTCACAAAATCGTGATTTCAAGACCTCAGAGAAAATGAACCTGCTGTATTTTCCCAGTCTGCCCCTATGAGTAATCACCATTCTGCCGAGAGCTTTTGGGGGAGGCTGGTCTGTATTAGCTAGGATCAGTGCAGGTAATGAGTGTCAGGCATTTTTAGGTGTTCAAAGATAGTTTTGCAGTGAGAAGGACTAATGTAGGGAGGAAAGTGAGCCAGCAGCTTTTGTAAAAGAGTTGAAGCACTCTTTTTCCACAGGGAAAATTCATTTGTAGCATTGGTAACTCGAGAATGCTCCAGAAAGGATTTGCTTCCAGTGGGGAGAGGCTGAGTGTCTGTAGCACTTGTAATCTGGCCAGGGATAACTGGGAAGTTTCCATGTTGGAACTAGGGAATCCCAGAATGGTTTGGGTGACAAGGAACCTTAAAGCTCATCTCATTCCACCCCCTGCCATGGGCAGGGACACCTTCCACTTGATCAGATTGCTCCAAGCCTCATCCAAGCTGGCCTTGAACGCTTTCACAGGGATGGGCAGTTCACAACCTCTCTGGGCAACCTGTGCCAGGGCCTCACCACCCTCACAGCCAGCAATTTCTTCCCAATGTCCCCTCTAATGGTGCCCTCTGGCAGTGGGAAGCCATTCCCCCGTGTCCTGTCGCTCCAGGCTCTTGCCCAAGGTCCCTCCCCAGCACTCCCATAAGCTCCTTAGGTGCTGGAAGGCTGGTGTGTTGCAGCTGAGCAAAACATGGATCTTGAGCTCAAGATAAAGTGATCATTAGCAATTCCTGGCCTAGCATGGAGAATTGCAACATTGTTTATCAAAAGCATGGAAAGAGGAATTACTAATCTAATTTACAGGCTGTAAAAACAGGGTTGAGAGTTTCACAGGTAATTCAGGCACATTGGATGTTAACAAGCCTTAATTAAGATCAGATGTGAGGGTGGCTCAGGGACCTTTCTGTTATTTTAGTCTAAAGTGATTCTCTGTGTGCTGAGGTCTTTAGAATTGGCTCTGCTGAATTGTAAAAGCTTATCTATTGCACTGGGTATTAAATTTAGTGGATAGTGACAGCTCTGGAGTTCCTGGGACTGCTCTTCTGGACTGACTTGGCTGGAGAATCTTATCACTGACAAGTAAGTGGACTTCCAGTTTTTGGTTGCAATGGGATGACTCTGAGGTTCCTGTACTTGGCAATTAAAATAGGAGGTGTTGTTCCTTTGTATGTATTAGGTCTGATGAACTTTATAGAATATTTATCTGTGGGAAATGTGCTGGATCAGAAAGAAATCACCAGCAAACTTCCCCCCTGCCTGCCCCCATCTTCATGCTCTCTGAGGATAGATTAGGAACAGCAAAACAGAAATAAAAGAGGGTGTGGTTAATGAATCAGAGGTGGCCTCGTGTTTCAGCCTGTGGATGGCCTGAGCAAGTGTTACCATGTCTGAGTCTTGGACACTTCTGCCTGTTCTGTGTTCCAGGGCTTTTTCAAACTCAGCTCTTAGAAAGCAGTGGGTTTTCAGCCGAATTATAACTGAGCACTGTGGCAGAGAGCTCCCAAAAATATTTTGCTGAGGGGTAATCCCAAAGACTGTTGATGGACTAAGTTAAGGTATTCATGTCCCAACAATTTGGAAGGTCTGGGCTGTATGAATCCCCACGTGGTGTTGGTGCAGCATCTACAGCTTCAGTGTGTGGGGAGCAGGAATGTGCACACTGTGGGACAAGTGTGGGCACTGGGGTCCCAGCAGCTAGGACAGGAGGCCACCTCCCCATTTTGTGAGTCCTTGGCAGGAGTCCTTTCCCAGAGAGGCTGGAGGATGGCTCCACATCTCAGGCGGGCCCTGGGGCTGTCAGCCAGGGCTGAGGGAGGGCTGGGCCTGGCCCAGTTGTGCTTTGGCAGGCCCTGCTGTGCTTGGCAGGCCATGTTTAGGGGTGCTCAGGTGCTGAGGCAGAGCAGGCAGCACGAGGGGCAGGGCCCACATGGAACCTCATGCTGCACTGGGGGTTGTGGCACTTGCTTAGTTAACAGGACCAGGGTGACCTCGAGGGCTGCTGGCCCTGTCCCCCAGCAGTGGATGTCATATGGGTAAAGGCCTGTTTGGGGTTGAGCCCTACAGCCCTGGAAGTGCTGAAAGTTTCTCAATAAAGTTTCAGGACATGCATTGCTGGCATTAAAGAATAAAGAATATTCTCTCCTCACTAGGAAAACAGAATCACTAACCTGGTGCTCCACATCCCTGTGGGTACCACACACCCCCGAGATGTGACTGGGCTCTGAGCTTGGTTTAAAAGGGCAGAGGTTCTTGTTGGAAGGTGAGGGATGGAGTGCAGAGCTCTGTAAGGAGACACCTGCCTTTCTCTAAGCATTAGGAACTGGATGTGAAAGCTGTCTCTGCAATCACATTCCAGTTCAGATCACCAGAGCTTGTAATCTGTGGCCACGACCTCACTTGGCTTCCCAGCTATACAATGTTGTGCTCAGAATACAGTTAAAAGAAAAAATATTTTGAGAATTACTTTTTTGTGTATCATTTGCTGCTGTCTCATAGTGTTGGTATTAGTGTTTGAGAGAGGAGGTAGTTTCCTGGACAAACTAATGTTCTTATTTTTATTTTGGGTTGGTGTTTTTTTTTAATGGAGAAATGACATCCACCCATGAAAATTAACCTTTCTTTAAAGAGAAAAAATCCAAAATAAGGGAAAAAGGAGGAAAATTCTGTTTGCTTTGAAACAAATGCCATCTTTAAATGTCTGTGTATTGATAACTTTTATTTGGAGACCCTGCTAAGGTGTTTCAGTAATGTTTTTTGGACCAAGGTACCTGCTGTGACAGTCTGTAATAGTCCCTCCAGGGGTTATATGTCACAGCCACCACAGAGCCCCACAATGCAGTACAACACCCTGCTTTTGCTGAGTTGTTGGTATCAGCCTGCTACTCTTTGGGGAGTGTTTTTATTTTAAAAGCTGAAACTTTCTGCTGGCACTAAAATAAAACAACACTTCCCAACCTCTTGGTGGTTTTCTGTTGTATTGGAAATCAATTCAACACATGCAATTCTTGTTTTAGTAATCTCAGTGAATTAATTTTTATTTTTATTAAATAGAAGATAGGCTTGTGTTCATATAAAGATCAAGAGAAAATTAGTTCATTTCATGCCCAAGTGAAGACTCCTACTATGCCATTTTCAGTCATTTCAACATTATTTACTTTCAAGGCTTATTCAGGGATTCAGAGGTTATTCTCTCTGCTTACCAAGACAAAACCCCACAAGTTTTAATCAATGCTTGCAGGATTAATTTTGTACAAAGTGAAATTTAGAACTCACCTCTGTTCCTAGAATACTCCTGAAAACTTGGTTTTCTTCCTCAGAAGTTTATTATGACTGGAAAAAAACAAAACACCACATTACACCAATCTGAATCGTTATCCCCAGTGGGAGGTGGGTTATTTCCTCAGATCCCAGCTGATGTTCCCGACTTACGTGAGAGCACTGCTTAGGCCACGGAGCTGCCTGTGGCACGGGCCGGTCCCCGCAGGGCTGGAGCCAGGGCGGGCAGCTCCAGCCTCCCCCAGCTCCGGCCGTGCTGTGGGTGGTGTCTCCTGGGAGGATGGGGCTGTCCCGGGGGGGCTGTCCCGGGGGCGCTGGGCCGGGCTGTGCCCTTGGGACACCTCCCAGTGCGTTCTGCAGCCGTGTGCCCAGGAGCAGCGCTTGGCTTTGCACACGCGGAGCTGCAGTTTGGGCCCTGGCTGAGGGAGGTTGTGAGCACGGGCTGCGGGCAGGAACACACGTGTTGGTGTGGGGAGACATGCCTCCTGCTGGCAAAACTGCTCTGTTCCCCCTGTGGCTGGGGAATTAGGGCACGGGATGCTATTTCACAGACATGAAATGGGCACGTTAAAGATTAATCGTTCTTATCAGGCCTCTGTTGGCCGGGGCTCTGCTTTACCCGGGTCAATAAACAACAGCCCGGGGCCATGCGTGAAACTAAGTGGTTGGTGGAGCAAGATTCAGCGTGTTTCACAATTCCTAAGTGCTAGTGGAACATTCCTAAGTGCTAGTGGAACATAAAGTACAATTTTAAATTAGAATTGGTGAGTAACTGAACCAGACACAAGTGCCATACTGCTGAGGATGGCTTCTCATCACAAGAGCTCAGTGAGCCAGATAGGGAAGGTGTTTGTGAATAGAGGACTCATGGCAGGAGGCACAATGGGTGACTGGCTTGTCCACAGAGATCATGAAATACTGAGTTTAAAATTTTTGGTGTAGCTGGAAAAAAGCCCAGCAGAGCTGCCACCCTGGATTTCAAGAGAGCAAAGTTTAAGCTCAAAGCTGTAGCAGAGAAAGTTGACTGGATGTCAGGAAGCATTTCCTTATGGAGAGGGTTGTCAAATTCCAGTGTGGAATGAGGCTGGATAGCTGGGATGAGGTCGGGCCCCAGGACTTGCAGGTGAGGAGCAGTGGTACTGGGCTTGCAAAGAGCAAGGTCATGTCATCACAGCAGGAGCAGGTGAGAAATAGTTGAACAATTGACATGAGTTTGCCTTGCCCTGCCTTGCCTTGCCCTGCCTTGCCTTCCACAGCTGTTGAGGAGCTGCCTGGACACCACCACAGCGTGGGACTGGTACTGCCTGTGAGGGGCCACAGAGCAGGCAGGGTGAAATGCATGTTTGTGAAATCTGATTTAAAAGGAAGATCAGAGGGATGAATTGAGGTAGTCAGTGCATTATCAATGTACATTAGAATATTGGAAGACAGATGTGGAATGTTAGGATCTAATTCACATTTTGTGATGTGAAAGGTTTTGTTGAATTCCTGGCTTCATTTTTTTATTTTTTTTTTTGTGGTGGTGTTACCCTCCAATGTGTCCCTGTTTGGTCTGAGAACCTGGGAGCCAGGAGCAAACATGGTGCTGAGTGGGTGACCAGGGGAACTGGCTGTTTGGTCCTTGGACTTGTGTCCTTTGGGGTGTGGACAGATGTGCTCAAACCAGACCTATTGAAACAGATGCCAGTGGCACAGATAAAATGTGGAGTGGTTATGTATATATATATATGTACAACAGTACATCAGCCTTGGAGACAAAAAAGGACATTTATTGGCAACTGTGCAACAGGAAACCTGGTGGCAGCTCTTTCTGCAGATTTGACTGTCACAGCAACTTGAATTTCATGAATCTCAGTTCCCCGTTCAGCGCTGCCTGTGCTGCTGTTCTGTTGTTGTTAGACATGGTTCAGCTTGAAGAGGTTCTGGGTTTCTGGGGTAGCCCTGCTCTGTGCATGCAGGTGTAGGAGAGGTCTGGTTCATGTCTTGCCTGAGCTGTTTGCCCAGTGGTCCCTTCCCCTGCTGGCAGGAGCAGGCTGGGCACTGCTGAGCTGAATGGAGTTCAGGGGTGGATGTAGCACTGTCTGCATGCCTTTCTTCTCTTGTGATGCCAAGGGAAAGCTCTGGAACGTCAAGATTAAGAAAATGGGTATTTGGAAGGAACATTTCTGTCAGTGATGCTCAGGGCCTGGCTGTGCACTGCTCTGAGCAGCTGCCAGGGGAAGGAAGAGGATTTTATCACCAGAAGGATAAACCTCAAACTGAGAACTTGTGCTGATGGCGATAGAAGACTGTTTGCCATGTGACAAATGATAACTTCATAGTAAGAATAAGCTGAAATTGAGGTGATGGTGGTGTGCTTCACAAATCTGTAATTGTTTATTATGAAATTATCACTATATAGTGGATATGTGCTGCCAAGCCATATTTGAGATGAAAGCAGCAGAGGCCAGAGATTCAGGAACTGACTCTGAGCTGAGTTTCTTGGCTTCTGCATTCAGGCCCTGAGAGAGGCTAGACACAAAAGTACAAAATCCTAAGGAAAAGTGGTCTCTTTGGGAAGCAAGGTGAGTTGTTAATTTGGTTTTCATCTAAATTAGAGATGAAGCAAAAACTTTCTTCTAGGAATCCACATTGGAGGAGATTCAACTTCTGGTCCAAACTTGTGGCTTGGAAGAAGCGATGCTGCCTCTCTCCCGAGTTTGGCTCTCCACTGAGGTCCTGATTAACTTCTCTGTGTTCTAAAAGCTGCCAAAGGAACAACAGTGCTGGTGAAAGCTCACCATGGAAGATTTCCTCAGCAAACAGGACATCAGCAGCTCTGTTACTCTGGGAATTCAGAGTCCAAAGCAATCTCAAGGTAGGTGCATTTTCTTGTTAGCCAGGAATTCTCACCAGTCCTTTACTGTGCCAGGAACCTGCCAGGCTGGAGTTGTTATCATGGCCTTTGATCTGTGTGCTTTTGGGACAGAGCCACTGCCACATGTGGGCCAGGAATCCCTGTCACATCTGGGTTGTTTTTGAGGAACACTGATTTGTCTCCAGCTGCTGCCACCTGCCTTTGTCCTGGGGATTGAACAGTGCCTGATGTGCAAACTCCTGTGTTAGGCTCAGTGCTCTCAATTCCACGAACTCTCAGTGGGCTGCATAGGAAGGAAATTCCTAGACTTGCACAAAATGTTACCCCCCTTTGAAGCAGTTGGAAGTTATTTTGTGGTTGTGTTCTGTGTGAAGAACCCCTTAAAAGTAAAGGTCTGTTCTGCACAAGCACACATAGAGGTACAGTAGAGAGTCATTGCCCACAGCATGCAACTAATATTTGTCAAGTATTGATCTAGTGTGCATCTCTGTTATCTTTCAACTTTAGTGCAAGGTTTAAAGTTCACCTTTTGTTTAAAAACTGATTTCACGGGCACAGAGATGTATCCACAGACATGGCAGTACACAGGGAAAAGTGACAGAGTGGAGCAAGTAGTTTGTCTAAATTAACACAGCAAGCAGCAGCCTCAGTTTGGTCTCAGCTGTTTCTGCCCATGGCAGCAAAATTGAAGTTGCAATTCTAACTTGTGCAATTGCATCAATGTCAGCTCCAGCTGGCAAGGCCAGAGGGTAAAGTAATGTAGACCCGAGTACATTGGCACTGTCTGGCTCCTCCAGGGTGCAGCCCTGGCTTGTGCTGGGAGCAGCACTGGCCCCTGCTCTGAGCTCTTCGGGCACAACCTGCAAATCAGATTCCTGTGCCACTGGACCTGTGGTTTACTGTGGTGGTTGTTTATGACAGCACACTGGACAAAGGAAAGGAATTAATTTGGACAGAGCAGGACTTTTTCCTGTGTCAGGGTGGGAAAGGAGTGTGATGTGAAGGCTGAAAACACAGATGTGTTCCCTGCCAAGGACCTGCTGCAGCATCGCCTGTGGGTGGCTGCCGAGCTCTTTTGGACTGGCCACGGATTTGGGGCTGCCCGGGAGAGCGGCCCCGGGCCCCGGGACAGACGGGCCGGGCTGCGGTACCGCCCGCGCCCACCGGGGGGCGCAGCGAGGGCAGCGCCGGCCGTGTCCGCCAGGCGGCGCCACCGGGCCCGGCGGGGCTGAGGGCGGGGCTGAGG